>CM067169.1:143151062-143188562 GCA_034093135.1 Erigeron breviscapus
ATGTAGATTGATGAGTATGGTTGTACAAGCAAAGTCGGGGTTACTTGACCGTATCAAGGAGGCTCAAGTTAAGGCATTGATGAAGGATAACATTGATAAAGAAGGTATTGGAAAGAAGAAAAGGTTAGAGATGGAAACAAACACCCGTGGATTTCGGACGTACAAAGGGCGAATTTGGGTACCATTGCTAGATGGTAACCAAGAATTGATCCTTGAGGAAGCTCATAGGTCGAGATACTCAATTCATCCCGGTGCTACATAGATGTATGCAGATTTGAAGCCCATTGTTCATAGGCAACAATGATTATGCCATAGGTGTTGGATGTCATTTCATGATACGACAAGTTATTGAAGGGAAATCGTGCTAGATGTAATGCTAGTGCGTAATATGTGGGAAATCGTGCTAGATGTAATGCTAGTGCGTAATATGTGGGAAATCGTGCTAGATGTAATGCTAGTGCGTAAGACGTGGGAAATCGTGCTAGTGTAAAGCTAGTGCGTAATATGTAAGTTGATTAAAGATGTAAGATGTGGGATTATAATTTGACGTGAGATTTAAGCAAGATATGTTATGAAGTTACGTTTAAGTGGTAAGTCTATGTTGATGTGGTATAAGACATAGATTAAGATGTGAGTATACGATGATATGATGTATATGTTGATATGAAACCAATGTGAACCCGTGGAGAGATATGAGTATTGATGTTAAGGAGTGTTTGTAGTTGGCCTGGTTGAGATCCTTGGCCAAAAGTAAAAGAAGCTTCATAGGAAGTTAATTGAGCTTGTGCTAGTGGGATGGAATCATATTTACGGTGAAAGTTGATTCGAAAGTTATCCTCACCTATTTGATGCTGAAATGATTCCGAGGACGGAATCCTCTTAAGGGGAGGTAATTGTAACATCCCAAACTTTTTAATTAACGGTTGACTTGAGTCGTTAAGTCAACGTAAAGTGTTCGTTAAGTTTATGGTGGATTAACGCTTATATGTAGTTAAAGTGTTTTATGTGTGAGACTTGAATGTCTTATTAATTGATGTAGAAATATGTTTAAAGAAGAAGTTATGTGCCTTTTAGAGGTGTTCAAAGTGTTAATCAAGTTGTATATAGTCCATAGAGGTGTTTTGGGCTAATAATATGACTTTACGAAGTTTAGGGACCAGTTTTGACATGGTGTGAAAGTCAAAAACGGGATTAGGGTCAATGGGGGAGTCATTAGTTTATCAAATCAGATCTAATAACTTTTCTCCCAAGCCCTAGCCACCCCTTTGATCCCCTATCAAATTCCTAAGCCGAAAATCCTTCAAAACGTGTGATTCAAGTGAAGTTTGATCAAGACCTCTCATCCTTGCTTTCATCTACAGGTAATATAGACGATTTCCCTTTGATTTGTGATCATAAGAGTCAATCATATGGATCTTACTTCTGGTCTCTAGGGTTGAGATTGATTTGATTATGTTTCATTGTCGATTATTGGGGTTTTCGAGTAATTTAATGTATTGTAATTGTATCCTCTTGTTCCTGGAACAAGTGATCATGTGAAATCATTATATGAGTCATATTTTGGGTGCATATGAGGTTCATAGGTCGTGGTGGTTGCTATGGTCATCTGATGGTCGAAAATTGCTTGCAAAACTAAGGGTTTACTAGATCTGAAAAATTAGTAATATTGCAAAAATCATATCTCTTTCAATTAGAATAGTTATAAGATGAATCTTATATTTTTGAAAAGGTCTATGTGTCCTCTTGATTCTATATGAACAATGTTTCTTTTTATTTTGCCCATATATGGGTGAAAAATGTCAATTTCCAGAAGTGGTCGGATTTAAGACGAATTCTGTAGGTCTGTTTTGCAGACGCCATAACTAATTCATTAGAGATATTCAAGAGTCAAACTTTATATTTCTGGAAAGGTATTTGAATTCCCTACATTCCTTAAGAACTAAGTTTTGACTCATTTGGTCGTCTTGAGGTCGAAAAGTCGCCTGCAAGTGAAGGGCGCGAGTCAGTCTTTAGACCAGCACTCCATATGCGGCGCATATAACCTATGTGCGGCGCATATCGGGGCCTGGGAGGTTTCTAGGTGATTTTTGAAGCAAATATGCGACGCATATTCAAAGCATGCGCCACATAAAGGGTCTGTGAGCCCGTTTGAGGTCCGAAACAAGCGTTTAAGGGTCCTATAAGTGTACCTAAGTTAATGTATGGTCTTATAACCTTATTAGGTTGGGTTTATACAGGTTTAATGACTATAGACTCGAGATAGGTTGTCGGGATCACAAACAAGATACATTAACGTTGCTTATTGATCGTCACGAGGTAAGATACACTACTTTGACACGCTGAGGGTTCAACGAAAAGATTGTTTCAAATAATAACTTCCCAACTTATATCTTGAATTGCTTGTGGGTATTCGGGGTTACACGGAAGGTGATATGGGTTATGTAGTTGACCATTGAGACCTGAAATGCAGTCCCAAATGAAGTATAATGTAGTGTATGTTATGATATGAAGTATAATGTAGTGTATGTTATGATATGAAGTATAATGTAGTGTATGTTATGATATGAAGTATAATGTAGTGTTATGTTATGAAGTGATATGCAGTAGCTTGTGATGCTTTGAGATGTAGTATATGTTGTTGATTGTTGATATGTGCATGATTGTATGGCTTGCTCATCTAGTTCACTAGACTTGTTAAGTTGCCATGAGACGTGCACGTTTAAGGGCCCAAAATGTAAAAGCAGTAAATGTAGTAAATGTTTAGGTAATGCAGTCACCTAAACTAAATAATGCAGGATCGAGCTCATTAAACTTTGATGCAGGAAAGTGTTAAGCTTAACCCGTACTTGCCCTAGCCCGGCTAAGTGCGTTGACGTAGGTTGCTTGGGTGGCTCCTTGCAACATGGTCATTGAGATGCAATTGAGTAATACGAGGGGTCTGACCCGCCCTCATTTGTCTTGTGCATACGGATTACTCGGGAATTGGCTTGCCATTCCTTAACGACGTTTGATGTTCAACTGAATGGTTGTCATCTAGTCGGGTGTAACTTATGTTACACATTGACGCAGTTAAAATGTAGTAAAGCAGTTAAAACGTAGTAATGCAGTTAAAATGTAGTTACGCAGTTAAAAGTAGTAATGCAGTTATGTGGTTATATGTGTGTAATGCAGAATGAAGGATAGGCACATTTAGGGTGTTTCATCCTATTATGTAGTTTTGATGATGTGATATGCTTGATGTGTGTTGTGCCTTAATGACGTTGATTAAATCCACAATGTTTGAAATGGATAAATGTTTTATAACTTGAGTGTTATCTTACTTAGCTAATTCATTAGCTAACACTTGTCTTTTGAAATGTGTTGCTCCCTCAGGTTTAGCGTAGCTGAGGTAGTTAATGAAGAAAAGCGAGGAATGGGTAGATAGCTTGCTGATGACCTTAGCTACCCATAGTTGTTGCACATTTTTAGACTCTTGCTTATGTTTTGGCATTTATGTAGTTTGCATGTTATGTAGTCGGTTGTTTTGTGTTGGGCAGCCGACGGATTTCTATTTAAACTTGTTTTGACGATATGACCGAGTAACACCAATGATTAAAGAAACCAAACAGATTTTAATTGGTTTGGACTTTCAAAGTTTACTTCCGCTTTGTTATAACGCCGTTAGGCGAAAATATTTGGAAACCCGTATTTTTAAATGAAGGGTGTTACATTTGGAAAGGTCTCCAACGAGCATTAGGTACTAGAGTGAACTTGAGCACCGCCTATCATCCTCAAACTGACGGGCAAAGTGAAAGAACAATTCAAACATTGGAGGATATGCTAAGGGCTTGTGTATTGGAGTATGGTGGAGCGTGGGACAATCACTTGAAATTGATTGAGTTTGCTTATAATAATAGCTATCATACAAGTATTGGAATGCCGCCATTTGAAATGCTTTATGATAGAAGGTGTAGGACTCCAAGTTGTTGGATGGAGCCCGGTGAAAAGCAAATTACGGGCCCTGAAATTATAGAGCTCACAGCTGAAAAAGGTTAACATTGCTAAAGAAGCGCTTCGCGTAGCTAGAGAACGACAGAAAACGTATGCCGACAAGAAAAGAAGACCGATTGAATTTGAAGTCGGTGACATGGTGATGCTGAAAGTTTCCCCATGGAAAGGAGTCATTCGCTTTGGAAAGAAAGGAAAGTTAAGTCCAAGATTTATTGGACCATTTAAAGTGTTGAAGCGTATTAAAGATGTGGCGTATCAGTTGGAATTGCCTCCAGAATTGGATGGAATTCAAAACACATTTCATGTATCCTATTTGAGGAAATGTTTAGTGGAGGAGTCTAGTGTGATTCCTATTGAAGATGTGAGTATTGATCCAAGTAAAAGAATGATCGAGGAACCGATAGCAATACTTGGAAGGAAGCAAAAGAAGCTACGCAGGAAAATCATTGACCTTGTATTGATCAAGTGGAAGCACAACCATGGTGAAAGTCTTACTTGGGAAACCGAATCCGTGATGAAAGAGAAGTATCCAGAGTTGTTCGTTTCGGATGAGATTCCGGGGACGGAATCCTTTTAAGGGGGAGGTAATTGTAACATCTCAATCTTTTTAATTAACGGTTGACTCAAGTCGTTAAGTCAACATAACGTGTCTGTTAAGCTTATGGTAGATTTAATGCTTAAATGTAGTTAATGTGTTATACGTGCGGGACTTGAATGTCTTATTAATTGATGTAGTAATGTGTTTAAAGATGTAGTTATGTGCCTTTTGAAGTGCTTGAAGGGTTCATTGAGTTGTATATAGTCCATAGAGGTGTTTTGGGGTAATAATGTGATGTAAGGAAGTCTAGGGACTAGTTTTGACATAGGGTGAAACTTAAAAACGGGATTAAGGGTTAACTAAACCCTATTTACAATCAAAATCAGTTTTCCCTTCCTTTTCCTCAAACCCTAACCGCCCCCTCCCTTTCTTGAGCAATTCGTGTGTGATTATTCCGATTAAAGGTGATTTGATAGAGTTTTGGTCTAGATCTTTCATCTCCATAATCATCTACAGGTATATATGATGTTTCCCTTCTGATTTAACATTCTTTTGATCTTACTATGTCAATCATTTCTGGTCAAAGAGTTTCGGTTTGGATTCGATTATGTTTGTGAATCGATTTAGGTCAAATCGGATGTCAAATCAAGTGTCAAATGTGTTTAATGAATCCATGAATCAATATATGATTTCATAGTGTCAATTGAATCATATTTTGGGTGTTTATGAACTGTAGGTGTCATGGTTAATTTCCATGGATGTTTAATGGGTGAGATCTTTTGTAAAACAAAGAGTTTTAAGGTCTGAAAATTCAGTCATATTGAAAAAATTGTATCTCATTTATAATAATGAGTTAGGAGATGAACCTTACATTTTTGAAAAGTTCTTTGAGTCCCCTACATTTGTTAAGAACTGAGTTTCCTCTCATTTAGTTGTCTTGTATGCCAAAAGTAGTCTACGAAACAGAAGAGTATAGTAGTCTACAAAAGATGAAAGTAGTCTACAGAATATGAAAGTAGTCTACAAAAAGAGTCAAGTAGTCTACAAATGAGTCAAGTAGTCTACAGAAGAGTATAGTAGTCTACAATAGATGAAAGTAGTCAACAGAGACCATTATACGACACGTATATAGATTGTAGGCCGGTTTAGTCTCGTTTATACTCGTTAATTGATCCTATGTTCATTATAGGTAGTTGGGAATACTTGCTTTGCACGGTAACCTTAGTTATCGTTTGTGTGCGCTTCTACGAGGTAAGATACACTACTTTGACACATTGAGGGTTCAACAAAAGAGGGTTTCATAATTATAACTTCCCAAATTGGTACCTTATGTTGCTTGTGGGTATGCGGGGTTTACACAGGAGGTATCACGGGATATGCAGTTGACTTTTGAGACCTGAAATGCAGTCCCAAATCATATATAATGTAGTGCATGTTATGAAATGAAGTAAAACGTCGTAAGCAGTTAATGTAGAAAGCAGTTATGTGGTTATATGTGTGTAATGAAGTAAAGCAGGATAGGCACATTTAGGGTGGTTCATCCTAATATGAAGTATTGTGTGTTTGAGGTGTGTTGTGCCTTAAAGAAGTATTTAAATCCATAATGTTTGAAAGGGACAAATGTTTATAACTTGAGTGTTTTGTCTTTTGAAATGTGTTGCTCCCTCGGGTTTAGCATAGCTGAGGTTGTTGATGAAGATGAGTGAGGAATGGGTAGAATGCTTGATGAAGTCCTTAGCTACCCATAGATGTTGAATTTTTATAGACATTTGTTTATGTTTGTCTTTAATGAAGTTTGAATGCTATGTAGTCGGTTGTTTTGTGTTGGGCAGCCGACGGGTTTCTATTAAACTTGTTTTGATGATGCGATTAGTAACACCATTGAATAAAGTAAACCAAACATATTTTAATTGGTTTGGACTTTTAAAGTTTCTTCCGCTTTCTTTTAACGCCATTAGGCGAAAATTTTTGGAAACCCATATTTTTAAACGAAGGGTGTTACA
The DNA here is from genome assembly GCA_034093135.1 of Erigeron breviscapus. NCBI lineage: Eukaryota > Viridiplantae > Streptophyta > Magnoliopsida > Asterales > Asteraceae > Erigeron > Erigeron breviscapus. The sequence continues at coordinate 143,157,594 of CM067169.1, forward strand.
GTACATAGAGAAAAATATATATGGTTGTTGATACCTAACTTAAGTATAAAACCCCTCACATATACTAATTGTTTAATATTCATTTTATAATAATAAATGATTGAGTCCATGTTTTTTATGGATTAAAAAGTGAAATGTGAAGGGGTTTTATAACCAACTTAGATATCTAACAACCATATATTCTCAATCCATATATATATATATATATTACTAGTCCTAATACTCGTACGATATACGATAGCTATATATAGATTGTATATATATATTATATATATATATATATATATAATATATATATATATAATATATATATATAATATATATATGTATAATATATAAATGATTGGCCCCATGTTTTATATGGATTAAAAATCAAAATGTGAAAGTTTATACCAAGCTTAGATATCTAACAACCACAAATTCTCATTATATATATATATATATGTTGTGATGATGGGGTATTATGTATATATATATATAAAAGTTCATGTAAGAACCATTTGAATTGGAAAACCATGAGAACTTTTAAATAACTTGGATGTTCATATGTGAATGGTATATGTGAACATATTCATTCACATATGAACTATCAAATTATACTTAGAATTACCTATGTTCATATGTGAATAGTTCTCACATGACTTTACTCTCTCTCTCTCTCTCTCTCTCTCTCTCTATATATATATATATATTATATATATATATATAATGATTATATATTTATATTATTATATATATCATGATATTTATGAGAATGAGAGAGTATCAATACTTAATAGGCTGATAGCCTGATATAGTCAAAGGGGGAGCTGAGGTAAATGTAGATCATGTAGTTGGAACTTGGAAGGGGAGAGAGGGAGAGAGCCATAAGAGAAACGCATCGTCCTTTCTTTTTTACTTACACGTGACATTAATGTTTAGCTACCAGTCGGTAGTTGGCATGACATTAATATATATAACATTTCTCCTGGCGCGTGTCTACAGTACCCAGCGCGTAGCTACAGTAACTTGCTGACGTCAGCTATCTTGTCTTTTTCTTTTTTTAAAAAAAAAATAAATTCGGACTCACATATATATTTTGTTTGCGAATAAGGAAACAAAGTAGCCCTTTGGTGGGGTGGTCCGCGCGCGGCTTTCTGTGTGAGAGGTTGGGGGTTCGAAACCCGCCTCTCAATTTTTTTCTTTTTTGTTCTTTTTTTTGGATTTACTAATTTACACTTTGCCCCCTCATAGGTTTTCTTTTTCCCCCCTCCAGTTTGTTTCCTTGCTTCCTGCCCCCTCCTGTTTTCTATTGTGCTTTTGTTTTACTTTTATTCTTTTGTGTGTATATTTTTTATTTTGTAATTAACTTTTGTAATAATTTGTTAATTTTGTATTTTGTAATATATATATATATATATTTTTTAACTTTTGTAATATTTTGTTTTCCTTTTAGTTTTTTTCTTACTTTGCTTTTTGGATTATATATTTTGTAACTTTTTGTTTTTTAATAACTTTTTTAAAATTGTTTTTTTTTTTTTTTTATTTATATTTTTTTTTTTTTTTAATTTTTTTTTTCTTTGTTAGTTTTTTTGGCATTTGTTTTCCATATTTTTTTTCGAACTCTCGGTTTTTTCAACTTTATCTATCCATTATTACTTTTTGACTTCTTATAATAAACTTTAAGTGTCCAAAATTTTGGGTAATGCTAGATGTATGTTTGCGTGATACGGCGGCAATATGTATCCTGTGGCAACGCCTGGGTTAAAATTCTTGTTAATCATATAAGTACATGTTTTAATGCTATTCCAAAAAGGGAAAAAAAAGTACATGTTTTAATATGCCATTCCAGAAAAAAAGTACATACATTGATAGAGTCAGACAGTCGGTAGTTAGCATCAAGCAAAAATAAATATTTCAGTGATTTGAATTACATTGTGATCAAGTTATATAAATAAATATTATTATTTTTAAGGTGAAGTTATTTGTAACTTCACCTTTAATTTTAATAATTAAAATATACTTATCACAATATGATCATCAATGTTAAAATTTTATAAGATACATTATCACTTTAAATAAAGTAGAATGTGTACTTTTTTCTTTCTATAATTTATCTGTTTTAAGTAATGCAATTTAGAATTGAATGAATATTCAAAAATTTTAACAATTTTTAATAAGCTTATGGAGATTTCAATAAGCATAATGGTTTGGATCAGTGGTTAACACTCTGGCATCTGAAAACAGAGGTAAGGTCTGCTTACATCTTAACCTCTCTCATACACCGTTGAGGTATTGAGGCTCAAAACCCGCAGAAAACGGCACTGAGTAGATTCTTTCTTTCTTTATGGAGATTTTAAATTTCGGACCCGTTCAATGGTTCATGGTTTTGAGACAATTTTTTGTTTTCTTTACTACTGAACTATGTTTTACTTGTGTGCCTTTTTTGGGCCGTGGTTTTATGTTGCTGTTAATGTGGACCATGCATACTTAATATATAAAGGGTTTTTTTTTTCTTTCAAACTAGTATAATGAAGAAATTATTTATCAAATTAGTATAGTTTCAAAATTATTTACCAAATTAGTATAATTCAATGCATGTTTTATATAAAATTTTGCTTAAAACTTTACTTATTTATTTGCTATCGACATTATGCATGGAAATCAAAATCGTGTTATTGCTAGAATGAGTTTAAGGGAACAACATTAATCATTTTAAAGGCCGGTATATATTATCATCTATTTGAAAAAAACAACAGAAAATCAACCTCTAAATATAACTATAAGCCTTGATTTCTTTAAATGGTCAGTAAATTAAAAAAACATCTCTTGAACCAAATCTTTATATGCCATGCAAAATGACCCATTTGTTAATTAGCCATGGTATTGTTAATCTTTCAAAACTCATATTGGATTCACTGCTTAAAAACAACCCACCTGATCAAGTTTTTAATTTGTTATTATATAGATCATGTGAAAAAGATTTAAACTTTAATAGTTGGTATTGCGAAAATGGCTTGTGTTTGGTAAATATAGCAAAATAAAAGAAAGAATAAAAAAGCAGACCATATCTATCTATATAACTCGAAATTAAATGCACGGATAATAATTTGGCATAAATAATTCTAGTTATGTTTTTATTGCATAATCAAAAGACCACCCATGAGGCCATGTATATCTTATCATCTTATATGTGACGTGGATATGTATAGAGAAACTATATATTTTGGTTGGATAAAAGTTACTGAAAAGAAAATATGTAACTTTCTTAAGGAAGAAATAGCCATAAGTTGTGGGGAATAATAATTTAATTAAAAATGATTAAAATAGTTAACTGATAGGGAAGGTTGACTAATTCTTGTATTGAAGATTGTGACCTCACCTTTGTTCTTGATTTTACAAAATATCGTTACATGCATCGCATCCTTAATTAATTAAGCTAGCGAGCCCTTTCTTCTTGATTTTACCCACGTACGTACGTACTCTTGGTATTCTTAATTAAGGTTTTGCTTGACCTACCCGGCCCATCCATTACGACATTACCTTTTCATCTTCTTTTTTTAAACCGCACATCCCAACGCGTAATGTACTCTGGTCGCTCTCTGCCTCGATCTAATTAATTTAAGAGACGTACGTACGTGTGGAGATCGAGCTACACACCAAAAGCTAGCATATATATTCAAAATAAAAATCTTTCTCTTTTAACAAAATGGTGGTGGCGTTTTCGTACCGAGCCTAACAGTTTATGGGCTCGTGTCATTACTGCCATCCATTATTCTAGTCGTGTTTGCTCGCCCATCCCCTTAAAAACCAACCAGACTGGTGCGTGGAAATCCATAGTGGGCTTAAATCCCACTTGGATCAATTTGATATTGCTTTGGAGCAGTTAATTACAGGTGTCTTAGGAAATGGAGAAACTTTTAGATTTTGGCTAGACTCATGGTGTGGAGATGAACCTTTGTACAAGGTATTCCCTGACCTATACAAGCTAGAAATACAGAAAAAACTGCCTTGTCAAGGACCGTTGCACAGGCGGCGGTCTGTTCTCACAATGGGAATGGAAATGGTCTCGACTCCCGGCGTCAACAACAGAACTACACCAGCTTCAAAGTTTGTTATCTCGAGTCTTTCACACTACTTTGTCATGCTCAAAGGACTCGTGGACCTGGAAATTGGATCCCTCCCATGGTTTTTCTACCAAGTCAATGCATTCCAGATTACAAAAGGCGACATACGGACCTACACACTGGGTATTCCCGTGGAACAAACTGGCTCCTCTCAAAGTGAATGTCTTAGGATGGAGAATTTAATTAAACCGGTTGCCAACAACGGACCTACTGTTACAAAGGAACATTGTGGTGACTTCCCAGCAATGTCCGTTATGCAACATCCACTCTGAATCAGTCGAACATCTTTTTCTCTACTGCCCTCTTGCTGATGCTCTATGGAGTTTTATTCTTTCGTGGTGTCATATAAATATCAGGAAACCCAACTCCCTGAAAGAACTTCTTGAGAGTCATATGATCAGCTTCATCTCATCAAGGAAACAAAGGATCTTCCAGCTTATAATCCTTGCCTACTGCTGGATTTTGTGGAAACTCCGAAACGACCGTATTTTCTCAAACAAGAATCCATCTCTCCGTTATGCAGTCAAAGAATTAAAAGCAACCAGCTTCTTGTGGCTTTCCAATCGTTTGATCTCCAACAACATTAGCTGGTCCGAGTGGATCGGAATAGCTTCCTGTTTTAATCTTTCTTAATAGTTTTTCTTTTCTTTTCCCTCGTGTTTTGTTATGTTTATTACCAGCTCAAACTGTTAATTATGTTCCCCTTTTATGTTTTTCTAGCTTCTCGCTAGTTTCTCATATTAATAAAAGTATCTTAATGTTCTTAAAAAAAAAAAAAAAGCATATATATATTCACATAATTAATAATTAATGGCCGCACTAACCAAAACAGAAAGGTTCACCTCTACCAATATTGTGGCACTAACCAAAAAATTAAGCCAAGCTTTGGTGCTTACGTACCTCATTCACTAATTAGTCTCATTTAGTTAATACCGTCAATGATCGATCATCCTTTCTTCCTTCCATTGTAAAAGGTCGAGTTGAAAAGAGCCCCGATTAAAAAAGATTTCCGCAGGCTAATTAGCGGTAGCATAGTTGTTTACAAGATCGTGAACTCGTAGATTGATCTTCTTATGTGGTTAACTAAAGATTTGTCAACTTGAATTGATTTTTGAGGGGTGGCAAGGATGAAACGGTATAGATATTATCGTTCATTCATATTGTCTTAATTCTTCATGAGAGTTTCTTGTAAATATTCATGAATTGAACTCTTTAAATTTTCACATTGTGAACCTATATCCATGTGTATGTTACCAGACAAGCCATTGATGTTTTGTTGATGCATAATGGATTTACTATCATAGAATGGATGAGCCTACATTACATGGAAGTAATTGCCTACTTTCATTATTGTAAAGAAAAAAAAAAGAATGTACGTACATCTCTTAAATAAACATATTTTTCCTTTCTCATTTTAAACATAATGTTTAAATTATCCCTCAACTATTGTTTTTAAAACAATTCAATAAAAAGTTGATGACTTAAAATATTTTGTAGCCAAACGGAATCGAACCTAAGACAACCTCACACTTGTTGTTTTGTTATTGTTGCATCCATGTGTGCCCTTCTAGCAATAATTAAATAGTATAGCTAATAAAAAAATTTCTGAAAATAATACATACAACTTGTAGCAATATCATACTATATAAATATAGATTAATTTCAACAATGGTCTCTTTGGGTTGGTATTTTTAGCATGTTTCATCATTTTAACTTATTATTCTTTAGCAAAATCAATCTAAAAGTTGTCATATTGAATAGAGGCGATCCATACATGATATTTTCACCTTATTGTACATTACAATACAGTGGTGGAACCGAAATTTACATTGACCCGTTGTGCAAATTTTTATATTACTAGCCTTGTATTATCGTAAAATAACTAAATTGTCATGATTCGTAACATTTTAGAATTTATTTTGGGTATTTTTAATAAATCATTTAAATGTGATTTAATACATAGTTTTAAAGTTATTATGGTTCTTGTAAATAAAAAGTTTTTCGCGACAATCTTTGTTTGACATGGTTAAAAATTTACTCAATATAATATACTATAGATAAGGAAAAAATGATTAGTTTGATAATCGTGGCTCACATGACACAAGAATTGGTTTGATGGTTGTGTTGTGGTTTAAAATATTTTGGCCTTAAATCGATATTCATCGTTTCGTTGGCCGTTAAAAAAAAAAGAAAAAGAAAAATCAATATTCATCATCGTCATCGGTGTGCATTTCAATTCAGATGGGTCTATTCCTCCACAGTCCACCAAAAAAAAGGTGAAATAACAACCATCAAGGGAGGGGGACCACCTGAAACCTAAAAACAAACCCTCTTCTTCCCGCTTCGAATAATCACTTTCCTTTCTTTCTTTCGCCTCTTTTTCCCTTTTTTCAATTTATAAAAACAAGTGGAGAATTGGAGATGATGAAAAAATGGGAGATGGAAGAAGTGGAAGCCGTTTTAGAAAAGATATGGGACCTACACGATAAACTTAGCGACGCTATCCACTCCATTTCCAGATCTCATTTCCTTCATTCCCTCCGCAATTCCAACCACCGCCGTCTAACCGCCGTCAACAACAACAGCAACAAAATATCGCCTAATGATGTTGACGATGACGCCGCCGCCCTGAAAGGAGGTTTCGTTTATGTCAAAGAGTTTCCGATCGGAGAAGAAGATGATGAATCCTCTGCCGCCGCCGCCGCTATTCATGAAGCCAAAAGCTTGAATTCCATCCGTACTGCTCTTGAAAACCTAGAAGACCAATTGGAGTTCTTTCATGTTAGTACTCACTCCCTGCTTTCCTTTCAATTATTATTATTATTATTGCTGCTTCTGTTTATTCATAAGTAGTAAAATGTTGGAGTAAACCCTAGATTTCCCTTGAATGTATGAGCAGCGATGTTACACTTTCATCTACCAAATTGTTTTTGCTACGAGTGAATTAGTGAACTTTAGGTGTCAGGTTTCAATCCATAAGAATCGGTTATTGATTATCACTTGCTCTGGTGTAAATGCTACAAAACTATATATAGGCCATGGAAGACTAACCACTGCCGGGGTCAATCTGGTTCCTGCATTATTATTACTATCATCATGATATATATACACCACCACTCAATCAACATATGCCGAGTTGTCTAAACTAGTCCCAGAACATCATCATCTTTTATGAGATGACTTTCAAATCTCCATGTGTACTGGGATTCAGAAAATGTCGTCTAACCTCTCAATCGTATACCGCCTATTAAATTACAATTGCACGTGTAAATATAGATTACAAGAACAAATATCTTTCCAATGGCATCAGGATATATTTGTAACACCATCCTCAACTACACAAAGTAAAGCACAGATAGGATCCACTTTCATCAACCTACTTATTCCGTCATAACTATTTTATCCTAATTCAACTCTATGTAACAACTAACAGGGTTAAATGTAAATTAGTTAACCGATTATTTAAATGTCTAGATTTGGAACATTCTTTTAAGTCCAAGATGGGGATGTACACTATTCCCTGTAATTCTTTTACAATGAATGAATGAATATGATTGAGTTGTTATAAAGATCTTCCAAGTCTCTCTGTTTTTGTTTTTCTTCTGGTTACAGTGCTTGCTGTTGCACGTAGTTCAGGCGACGATAAAAAATTGTGGCATAATATGTTTGTTTGCTTTTGTTGAATGCAGACTGTGCAAACACAGCAACGAGTAGAGAGGGATGCTGCAATTGCTCGGTTGGAGCAAAGCCGAATTGTGCTTGCATTGAGATTAGCTGACCACCATGGTAACAAGTACAAAGTCATTGAAGAAGCAAGAGCTTTTGTTGGTGAAGTTCAAAACCACACTAAATTTGTCCCACACGAGAATGGTTACACTTCAGCAGAATCATATACTGCCGGGAAGAGGCCAAATGTTCTTGTTAATGTTCTCATCTCTAGCCTTAACTTTGCCAAGAAGTCTCTCAAAGTTGATCATCTGGGAGGTGTGTTGGGGAATGCTGCTTTATTTGCAGTAAGCATGCTGGCATTGTTGCATCTTCATCAGGTAGCAGACAGGGATCGTTACATATCAGATATCCAACAGAGGCATGAAGCTAATAATGGTCTTAACAAGAATATGACAAAAGTTTATTTACCAGAAGGAGGTTCTGCTAATGGTCTAGATGTCTTATCAGCCAGGGGTTAAACTGTTAAAGGTGAGTTAAAAATTAGACTTGGTCATATTCTTATTTTGTTGCACAACCACTCATATCTGGAGCAAAGTTGAAGTCTTTGTGGTAGGTGGGTTTGTTAAACTTCCTTTTCAGCGTGTTCTTTTTTTTCTTCTGGCAAATAGCAGAGTCTAGTGTTGTCTTACAAAGTCTTGGGGTTTTATTGTTTGTTTCCTAAATGTGTATATTCTTAGGCTGCTTTTGTTTAGGGTGCAGGAAAAAAGTTTGAGCTTTTGAATTTGATTTTTAACACCTCGTTATGCTTTAATGGTTTTGGTATGAAATACACCGTACCAATTGGAATGCTTTATTTTTCGTGGAAGGTTTTTTTGTTCTTGTTCATTTGGTTGTATGCGCATTAGACTATTAGAGGCTCATCGACTTGTCTACAGGTCTGAGTCTTCCCCACATGATAATATTCTTGCTTTTACACATTTCAGGAACCTCCCATAATGTGCGAAAGCGATGATTTGCAATTCTGTAGTTATATTCTGTTTGTTTTGTAGGGATGAAGTTTGTAGGAATAATGAGACGGGGAGAATAGAGTCGGGGAATCTGTAATCTATAAATGGAAATGAGAGCCTGAGAGGCATGGTTCATATTAGCCCATTAGAAGTTATGGTATGGCCATGATTCCAGTTAGATTGAAAACTGAAATGGTATTACAATTATGGTATAAATTTATTTCTACAAACCGATGTATTGTTTTGTTCATGGATATAACCCATCACGCCATCACTACATTTACAGAAGGGTCCAAAGTTCGTAATAACTTAGCTATGGAGATATTGTTCCAAATTTTGAAAGCTTTTAGGCGAGATGGTAAAAATTTGGAATCACTACATTTGCAGATGGTGAAAATAAGCACATGATGGTGACTTGGTGAAGCTGAATGGTGCTAGTCTAAATCAAAAACCGTTGATCATAGAATAGAATGCATTAGAAATCTGGACCTTCCCGTCGACATCCGTACAAAGCGTTTACATTTGACTTTAGTAATAATAGTCAAAGATTTATTAAGATCCGTTACTTGAGAGAAAAATAAACACGTAGGCCCTTGAAAGTGGAAAAGCAGACTCTCATGTCTATCTAAAGCATGCATTCCACTTTTGGTGGTTGTGTTGCTTTGTAGTGATCTCTCACGCATTTCGCTTTCCTAATATACTTTCGGTCAAATTTCGGTAGCCGAATTCAGTTACTCTTCAAAAATAATTGAAACATCAACACCTAGTCACCTACGTAGGGCTTCGTTTTGTTTTCGACATGTGACTTTCGAATAGATAAATACCCTTGCACCGTCAAATGGTAAGGTCCTAACTCGACAGCAGATAGCCGGTTGTCTAAATTGGATCCCGTCATCAGAAGCGGAGCAATGGTACCAAAGGAAAAACCTCATCAGTCTTCCCCTAACAACTAGAAATTAATAGAGCATCATTTTGCACTTGGTAAGATTCGAACATCCGTCTCGTGAATAAAACTTGGGTGTTTCACCACTATAGTCTTGAACCATAAAACTTGGTGTTTCACCACACGTACAAAGCTAGATCGAGGAAACAACATTTTCTCCATTTAGGAATCCTGCATGAAAAGGATGTCCATGTGATTTTAACCGAATGCAAAACGAAAACTAAAAGGTAATACGACGACAACGACAACGGTACCCAATCCCGGCATAAGCCGGGGTACGGGGAGGTATGATGTAGACAGACCTTACCCCTACTCAAAGATAGAGAGACTGCTTCCAGATCCATCGAAGTGGAAGGGACCTCCGGCCCAAAGAGTGAAAAATAGGGTTAGATCCACCGGAGTGGAAGCCTTAACCGAATGGAAATAATCTCGATCTCAAACTCTCAATCTCAAATACTCGATCTGGATCTCGAAATCATAGGCTCAATCTCCGATCCAAGATCCAGGAGAAAGAGCCGTTTGAGGTGAGAGCAGAGAGTGGAGAGAGAGAAAAGAGAGAGAAACCCAAAAAAATGTAAAGTTAAAGGGTAATAGCTAACTGTATTCAAAATTCGGCTGTAAATTACTAGACCACAAACCGAAAAGTTGTCTTATATGTTTAAAAAATGTAAGCATGTAAACGAATGTCGTTACATGTCCTTTTTAGATAGGGTGGTTTCAAATTATCTTTCCCCTATACATATATATATATTGAGAACTCATTTTTTTTACAAACCGTGAGAACTTTTAAATTATGTATTGAATCACATGTTTTTTTTTTGTTCATTCACATAGGAAACATTATAAAAAAATATATGTTGCAGGAGAAATTTTTTTTCAAAACTTATATATAGCAGTTTGTTCACATGTGAACAAAAACGTAATAAATTCATTCACAAGTTCACAAAAGGCTACTTTGAATATTTATTACAAAAGTTTGTTATATAACATACATTTTTATATTATTTCACATGTAAATGAACATAAAAACATGTGATCCAATACATAATTTAAGAGTATTCATGGTTTTTGCAAAAAAAAAATGATTCTCAAAAAAGTCTATATATATACATAGGGATGGTTATATAAGGCTGTTAGATATCTAAGTTTATATGTGGAACACACACATATTTATTTCTTTAATCCATAAAATTCATGGGGCCAAACATTTATTTATTAAACAAAAAATGTTAAAAAATTAGTATGTGGGGGGTTCCACATCTAAGCTTAGGTGCCAGACAGTCTTAAATTCACTTTTCCCATATATATATATATATATACTAGTGATACTGATGGTATAATTAGTATTGGTAATAGCGTACCACCAAATGAATATATGACTGTTAGACACCTAGGTTGGGTGTAGAAGCTCTCACATACTAATTTCTTTTAATATATATATATATATATTATATATATATATATTATGTGTATTATATATATATATATATATATATATATATATATATATGCATAATTGGGGCCCATTTATGAGATCATCCAGAAAAGTGGGTAGCCTGTAAATTGAAATTTTCCTTCAAACAATGAACTTGAAAACGATTAAAACGTAGTACAAGCTAATTGGACTTTATTTGGAGTATCTTTTCACTTTAACATGTGAATGATCAATGATATATCCCTTTTTCGTTTAATTCATCATGGCATACAAAAAGTAGAAATTGAGATTGAGAATGAGCAACTATCACTAATTGGTTAGGACCACGAATTTTTAATGAAAGATAGTTTAGCTGTTGAGTATATAATTATGTTAAAAATCATTTGAATTTTGTTCATTATATGCTTGCTAAAATCAAAAAAATGAGATCTAAGGAAGAGAATTGATGTAATCCACATGTCATATTTTTATGGTTTTAGAAAGATTTTTAAAAAATTCTTTTAAAATATCCTAAAAATTTAGATTTTAAAATTACTCCGTAATAAGGTAATATAAAATTCCCGCTAAAATGATGGAACCGGCTCAAGCAAATGTAAGACTTTAAAGCGAAATGTCGTACAAAATATGGATATAGTAAAAAGTTCGATATATTCTCAATATGAAATCAGTTTTCGTAACTTTCCAATTATTCAATCGGTTATTGTAAAAGAAGTATTAAAGTAAAACAAATAAGACGGTGATTTAACTAACTTTGATAAGACGGTTTGTTTTACTTTAATACTTGTTTTATTTTACTTAGAACTTTGATAATAAATTATTTAACTAACTAATTATTTTTAATTTTTTTATTGACATAAGAGTCTATAATCTAATAAGCAAAAATATATTGCATGTTTTACATTCATCTACAATATATCAGTCATAACACAAATGAGTTTTTAATATTGAGATTATTACTAAAAACTAGTCTTTTTACTCTGATGTATATATTTGTGGTCTAATCTGTATATATTATTACTGTTGTCGAATCTTTATTGGCCACCTTCAATCAATATGATACGAGCATTTAGCAAGATTCGAAATATAAAAACATTTATATAGGGATTCAAAATGTAAACATTCAATTTTTTCTTTAGCAAATTTCTTACATCACTCACTTTAGTTTTAAATTATCCTAAATATGATTGTGCAAGAAATTGATCCTTAGAAATACAATTCAAGAGACAAGATCTTTTAACCGGCCGTAACTAAGCTAAATCCACAATTACTAACCGTTCAAATAAATTTACTAATAATAAGATAATGTACGTTGTACGTATGTAATCTTAATTCCAGCCTTCTAGGATCCTATGTTTAGCAATTTTTCTTTTGTAGGTTATTGAATTCACTTGCTATTGAAAACAAAAAACTTGCTTATGACATGTAACAAACATTAGACTTCTATCATATATTAGATTACATTACTGCTTTTTATTGATGTGTTGAATGAATAAATTGTTGAAAATTATTGAAATTCAACTATTTAATGGATAAAACATAGCATAAGGTCCCGTTTGTTTGGGACTTAATGGACTTAATAAAAAATAATTAACCCATTAAGTCAATCAAAATTGTTTGTTTTTGACTTAATATATAAAAAACAAATGTATTGACTTAATATGTATAAACATTATTTAATCATTCAGTCACTTAATCCATCCAATCACTTATTAAAAAAACAAATAAGTACCCTTTGAAATAAGTCATTAAGTCTTTCTTTATGGATTGTGTCTAAAAACACAAAATCTGTTAGACATACTACATTTACATAATATTCATAAATATGATCATCACCTAACTTTCAACATGAAAATTAATGTTCATATTGGCAAGCTAGTTTTCACATACTTTTTCTTAATGGTAAATTTAGGCTCAGCAGATTATGTATGTCTTTTCAAATACTCCTCTAATTACAGTGGAAACCGATTATGAGAAAACTTATGTCTACTCCATTCATAGGAGCATTTTGTTTACATCAGAATTCGAATCCAAGGCTTTTAGGTCTCGTACTTTCCATGTATCAATTCATCTCTTGATAATCGGTAGTTTTCACATACATGAATAGAAAACACAAGTATATGCAACATGTTTAACAAATGCTGTTAAATTTATTAATTTATCTGAACTTTTTGATCTAATTACCTTGTGATACCTTATATATGTTACCCGAAAGTCAGGAAGATGATATTACACATTAAAGTATGCCTGTTAACATAACGAAACAAAAAGTAATCTAACCAATATAAATAAAAGTATAAAACATGACTTTACTGAGTCAAACTTAAAGTTGGAATTTTTGATACATTTAAAATACTTTTTGATTGAAATAACGTTAATTCTGTTTGCCATGTCTTTTATATTAATGCGAGTAATGCATTTCAAAATTATATAGAAGCAAGCCATGCATACGACATGAAATATAATCTTTTATGTTCTCTTTTGGCGTTATTTTTGTAGTATGCTTTGGCTAATATCTTTACCTTTTCATTTATGTTATGTCATTACAAATAAAAATACTCATATATAGCTGTTATAATACTGTTTAACATATATATATGTTACATGCATAACCAAAAAACCAAATTATACTAATGACAATATATATAAAAAAAGGAAGGGGATTCCCTAGTTACTCCTAACATGACAATCTTGACCCTTAGATGAAAATCAAGGGCCAAGATTCAAATAATTTTTGAATCTTAGCCATTGATTTTCATTCAAGGGTCTAGATTTCTCCGACTTAACTTAAGTTGGGGAAATAACTTGAGGGAATCTCCTTCCTGAAAAATATGCTCACAAGTCACGTGACTTCAGGTCCCAACATCATCATCACCATGATCCACACACTACACCCTCACTGCGTGTATACAAATTTTCGGCAATCATTATACCATCATTTTGACACATCCTAATGTATTTATATTCCTTTTTAAATCCCGACCACCTACATTTTGATACTCTAAAATATAAGGCATTTATTATTTATTTATTTCTTTTTTCTAACTTATTTCTTTATCTAAATACACTTTTGTTTAATAATACGAGTAATTTATACACATGTTTATTATATTAAAGAAAAATCTCCCAATAATAAAAAAAGAGATGGGAATAAATTAAATACTCACCTATTTTAAACAAATAAAATGCAAGAGAAATTTTTTTTTAAAGGGTGTGGATCATTTGCTCGCAACAGGGGATCCAACTTACGTTGTCTTAACGGGTCCGCGCTAGAGAGCCCCCTCACCCTCAATACCTAGTAGGAGGAGAAACCCCCAACTAAACCGCTCGAATGCACGCCATTTAATTGGGATAAAACATTGCCCCCTTTGCATGACTCAAACATTCACTGAAAGACTTTATTTGAGAAATTCTTTGAAATGTCTTTCCCATGTCTCGAAATGATGTCACTTCTATCGCTTATGAGTTATGACAACTAATCATTCTATTCAATTTCATATAATAAAATATGACGAGGTTAAAGAATTTGTATGAACATATGTCCATTTCTATATACATAGGTTTTTTTAAAAGAGTAAATCTCTTATAACCTCTATATTCCTCTTAAATATTATTAAATACGTTTGTATTTGAGATTTAATATTGAACATACATTCCTAGAAGTAAAAAATATATATTAAGTAGGCTAACTTCACATTAATATATCTATTTTGGTAAGTATAAATTAATTAAGCAGACATGACATATATGATGATCTAACAATGAATAATGATATATGTGCCTAAAATGGCTTAAAACTATGTCTAAAAATTAGTTTAACGGTTAATACATGAAGAAATTAAACATAATACGAGAAGTCATAAAGTCAATTTAGTTATATTTATCTTCTTCGATAACTATTTTGACTTTATAACTAGTATTATGTTTAATTTCTTCATGTATTAACCATTGAACTAATTTTTAGACATTATTTTTAAGCCATTTTATATAATTTAATTATTTAGTCCAATGATTGATACATGAGGAAATTAAACATAATACTAGAAGTCATATAATGTATATTTTTTCGTGTATGGTAAAAAAAATTTGTTAAAGATAAAATGTTTATATATATACTACCCAATAATTTTAAAAATAGTTATTAAAACTTAAATTTATTGATACTTTCGTTTTTATTATGTCTAATAAACTAACATTCTTCTTGTTGGTGCCTTGGTGGTTAGTTTATAGTACAAAGTTATTCGAAAAATACAAGGTTTAGATTTTGTTTCTATGACAATTGAGTGTGAAGACCACTTGTCTTGAGACAGTATTAAGGAAATAATTAAATTCTATACAAAAGTGCTATAAATTGTTTAAACACGTGGGGGGCTATGCTGAGATTGTTGTTACAGATTCCCTTCTTGGTGACTCATTTCCTACCCTTTCTAACAATTTCCTTTCGGTTATGCATTTTCATACCGACGAATGAATTAAACGTCAATATTGTTTATAAATGACGTATATATGTACGGATAATGTTAGGATTCATAACTATTATCAAGAACAATTACACAAGTACGCAGCGTAACGAATCATATGCAATATAATTAATTAAGCACATGACATATATGATGATCTAACAATGAATAATGATATATGTGCCTAAAATGGCTTAAAACCATGTCTAAAAATTAGTTTAACGGTTAATACATGAAGAAAATAAACATAATACGAGAAGTCATATAATGTATATTATTATTGGTATGGTAAAATTAAAACCCCTCTACAATCGCACACACGACACGTCGAACAATATCCGGAGATTGCTAGATCTTGAATCACCAAACTAAAAACCTTTTCTATCCACTTGGTCTTATAATACAAGAAGAAAAGTTTCTCGTTATGTAGTCATATCCCAAATTAAAACAAGAAGTTTATTATTATATATTCAAGTCTTTATTGGTTTCGTATGTAAAACAAAAAGAGTTTGGATTTCTTTTGTTTTCGGAGACTACCGATCGAGAGAGTTCGAACGGGTATTTGGGGTTTTAAGATATTAGTTAGGGTTTTTATTATTAGGATATATATAGAGTATAAATATAATTCTAATAACTTAACATTCAAGCTAACATCTTTTAGAGTTTGACTTGGATTTCTTTAATTAATAATTACATTTAATTATTAATTAATATTTAATAATTAATAATTCATATTTATTAATTAATAAATAATTCTAATTAACATATCTAGTTAATAATGTCCAATATCATTTCTCTCTATTCTGGTGATTATAAATATGTAGATACAATATGTACATATAACCGAATATCTAAGTGTTCATTGTGTGTGACCCCGTAGGCTTAAACATTTACGGACATGCGTTTATTTAACGTGATCATATTCCAACAGCTCTCACTTGAGCATGTTATAATAAAGGCAATAACATTGGTTAGCGTCTAGCAACACGCCAATGCTCCCGGAAATATTTAAGTATAGTTTCTTAAAGTATTTTGAAACGGTTTCAGTGTTTACGATCCCTTTGTTTCAGATACCTTTGTTAATTATGGATATGGATCAAAGTCATTCCATAATATAACGATTCTGTTTCTCATTTCTACAACTAATTAAGATTACCAAATTAATCGAGACTTATCTGGAATTCATTTGGGTATGCGCATACAAACATCTTAATTAATTAATGAGAGCGCCAAATGGTATCATTCTTCAATTGCAAGTTGAAGGAACAAATCCTATTTTGACTACACCTGTCAGTCATGTCATTTCACTACACTTCTGAAAATAGCCCTTTGTTACTACCTTATTCAGGATAGTTAGGGCGTTGGCAACCCATGGAAGTTGGGTGCGTGGTGAATGTGGTGCCACCACTCAACACCGCCGCCTTCAATCTTTGACGCGTCGTGGGAGGCTTTTGCGTGGTCACACCACGCAACTGAAATTCCAAAACTTCAAAAACGAGGTGTGTGCAATGTAACATCCCAAACTTTTCTTTACTAGTTGACTAATGCCGTTAAGTCAATATTATGTGTGTCGTTAAGTCTATTTTAGATTTAAATGTTTATATGTAGCTAATGTGTGTTGTGTGTGAGGCTTGTAAGCCTAAATGTTAATGTAGTATAAATGTGTGTAATATGAAGGTTAATGTCTATGTAGTGACATTTAATGAAGGATTAATGTCTATGTAGTGACATTTAATGAAGGATTAATGTTGTATGTGGTCAATAATGTAGTTTGTGACCAATAATGAAGGATTAGGAAGCTTAGGGGTTAGTTTTGACATGTGTGCAAAGTCAAAAACGGGTTTAGAGGTTTAATGGTTGTCATTGAGAGCCTTATGCAGATTTCTTCCTCTAAAACAAGCCCTAGTTGATCCCCTCCCTTCCCTCTCTAGTTTCTCCTTTGATCTTATTCGTTTTGGAGCCGAATCGATCGTGTATTGCTTAGATCTTGGATCTTGATCACCAAATACAGGTAATATAGGTATTCCTCAGTTGAGAATTGATAGGGTGAGTCTTATATTAGTCTTAATCCAGGCCATAAGGGTTTGGGTTGGGGTATTTGATTAAACGTTCATCAATTTGATGTTATTAGAACGATTAAATGGTTGGTTTATGATGTTAATGATTTAAAGGATTATAGTATGGTTAAAGGTGATGAAAGTACAATTAAAAGGATTGATTTTAAGTCCCCAGGTCGGATTTGGGGTATGGGTTAGTATGGGATTCGTTTGATCAAAGTGTAAGGTGTAGTTACTGGTCTGCACCCCTGGTGCGACGCACCAAAGGGTAGGTGCGGCGCACCTATTGTGAGATAAGTTTTTCTGATGGTTTTGTGCGACGCACCAAAGGGTAGGTGCGGCGCACCTATTGTGAGATAAGTTTTTCTGATGGTTTTGTGCGACGCACCAAAGGGTAGGTGCGGCGCACCTATTGTGAGATAAGTTTTTCTGATGGTTTTGTGCGACGCACCAAAGGGTAGGTGCGGCGCACCTATTGTGAGATAAGTTTTTCTGATGGTTTTGTGCGACGCACCAAAGGGTAGGTGCGGCGCACCTATTGTGAGATAAGTTTTTCTGATGGTTTTGTGCGACGCACCAAAGGGTAGGTGCGGCGCACCTATTGTGAGATAAGTTTTTCTGATGGTTTTGTGCGACGCACCAAAGGGTAGGTGCGGCGCACCTATTGTGAGATAAGTTTTTCTGATGGTTTTGTGCGACGCACCAAAGGGTAGGTGCGGCGCACCTATTGTGAGATAAGTTTTTCTGATGGTTTTGTGCGACGCACCAAAGGGTAGGTGCGGCGCACCTATTGTGAGATAAGTTTTTCTGATGGTTTTGTGCGACGCACCAAAGGGTAGGTGCGGCGCACCTATTGTGAGATAAGTTTTTCTGATGGTTTTGTGCGACGCACCAAAGGGTAGGTGCGGCGCACCTATTGTGAGATAAGTTTTTCTGATGGTTTTGTGCGACGCACCAAAGGGTAGGTGCGGCGCACCTATTGTGAGATAAGTTTTTCTGATGGTTTTGTGCGACGCACCAAAGGGTAGGTGCGGCGCACCTATTGTGAGATAAGTTTTTCTGATGGTTTTGTGCGACGCACCAAAGGGTAGGTGCGGCGCACCTATTGTGAGATAAGTTTTTCTGATGGTTTTGTGCGACGCACCAAAGGGTAGGTGCGGCGCACCTATTGTGAGATAAGTTTTTCTGATGGTTTTGTGCGACGCACCAAAGGGTAGGTGCGGCGCACCTATTGTGAGATAAGTTTTTCTGATGGTTTTGTGCGACGCACCAAAGGGTAGGTGCGGCGCACCTATTGTGAGATAAGTTTTTCTGATGGTTTTGTGCGACGCACCAAAGGGTAGGTGCGGCGCACCTATTGTGAGATAAGTTTTTCTGATGGTTTTGTGCGACGCACCAAAGGGTAGGTGCGGCGCACCTATTGTGAGATAAGTTTTTCTGATGGTTTTGTGCGACGCACCAAAGGGTAGGTGCGGCGCACCTATTGTGAGATAAGTTTTTCTGATGGTTTTGTGCGACGCACCAAAGGGTAGGTGCGGCGCACCACTGGCCAGTTTTGATTTTGGTACACCCCGTTTTGCGACGCACCAAAGGGTAGGTGCGGCGCACCTATTGTGAGATAAGTTTTTCTGATGGTTTTGTGCGACGCACCAAAGGGTAGGTGCGGCGCACCTATTGTGAGATAAGTTTTTCTGATGGTTTTGTGCGACGCACCAAAGGGTAGGTGCGGCGCACCTATTGTGAGATAAGTTTTTCTGATGGTTTTGTGCGACGCACCAAAGGGTAGGTGCGGCGCACCTATTGTGAGATAAGTTTTTCTGATGGTTTTGTGCGACGCACCAAAGGGTAGGTGCGGCGCACCACCTGCCCAGATTTTACAAAAAGTGTCGTTTAGCTTATCTTTCGATCTTATACTTGTTCTAGGTTATTGGAGACACCTAGTCATCGTTGTATTGTGCTTGTAGCTTGTTGTTAAACCGTATCGAGGTAAGATACACTACTTTTGTCACGCTGAGGGTTCAACAAGCAAAGGTTTCATACTTATAACTTCCTTAACGGTAACTTATGATATATGTGGGTATCTCGGGTTACACGGGAGGCATTATGGGATATGTAGTTGACCATGAGACCTGAAATGCAGACCCTATCATAGTGAAATGAAGTATTGCTTAATGTAGTATATTGTTATGCAGTTTATGTAGTATTACGAAGTAGCTTGTGATGCTTTGAGATGTAGTGTATGTTGTTGATTGTTGATATGTGCATGATTGTATGGCTTGCTCAACTAGTACACTAGACTCGTTAAGTTGCCATGACACGTGCACGTTTAAGGGCCCAAAACGTAAAAGCAGTAAACGTAGAAAATGTTTAGGTAATGCAGTCACCTAAACTAAATAATGCAGGATCGAGCTCGTTAAACTTTGATGCAGGAAAGTGTTAAGCTTAACCCGTACTTGCCCTAGCCCGGCTAAGTGCGTTGACGTAGTTGTTGCTTGGGTGGCTCCTTGCAACATGGTCTTTATAATGCAGGGCGAGTAATACGAGGGGTCTGACCCACCTCCACATACGGATTACTCTTGGATTGGCTTGCCATTCCTTAACGACGCTTGATGTACAACCGTGTGGGGTTTGTCATCTAGTCGGGTGTAACTTATGTTACACATTAACGCAGTTAATAACGTAGTAAAGCAGTTAATGTAGTAAAGCAGTTAAAACGTAGTAAAGCAGTCAATGTAGAAAGCAGTTATGTGGTTAAACGTGTGTAATGAAGTAATGCAGGATAGGCACTTTTAGGGTGATTCATCCTAATTGATATGCAGTTGTTATGCAGTTTATGTAGTATTACGAAGTAGCTTGTGATGCTTTGAGATGTAGTGTATGTTGTTGATTGTTGATATGTGCATGATTGTATGGCTTGCTCAACTAGTACACTAGACTCGTTAAGTTGCCATGACACGTGCACGTTTAAGGGCCCAAAACGTAAAAGCAGTAAACGTAGAAAATGTTTAGGTAATGCAGTCACCTAAACTAAATAATGCAGGATCGAGCTCGTTAAACTTTGATGCAGGAAAGTGTTAAGCTTAACCCGTACTTGCCCTAGCCCGGCTAAGTGCGTTGACGTAGTTGTTGCTTGGGTGGCTCCTTGCAACATGGTCTTTATAATGCAGGGCGAGTAATACGAGGGGTCTGACCCACCTCCACATACGGATTACTCTTGGATTGGCTTGCCATTCCTTAACGACGCTTGATGTACAACCGTGTGGGGTTTGTCATCTAGTCGGGTGTAACTTATGTTACACATTAACGCAGTTAATAACGTAGTAAAGCAGTTAATGTAGTAAAGCAGTTAATGTAGTAAAGCAGTTAATAACGTAGTAAAGCAGTCAATGTAGTAAAGCAGTTAATAACGTAGTAAAGCAATTAATGTAGTAAAGCAGTTAATGTAGTAAAGCAGTTAAAACGTAGTAAAGCAGTCAACGTAGTAAAGCAGTTAATGTAGTAAAGCAGTTAATGTAGTAAAGCAGTTAATGTAGTAAAGCAGTTAATGTAGTAAAGCAGTTAATGTAGTAAAGCAGTTAATGTAGTAAAGCAGTTAATAACGTAGTAAAGCAATTAATGTAGTAAAGCAGTTAAACGTAGTAAAGCAGTTAAAACGTAGTAAAGCAGTTAAAACGTAGTAAAGCAGTTAAAAACGTAGTAAAGCAGTTAATGTAGAAAGCAGTTAATGTAGTAAAGCAGTAAATGTAGTAAAGCAGTTAAAACGTAGTAAAGCAGTTAAAATGTAGTAAAGCAGTTAAAATGTAGTAAAGCAGTTAAAACGTAGTAAAGCAGTTAATGTAGTAAAGCAGTTAAAACGTAGTAAAGCAGTTAAAACGTAGTAAAGCAGTTAATGTAGTAAAGCAATTAATGTAGTAAAGCAGTTAATGTAGTAAAGCAGTTAAAACGTAGTAAAGCAGTTAATAACGTAGTAAAGCAATTAATGTAGTAAAGCAGTTAATGTAGTAAAGCAGTTAAAACGTAGTAAAGCAATTAATGTAGTAAAGCAGTTAATGTAGTAAAGCAGTTAAAACGTAGTAAAGCAGTTAATGTAGTAAAGCAGTTAAAACGTAGTAAAGCAGTTAATGTAGTAAAGCAGTTAATAACGTAGTAAAGCAATTAATGTAGTAAAGCAGTAAATGTAGTAAAGCAGTTAAAACGTAGTAAAGCAGTTAAAATGTAGTAAAGCAGTTAAAACGTAGTAAAGCAGTTAAAACGTAGTAAAGCAGTTAATGTAGTAAAGCAGTTAATGTAGTAAAGCAGTTAATGTAGTAAAGCAGTTAATGTAGTAAAGCAGTTAATGCAGTTAATAATGTAGTAAAGCAGTTAATGTAGTAAAGCAGTTAATGTAGTAAAGCAGTTAAAACGTAGTAAAGCAGTCAATGTAGAAAGCAGTTAATGTGGTAAAGCAATTAATGTAGTAAAGCAGTTAATGTAGTAAAGCAGTTAAAACGTAGTAAAGCAGTTAATGAAGTAAAGCAGTTAATGTAGTAAAGCAGTTAAAACGTAGTAAAGCAGTTAAAACGTAGTAAAGCAGTTAATGTAGTAAAGCAGTTAATAACGTAGTAAAGCAATTAATGTAGTAAAGCAGTTAATGTAGTAAAGCAGTTAAAACGTAGTAAAGCAGTCAATGTAGTAAAGCAGTTAATGTAGTAAAGCAGTTAATAACGTAGTAAAGCAATTAATGTAGTAAAGCAGTTAATGTAGTAAAGCAGTTAAAACGTAGTAAAGCAGTTAATGTAGTAAAGCAGTTAATAACGTAGTAAAGCAGTTAATGTAGTAAAGCAGTTAATGTAGTAAAGCAGTTAATGTAGTAAAGCAGTTAAAACGTAGTAAAAGTTTTTGAAAACCCATATTTTTAAACGTCGGGTGTTACATGCAACGGTAGGGAAACGGCTAGTTTGACTTGTTTTGTATTTTTTTTTTTTTTTTTCTTTATTTTTTTTTTTTTTTTTTTTTTTTTTTTTTTTTTTTTTTTTTTTTTTTTTTTTTTTTTTTTTTTTTTTTTTTTTTTTTTTTTTTTTTTTTTTTTTTTTTTTTTTTTTTTTTTTTTTTTTTTTTTTTTTTTTTTTTTTTTTTTTTTTTTTTTTTTTTTTTTTTTTTTTTTTTTTTTTTTTTTTTTTTTTTTTTTTTTTTTTTTTTTTTTTTTTTTTTTTTTTTTTTTTTTTTTTTTTTTTTTTTTTTTTTTTTTTTTTTTTTTTTTTTTTTTTTTTTTTTTTTTTTTTTTTTTTTTTTTTTTTTTTTTTTTTTTTTTTTTTTTTTTTTTTTTTTTTTTTTTTTTTTTTTTTTTTTTTTTTTTTTTTTTTTTTTTTTTTTTTTTTTTTTTTTTTTTTTTTTTTTTTTTTTTTTTTTTTTTTTTTTTTTTTTTTTTTTTTTTTTTTTTTTTTTTTTTTTTTTTTTTTTTTTTTTTTTTTTTTTTTTTTTTTTTTTTTTTTTTTTTTTTTTTTTTTTTTTTTTTTTTTTTTTTTTTTTTTTTTTTTTTTTTTTTTTTTTTTTTTTTTTTTTTTTTTTTTTTTTTTTTTTTTTTTTTTTTTTTTTTTTTTTTTTTTTTTTTTTTTTTTTTTTTTTTTTTTTTTTTTTTTTTTTTTTTTTTTTTTTTTTTTTTTTTTTTTTTTTTTTTTTTTTTTTTTTTTTTTTTTTTTTTTTTTTTTTTTTTTTTTTTTTTTTTTTTTTTTTTTTTTTTTTTTTTTTTTTTTTTTTTTTTTTTTTTTTTTTTTTTTTTTTTTTTTTTTTTTTTTTTTTTTTTTTTTTTTTTTTTTTTTTTTTTTTTTTTTTTTTTTTTTTTTTTTTTTTTTTTTTTTTTTTTTTTTTTTTTTTTTTTTTTTTTTTTTTTTTTTTTTTTTTTTTTTTTTTTTTTTTTTTTTTTTTTTTTTTTTTTTTTTTTTTTTTTTTTTTTTTTTTTTTTTTTTTTTTTTTTTTTTTTTTTTTTTTTTTTTTTTTTTTTTTTTTTTTTTTTTTTTTTTTTTTTTTTTTTTTTTTTTTTTTTTTTTTTTTTTTTTTTTTTTTTTTTTTTTTTTTTTTTTTTTTTTTTTTTTTTTTTTTTTTTTTTTTTTTTTTTTTTTTTTTTTTTTTTTTTTTTTTTTTTTTTTTTTTTTTTTTTTTTTTTTTTTTTTTTTTTTTTTTTTTTTTTTTTTTTTTTTTTTTTTTTTTTTTTTTTTTTTTTTTTTTTTTTTTTTTTTTTTTTTTTTTTTTTTTTTTTTTTTTTTTTTTTTTTTTTTTTTTTTTTTTTTTTTTTTTTTTTTTTTTTTTTTTTTTTTTTTTTTTTTTTTTTTTTTTTTTTTTTTTTTTTTTTTTTTTTTTTTTTTTTTTTTTTTTTTTTTTTTTTTTTTTTTTTTTTTTTTTTTTTTTTTTTTTTTTTTTTTTTTTTTTTTTTTTTTTTTTTTTTTTTTTTTTTTTTTTTTTTTTTTTTTTTTTTTTTTTTTTTTTTTTTTTTTTTTTTTTTTTTTTTTTTTTTTTTTTTTTTTTTTTTTTTTTTTTTTTTTTTTTTTTTTTTTTTTTTTTTTTTTTTTTTTTTTTTTTTTTTTTTTTTTTTTTTTTTTTTTTTTTTTTTTTTTTTTTTTTTTTTTTTTTTTTTTTTTTTTTTTTTTTTTTTTTTTTTTTTTTTTTTTTTTTTTTTTTTTTTTTTTTTTTTTTTTTTTTTTTTTTTTTTTTTTTTTTTTTTTTTTTTTTTTTTTTTTTTTTTTTTTTTTTTTTTTTTTTTTTTTTTTTTTTATTTTTTTTTTTTAATAATTATTATGTAACGTTTATGTATTTAATATTATTATGTAATGTTTTTAGTTTAATGAAAATTTAATGTTTAAATAAATGAAAATTGTAAAATGAGTGGTGAAGTGAGTGGTCGGTTGCCAATGAAATTTGGATGAGTGGTGGAGTTGAGGTGGCATAAGGTGATTGGTTAAAAGTGAGTGGTGGGAGATAGTATGGAACAACCAATGCCAACCCTCTTAGAACTATATCAAAAAAATGCAATCCATACATGCATAACCTGCTTGTATCTCAAGTCTAAGGATAAGTAAAGCAACCATTTCACGAATTTCACTTAATGACGTCGATCCATAAAGTGATGATTCGTTAAGTGGGGTAGTCCAATATGCATCTCTATGAATATCATGTGAGTTTGGTAGGACCATCTTCCAATATTCCTAAGAATATTACCAATCACTCAGATTTGTCTTAGTTTAACTATATTCCCATATAGTTAATCGACAATGGACATTTAGAATATAAAGTATTCATGGATTTAAACATGCAAATATAGGATACAATTATGTATTAAATGAAAACAAACATACCACGTATTTTAATTCATTTATAAAATAATAATTGTTCAACATCCTTTATCCAAATACCAATCACAGATTTACATGATATAACTAGCAAATTTAAGTCCAATGCCCTTGGCACGCTTAAATACCTTTGTAAAAGGATCAGCTAAGTTATAATCTGTGTGAACTCTGAGTAACTTGATTTCTCCTAGTTCGATTTGTTCACGTACATAGTGATATCGTCTAGGATAATGTCTAGCACCTTTCTGAACTCAGGGTTCATTGGCAATGAATATTGCACTAGTATTGTCGCAATACATATCTAAAGGTGTGTTATTTGAGGGCATCACGTTAAGCCCAGAAATAAACTTTCTAATCCAGACAACTTTCATGGCGGCTTCTGAGGCGGCAATATACTCAGACTCTGTCGCAAACATAGCAACTGTGGTTTGTTTCTTGCTCTTCCAATCCACTGTGCCTCCATTTAAAACGAAGACGTATCCCGACTGAGATTTTGTATCATCTCTATCAGTCTGAAATCCAGTATCACAGTATTCAGTCACTTTGAGCTCTGCATCAGGATTTCCCCCATACACCGGAAATAAGTCTTTAGTAGCCCACAGGTACTTAAGAATGTTCTTCACAGCAGTC
Source organism: Erigeron breviscapus (assembly GCA_034093135.1). Lineage (NCBI taxonomy): Eukaryota > Viridiplantae > Streptophyta > Magnoliopsida > Asterales > Asteraceae > Erigeron > Erigeron breviscapus. The sequence continues at coordinate 143,183,220 of CM067169.1, forward strand.
CAGTGACCTTCACCTGAATTCTGTTGATACCGGCTAACGATATTTTGCGCGAACGCTATGTCAGGTCTAGTGCATCTTACCGCATACATAATCGATCCCACAGCCGAAGCATAAAGAACCTTTGCATACGCTCCACCTCCTCAGGTGTAGAGGCACCGTCTTTGCTAGATAAGTTAAGTCCTTCTTGCATGGGTACAAAACCACGCTTGGAATTCTCCATCTTGAATCGCTTCAAGATCTTATCAATATAAGCACTTTGACTTAGTCCAATCAACCGTTTACTTCTATCTCTATAGATCTTGATTCCAAGAATAAATGCTGCTTCTCCCAAGTCTTTCATAGCAAAACACTTTCCAAGATGGGATTTTACATCTTGCAACATTGGAATGTGATTTCCTATTATCAATATGTCGTCTACATATAAGACAAGGAAAGTAACATTACTCCCACTAGCTTTGCGATATACACATGGCTCATCAGAATTTTGAGCAAAACCAAACTTTTTGATTTCCTCATCAAACCTTTTATTCCAACTTCTTGATGTTTGCTTTAGTCCATAAATGGACCTCTGAAGCTTGCACACTTTGTTGGGATATTTTGGATCGACAAAACCTTCTGGTTGTACCATATAAACTTCCTTGTCTATATAACCATTCAAGAAAGCGGTTTTGACAATCATTTGCCATATCTCCTAGTCATAGTACGTTGCTATAGCTAAGATAATCCTAATAGCTCTAATGCCTGCTACGGGAGAGAAGGTTTCCTCATAGTCAACTCCATAGAGCTGAGTATAGCCTTTCGCCACAAGACGAGCTTTATAGGTGTGTACATTTCCATCCATGTCGGTCTTCTTCTTGAAGATCCATTTACACCCAACAATTCTACCATTAGGTGGAAGATCAACCAAGCTCCAGACTTGATTGTCTTTCATGGATTTCATTTCCACATTCGCAGCTTCAAGCCATTTGTCAGATTCTGGATCTGATAATGCAGCTTTGAAATTAGGAGGTTCATTTAAGTCTCCTAATACGTGTTCTTCAAACTCAATATTAAGATTCAATCTTTCACGAGCACGTATTGTCCTTGAGGACCTACGAATTGGAATCGCATCATCTTCAACTTGAGGTTCATCACTTTGAACATCCCCCCCCCCCAAGTTGATGATCGCTAGTATTTTCAGAAGGTGACACATCTTCTTCTTGAGTCTCATCAAGTTCAACAATCCTCCCACTGTTTTCTTGAGTGATGAGATTCTTTTCAAAGAACTCAGCATATCTAGCAACTTTAACAGTGTTTTCGGTAGGAAAGTAGAAGTAGTAACCCATCGTTTCCTTTGGGTATCCTACAAAGATGCACTTAACTGATCTAGGTTGAAGTTTGTCAGGCGTATCTCACTTCACAAGTGCCTCACATCCCCAGACTCTTAAGTAAGATAAATTAGGGACACTTCCATGCCACAATTCATGCGGTATCTTGTCAACCTTCTTGGTTGGAACCATATTGAGAATGCGTACAACAGTCTCTAGAGCATAATCCTAAAATGAAAATGGGAGAGTCGTAAGGTTCATCATTGATCTCACCATGTCCAACAAGGTTCGATTTCTCCTTTCAGATATACCATTATGCAGGAGTAAGCTGTTGGATAAATCCACAAGCTTTTAGATAATCCTTAAACTCGTGGCTTAAGTATTCTCCACCTCGATCCGAACGAAGAATCTTGATGGTTTTACCGAGTTGATTTTCTACTTCATTTTTAAACTCCTTGAATGTTTCAAAGACTTCATGTTTATGTTTAAGCAAGTAAACATAACAATAACGACTAAAATCATCCGTAAAAGTAATGAAGTAGCTAGCACCTTTCCTTGACACATGTCTAAATGAGCCACAAACATCGGTATGTATGAGTCCAAGTAGCTTTTTAGACCTCTCCGGTTTATGCGGAAAAGGTTTTCTTGTCATCTTGCCGGAAACACAAGACACGCATTTTTCAAATGATTCTTCATCATTTGATTGTAAGATCCCTTCACGTTGAAGTCTTTCAATGCGTTTCTTGCCAACATGAGCAAGACGACAATGCCAAAGATAAGTAGAGTCCAAATTAGGCTTGACTCTTTTGCTAACATTATACATTGAATTATCATTTGAATCACAACAACGCATATAATTCAATTGTGAAGATTCATGAAGAACTGGCTAAACTTCTCGTTCAACTCAGCTAGATACTTAGGACAATTCCTCTTCCAGTGTCCCACTTCAGCACAGTGATGACAAGCCTGGTCTTTAGCCGGATGCTCCTTTTTCGCCGGAGGGGTCCTTTTAGGTTTTGAGACAGAAGCACTTTGCTTTCCCTTACCAACGTTCTTGCCCTTAGCTTTCGGTTGTTTTTGCTTTCTGAACCTTTCCCCCCTTGATCACAAGAACTTGGGGTGTCTCAGATTTCTTGGGAAGGTTTTTCTCATACTCAATTAACATGGCATGAAGTTCAGCTATGGTTTTGCTCGTGCTGTGCATATTGTAATTGCACACAAAACTCTCAAAATCCTTTGAAAGAGACTTAAGAATCATGCCAATAGCAATAGGCAGAGGATACGCATAGTTTAGCCTTTCCAAGTGCTCAAAGTAACTCTTCATCTTGAGTACATGAGTGCTCACCGGTTTCCCATACTCGTGTTTGCAATCATGGAGTGACTCAATTAGCTCAAATAATTCAACTCCAGCTTGTTTTTCGTACATAGACTTGAGTTCTCTGATCATATCATACGGATTGTACAATTCGAATTGCTTTTTGAAGCTCGGGAGTCATGCTACCAGCATCAAATTTCAGGTTGATAAATTTACTATTATGTATACTACTTAAATGTTTATAGATCAAGCAATACGAACAAATATTTTATGACATAATAAACTGAACAAATATTCTTTGGATAAATCATTGACAAATTAATGCCAAGAACTCAAATAGTTATTTGAGAGTTGCTTGGAAATATTTTTTTTCATACTTATACTATCAATAACCGTATTTATGAATAGTATAAGTATTTATGAATAGTAATCGTATCTAGAAATTGTATTTATGAATAGTAATCGTATCTAGAAATTGTATTTATGAATAGTGATCGTGAATAGTGACCGTGAATAGTACGTGAATAGTGACTGTGAATAATAACGGTAAATAGTAAAAAGTAAATTTTAAATAGTAAAGGTAAAAGTAAATTGTAAATAGTAAAGGTAGAAAGTAAATTGTAAAAAGGTAATAAAATAAAATAATATAAAGGCGGGACCCACGTCAAATAATTCTACGTTGAATCTGATTTCCGAATAATTTCAAAAGTAAATAGTGCTGAATAGTAAACATCGCTTTCATACTTTATTCTTATAATATAAACGTCCAAAACCCGCTCACATGGGTTAGTTGAGTAAAATTATTAAAATGAAAGTTGTAGATCTTAATTTTCTGATCTTATAGAAACTTGAATTTTCTCAATAGAAGCCCGTATGCATAATTTAGGATTAAAACAATGTATAAATATATACTACTAGTATAAAAGAAATCTATCATTAGAAAAGTCCAAGAGGTAGTGGGAAACACACTTTTATCTACTTTATAATTTAAAATTCATAAATTATGAATCACGGGTTTAGTTCACTAAAGATATGGACAAAAAGAATACTATATATATACATACCCCTTATTCATGATTAACTTTATAATATAATAATAATATAATATAATAATATTATATATAAACGAGTTATGTTGAAACTTTCGTTGAAGATTGATTCTACGCGTTTTCTTTTTCTAATTCGGCAGAAAATTTTATTATTATAATAATCAAACGAACGAATTCGTTCGTCTATAAATAGCAGACGATATTAAACTTTAAAACACACACCACTACATATTCTCTTCTAAATACTCTCTGGTATAACTATACAAGGCTTATTTCATCTACTTGATTTCTGCTATTATCACTAAGGTGAGTTTCCATATTCCCCTTTTTAATTCTTTTATATGATTTATTTCGGGGACTGAGATACATGCATAATAATTATTTTATGTTATATATATACGAAACTTTGAAGAACAATTGCAAAACTATATGATATATAATATACTATGTGAGTTTCTATAATCCCCTTTTCAACTCTTTTATATATTGGGGCTGAGATACATGCATGAAAACTGTTTGTTATACTTATATGTATATTTACAAATATATATATTATATTATATATTTTGTAACTCCGCTTCATTTATCTTACCTTCGGGGTAAAATACAAACTCTTTACTGTTATGATGAACACAAGTACTCCAGAAATGTATATATGGTTGATTCTAAGTTGCTCTGTTCACTCAAAGTCCTCACTATCATGAACGATTAATTATGGAAACATAAACGTGGGGTAGGCACCCCCATCCGTGTTGGTCATACCAACTGGATACGGATGCATTATATTTGGAAAGCTTAGAGTACCCTGAACAAGGTACTCTCCGGAGGCAAACAAACACACACTTGTCTAGTTTCGGTTCATGAGCTTAGAACTTGGTATATACAGTTTCAACTCTTACATTACATTTGATCCATTGTGTGATTAAATGGTTACTCTAAATCTTGTGGTTCATACTCTATATTTTAATTAAAAACATATGATACTCTTTGCTGATATTGTATCATAACTACTTGACATTGCGGTAAGGCAATGGTCACACTGAACTCTGGCATTTTGTGAAACTATATTTTCTATATGAAAAACTTATGGAACTCACCAACTTTATGTTGACGTATTTTAGCATGTATTCTCAGGTAACTAGACGATACTCTGTGTATGGGACTATTTTCCGCTGCATACAACATACTGGACCATGGCCTACCTCAGACTCTAGTAAAGACAAGTCAATTTGCTAAAGTCTCTGTCTACTGTTTAATATTGTTTAATATTAAATAAATGTTTTCAAGAATAATATCTTTCATAAATTGTAATATAAATTTGTGAACAATGCTTTTATATAAATGTATTTTAAAACGACAACGTTTTGTGTCGTTCAGTATATCTTGTGTTGTGAATCCATGTAAGTCATACCCCGTCTAGGGCGGGTGTGACAGATTGGTATCAGAGCCCAGGTTATAGTGAACTAGGTAGCAAATTGATGGACCTAGACTATAACCCCATATAGAACAACACCCACATACATGCATAATTTTATGAATAATCCCTACTTGATTATATATGTTTAGAATATATAATTTAATGTATATTATATATATATATATATATATATATATATATATATATATATATATATATGTATATTTTATATATATATATGTACTTGTAAGTATA
>CM067169.1:143191062-143363562 GCA_034093135.1 Erigeron breviscapus
GGGATACGAAGTATCTGAATACACCAACCGCTTTCATGAGTTGGCACTTTTTTGCCCAACCATGGTTACACCCGATTATAAGAAGATTGAGCAGTACATTTCTGGACTTCCACCAAAGATTCAGGATTTGATCACTGCTACCGAAACCACTGACATCGAACATGCGGTTCGGTTGGCAAACAGTTTGGCTGACAAAGCAAAACTTTGTGCAAATACAGAAGGAAAGTCTGGTGATCAAAAAGGGTTCAATAAGAAAAGGAGATGGGAAGATAACTTTGGGAAGAATCAAGGGGATCAACAGACAAAGAGACCTGCTCAGACCTCAGGACCATCATCAATTAATGGTTATATAGGAACCAGGCCATATTGCAATAGGTGTACTTTACATCACACCGGTCTTTGCACAGTACAATGCAATAATTGCAAGAAAATTGGTCATCTGGCCAAGAACTGTAGAATCCCTAATCCAACTGTCAACAATGGAACAAAAATAAGATGTTTTGAGTGTGGTGAAGAAGGACATTTCAGGAATAAATGTCCAAAGCTGAGAAACAACAACAACGGAAACAACAACAATAACAACCACAACAACAACAACAACAACAACAACAACAACAACAACAACAACAACAACAACAACAACAACAACAACAACAACAACAATGCTCGAGGAAGGGCATTCATGATCAATGCGGGAGAAGCCCGCCAAGACCCAAACATCGTCACGGGTATGTTTCATCTGAATAATCATTGTGTCTCTGCTTTATTTGATCCTGGTGCCGATAGAAGTTTTGTGTCAAATAAAATTATTCACCTGCTTTCAATTATACCTACCCCATTAGATGCTAAGTATTCTGTAGAATTAGCAAATGGTAAAATGATCGAAGTCGAAAGCATAATCCAAGGTTGTACCTTAGAATTAGCAAAAGAATTATTTTCTATAGATCTAATACCATTCGAAATAGGAAGCTTTGATATTATCATTGGTATGGACTGGTTGTCTAAAAACCAAAGAAGAGCACGAGGTACATCTGAAGAAAATTTTGGAACTACTCAAGAAGGAAGAATTGTACGCAAAGTTTTCAAAATGCGAATTCTGGATTCGTACAGTACAATTCTTAGGCCATGTCATTAATAGTCAAGGAATTCATGTAGATCCTGCCAAGATCGTGGCTATTAAGAACTGGGAAGCACCGAAAACACCAACAGAAATACGACAATTTTTAGGTCTTGCTGGCTATTATAGAAGATTCATCGAGAATTTTTCTAAGATAGCCCAACCTTTAACGTCGTTGACTCAAAAAGACAAGAAGTTTGCCTGGGAAGATAAACAAGAAAAAGCATTTCAACTGCTGAAGGAGAAGCTCTGTAGTGCTCCGATTTTGTCACTACCCGAAGGAACGGATAATTTTGTGGTATATTGCGACGCATCTCATCAAGGATTGGGATGTGTGTTGATGCAGAAAGATAAGGTGATAGCCTATGCCTCGCGTCAACTTAAGGTGCACGAGAAGAACTACACGACTCATGATCTTGAACTAGGAGCTGTAATATTCGCTCTAAAGATTTTGAGACACTATTTATATGGTACAAAGTGTACTATATTCACCGACCATAAAAGTCTCCAACATATTTTTGACCAGAAAGATTTGAACATGAGGCAACATAGATGGGTGGAATTGCTCAGTGATTACGATTGTGAAATTCGTTATCATCCGGGCAAAGCAAACATTGTAGCAGATGCTTTAAGTCGTAAAGAAAGAGTAAAGCCACTTCGAGTACGAGCTTTAAGTATGACCATTCATACTCATCTTACTTCCCAAATTCGTGAAGCTCAACTTGAAGCATTAAAGAAAGACAATCTCAAAGAAGAAGCTTTGAGGGGGATGGAAGAGCAATTTGAAGTTAGACCCGATGGAACCCGGTATTTTTCTAACCGGATTTGGCTACCAAGCTATGGAGATTTAAGAAACTTGGTGATGAACGAATCACACAAGTCAAGATATTCGATACATCCTGGATCAGATAAGATGTATCATGGACTAAAAGAATTATACTGGTGGCCTAACATGAAAGCTGACATAGCCACCTATGTTAGCAAATGTCTAACATGCGCAAAGGTGAAGGCAGAGCATCAAAAGTCATCTGGATTGCTACAACAACCAGAGATTCACCAGTGGAAGTGGGAATGTATAGCCATGGACTTTATCACAAAGTTACCGAAGACTGCTAATGGTTGTGATACGATATGGGTAATTGTAGACCGACTCACTAAGTCTGCACATTTCTTGCCCATAAAGGAGGCTGATAAAACGAGCAAGCTGGCTAGATTGTACATAAAGGAAGTAGTATCACGACATGGAATACCTATTTCGATTATTTCTGATAGGGATAGTCATTTTACTTCCCAAATTCGTGAAGCTCAACTTGAAGCATTAAAGAAAGACAATCTCAAAGAAGAAGCTTTGAGGGGGATGGAAGAGCAATTTGAAGTTAGACCCGATGGAACCCGGTATTTTTCTAACCGGATTTGGCTACCAAGCTATGGAGATTTAAGAAACTTGGTGATGAACGAATCACACAAGTCAAGATATTCGATACATCCTGGATCAGGTAAGATGTATCATGGACTAAAAGAATTATACTGGTGGCCTAACATGAAAGCTGACATAGCCACCTATGTTAGCAAATGTCTAACATGCGCAAAGGTGAAGGCAGAGCATCAAAAGTCATCTGGATTGCTACAACAACCAGAGATTCCCAGTGGAAGTGGGAATGTATAGCCATGGACTTTATCACAAAGTTACCGAAGACTGCTAATGGTTGTGATACGATATGGGTAATTGTAGACCGACTCACTAAGTCTGCACATTTCTTGCCCATAAAAGAGGCTGATAAAACGAGCAAGCTGGCTAGATTGTACATAAAGGAAGTAGTATCACGACATGGAATACCTATTTCGATTATTTCTGATAGGGATAGTCATTTTACTTCCAGATTTTGGCAGACACTACAGAAAGCTTTAGGTACACGGTTAGATATGAGCACTGCATACCACCCACAGACCGATGGTCAAAGTGAAAGGACCATTCAAACGCTTGAAGACATGTTGCGTGCTTGCATAGTTGATTTTGGAAATGGTTGGGAAAAACACTTGCCTTTGTGTGAGTTCTCATACAACAACAGTTACCACACTAGCATCAAGGCTGCACCATTTGAGGCACTATATGGGAGAAAATGTCGTTCACCCATCTGTTGGGTTGAATTAGGTGACAAAATTCCAGTAAAGAAAAACAGTCCAATTACAGGTCCTGAACTCATTCATGAGACTACTGAGAAGATTGTACAGATACAAAACCGATTAAAGGCAGCACGAGATCGTCAAAAGAACTATGCTGATGTAAGAAGAAAGCCTTTGGAATTTCAAGTAGGAGACAAGGTTATGCTAAAAGTATCTCCTTGGAAAGGAGCCATCCGATTTGGAAAACGAGGTAAGCTAAATCCTAGGTTTATTGGACCTTTCGAAATACTAGAAAGAATTGGTCCAGTAGCTTATAGGCTTAGACTGCCACAAGAACTTAGCCGTATACACGATGTGTTTCACGTCTCAAACTTGAAAAAGTGTTTGTCTGACGAAACACAAATTATTCCACTGGAAGAACTTCGAATGGATGACAAACTGCACTTTGTTGAAGAACCAGTAGAGATTATGGATAGAGACGCCAAGCAGTTGAAACAGAGTCGAATTCCTATTGTCAAAGTCCGATGGAATTTAAAGCGAGGTCCTGAGTTTACCTGGGAACGTGAGGATCAAATGAAACAAAAGTATCCTCACTTGTTCGAAAAAGCCCTACATTCCGACCACACGCGCTAAATTTCGGGACGAAATTTAAATAACTGGGGGAGAATGTGACAACCGCCAAAATTTCAGGTTGATAAATTTACTATTATGTATACTACTTAAATGTTTATAGATCAAGCAATACGAACAAATATTTTATGACATAATAAACTGAACAAATATTCTTTGGATAAATCATTGACAAATTAATGCCAAGAACTCAAATAGTTATTTGAGAGTTGCTTGGAAATATTTTTTTTCATACTTATACTATCAATAACCGTATTTATGAATAATACCGTATCCGTGAATAGTAATCGTATCTAGAAATTGTATTTATGAATAGTAATCGTATCTAGAAATTGTATTTATGAATAGTGATCGTATCTAGAAATTGTATTTATGAATAGTATCGTATCTAGAAATTGTATTTATGAATAGTAACGTCGAAGTACGTGAATAGTGACTGTGAATAATAACGGTAAATAGTAAAAAGTAAATTTTAAATAGTAAAGGTAAAAGTAAATTGTAAATAGTAAAGGTAGAAAGTAAATTGTAAATAGTAAAGGTAGAAAGTAAAATTGTAAAAAGGGTAATAAAATAAAATAATATAAAGGCGGGACCCACGTCAAATAATTCTACGTTGAATCTGATTTCCGAATAATTTCAAAAGTAAATAGTGCTGAATAGTAAACATCGCTTTCATACTTTATTCTTATAATATAAACGTCCAAAACCCGCTCACATGGGTTAGTTGAGTAAAAATTATTAAAATGAAAGTTGTAGATTTTAATTTTCTGATCTTATAGAAACTTGAATTTTCTCAATAGGAGCCCGTATGCATAATTTAGGATTAAAACAATGTATAAATATATACTACTAGTATAAAAGAAATCTATCATTAGAAATGTCCAAGAGGTAGTGGGAAACACACTTTTATCTACTTTATAATTTAAAATTCATAAATTATGAATCACGGGTTTAGTTCACTAAAGATATGGACAAAAAGAATACTATATATATACATACCCCTTATTCATGATTAACTTTATAATATAATAATAATATAATATAATAATATTATATATAAACGAGTTATGTTGAAACTTTCGTTGAAGATTGATTCTACGCGTTTTCTTTTTCTAATTCGGCAGAAAATTTTATTATTATAATAATCAAACGAACGAATTCGTTCGTCTATAAATAGCAGACGATATTAAACTTTAAAACACACACCACTACATATTCTCTTCTAAATACTCTCTGGTATAACTATACAAGGCTTATTTCATCTACTTGATTTCTGCTATTATCACTAAGGTGAGTTTCCATATTCCCCTTTTTAATTCTTTTATATGATTTATTTCGGGGACTGAGATACATGCATAATAATTATTTTATGTTATATATATACGAAACTTTGAAGAACAATTGCAAAACTATATGATATATAATATACTATGTGAGTTTCTATAATCCCTTTTCAACTCTTTTATATATTGGGGCTGAGATACATGCATGAAAACTGTTTGTTATACTTATATGTATATTTTCAAAGTTATATACTTATATGTATATTTACAAATATATATATTATATTATATATTTTGTAACTCCGCTTCATTTATCTTACCTTCGGGGTAAAATACAAACTCTTTACTGTTATGATGAACACAAGTACTCCAGAAATGTATATATGGTTGATTCTAAGTTGCTCTGTTCACTCAAAGTCCTCACTATCATGAACGATTAATTATGGAAACATAAACGTGGGTATATTGAATAGTACTATTGGGGTAGGCACCCCCATCCGTGTTGGTCATACCAACTGGATACGGATACATTATATTTAGAAAGCTTAGAGTACCCTGAACAAGGTACTCTCCGGAGGCAAACAAACACACACTTGTCTAGTTTCGGTTCATGAGCTTAGAACTTGGTATATACAGTTTCAACTCTTGCATTACATTTGATCCATTGTGTGATTAAATGGTTACTCTAAATCTTGTGGTTCATACTCTATATTTTAATTAAAAACATATGATACTCTTTGCTGATATTGTATCATAACTACTTGACATTGCGGTAAGGCAATGGTCACACTGAACTCTGGCATTTTGTGAAACTATATTTTCTATATGAAAAACTTATGGAACTCACCAACTTTATGTTGACGTATTTTAGCATGTATTCTCAGGTAACTAGACGATACTCTGTGTATGGGACTATTTTCCGCTGCATACAACATACTGGACCATGGCCTACCCTCAGACTCTAGTAAAGACAAGTCAATTTGCTAAAGTCTCTGTCTACTGTTTAATATTGTTTAATATTAAATAAATGTTTTCAAGAATAATATCTTTCATAAATTGTAATATAAATTTGTGAACAATGCTTTATATAAATGTATTTTAAAACGACAACGTTTTGTGTCGTTCAGTATATCTTGTGTTGTGAATCCATGTAAGTCATACCCCGTCTAGGGCGGGTGTGACAAGTTGCAATTCACCTACGTCTCACGTAGAGCAAAAAGTACTTGCAAGTGTTCTTAGCAAAGTGGGTGGCAAAGACTTAACTTTACTTGGGTAATGCAATTGATGTGAATCAAAAGTTTATGTATGAAGATTCATGCACATCTTCATAACATAATGTTTAATAAAATCATTTTTATTGTCTTAACAACACAAAAGAGCTCGGTAGCTCCATTTGAACGTACAAAGAAGCACATAAGCAAATGTTTGCGATATACGCAATTAAAAACCCGCTCCTTTAGAAGGCTAGCGCACTCCAACTTATACCTCTCTTAGAGTTTGTTCAAATGGGTGAGCCGGTGTATCTTTTGATTGTAAGACTCCAATTTTATTAAAACAAAATCATATTTCGATATTTATTAGTCAAGTTTATTCTTTTCTTAACAACACAAAAGAGCTCGGTAGCTCCATTTGAACGTACAAAGAAGCACATAAGCAAATGTTTGCGATATACGCAATTAAAAACCCGCTCCTTTAGAAGGCTAGCGCACTCCAACTTATACCTCTCTTAGAGTTTGTTCAAATGGGTGAGCCGGTGTATCTTTTGATTGTAAGACACCAATTTTATTAAAACAAAATCATATTTCGATATTTATTAGTCAATTTATTCTTTTCTTAAAACAATTTTGCATCACCATTTACAATAAAAGCAAAATAATAAACTTACTAACTATTAACAATTAATTAATATTTATTAGTCAAGTTTATTCTTTTATTAAAACAATTTTGCATCACCATTTACAATAATAGCAAAATAATAAACTTACTAACTATTAACAATTAATCATGCAACGATTTATGGTGGGCAACCTAAATCATGGTCACTATGGTTAATGTACATGTTTAAGAATGGCTCCCCCTTCATAGAAGAGGACCACATACATCAAGTTCCTTGATTGCGTAAGCCTTTAAACATACAATTATAAATAAATACAAATAAAGCAGCTTCACGACCAGTTTAAGCCTATTTGCAGTCCGAATCAGCCTTCGACTAGAACTACAAAGTTGTAACCCTATGAGTCGTGCATCTACAGTCCAAAGGACAACACCTAACTCATTACGGTTGATTTTATATGAATTTTTTAGTAAACAAGTGTCAAACATGAAAAATCACACGAAAAATTCACATAGTCACACAATTATCAAGTAATTAACCATAATTATTGGACCATTAACTAAGCAAATCATATCAATATATCTAAGTAATAATCATAAAGAATTTTGCATGAATTCCTTATGATTTTTACTTCTATTTAACAACATTAAATAAATAAGTACATAAAAAACATGCAATTTATCACATAAACATGTTAATTCACATAATCAAAACTTGCATAGAGGGTTTAATTTAACCATTAACTTTGAATAGGTTGAATTAATAATAAAAACAAAACCCTAATTTTATTTTTATTAAATTCGATTTTAATTAAAACAAAAAACAATTTTATTATTTAATTAATTAAATCGAACCAACCCTAAACCCCCCTTCAAGTTTTGAACTTTGTAACTAATATATCACATATTAGGCTCGTGATACCACTGTTAGGATTCATAACTATTATCAAGAACAATTACACGAGTACGCAGCGGAAAAATCATATGCAATATAATTAATTAACAAAGTAAAAGTGAATGTGTACCTTTTAGCTTAGCTTCCAATAATCAATAATAATAATTATTATTATTATTAGGGTTTAAAATAAAATAAAACCCTCTACAATCGCACACACGACACGTCGAACAATATCCGGAAGATTGCTAGATCTTGAATCACCAAACAAAACTTTTCTTCCACTTCGTTATGTAGTCATATCCCAAATTAAAACAAAGAAGTTTATTATTATATATTCAAGTCTTTATTGGTTCGTATGTAAAACAAAAAGAGTTTGGATTTCTTTTGTTTTCGGAGACTACCGATCGAGAGAGTTCGAACGGGTATTTGGGGTTTTAAGATATTAGTTAGGGTTTTTATTATTAGGATATATATAGGGTATAAATATATCTCTAATAACTTAACCTTCAAGCTAACATCTTTTACAGTTTGACTTGGACTAGGATTTCTTTAATTAATAATTACATTTAATTATAATTAATATTTAATAATTAATAATTCATATTTATTAATTAATAAATAATTCTAGTTAACATATCTAGTTAATAATGTCCAATTATCATTTCTCTCAATTTGGTGATTATAAATATGTAGATACAATATGTACATATAACCGAATATCTAAGTGTTCATTGTGTGTGACCCCGTAGGCTTAAACATTTACGGACATGCGTTTATTTAACGTGATCATATTACAACAGATGATCCATATGTAGTGATTGTTATTCGAGAAATATATACATCATTTATAGAAAAAAAAACCAAAAAAACAAAAAGTTGTCTTTTTTAATGTGTATTTATTGGATCAAAGTACGTAAACATCGATCATCATATCTCATTTATGAAATGGTGCAATGTATTAAAAACTTTAATTTTAAGTTTTTTTAAAGATGTGAATTATCCACGAATATCGTGAGTTCTAGCGTACGTTGTCTTAATCGGACCAATACTAGAGAGTCCCTCGCCGAATAGATCCCTAAAACTTAAACCTCTCGATGAGAAATATAATCTCTGTCACTCATAGATCTGGGGGGTAAAACTTACCCAGACCCAAATACGTATATATTTGGGGTAAAACTCCCAAACATTCCTAGAGTAAGACTCGAACCTCTGAACTCTTGTAAAGAGAAAGGTGTCCTTACTACTACACCATTTGAAGATGGTTACTTGTACATTTTAAGTTAATAGCACGTTTTTTGTGATCCATATAAGTTTTATGTAATTGCTAATAAATATATACGTTTTTAGGTTATTACAAAATTTTCAATATTGTAATATGAAGATATCGGACCATTTCGTTACTAATTTTCAATCTTCGTCCTAACTGTAAGTAGCTAAGTATACATACGCAAATTATGACCTTATTTATTTTAAATTAAGAAAACTTTTATTTTAAGAAATTATATTCTATATTATGGTGATAATCTTCTAGTTAAATCACTTTTTAATTGACTTTACTTTTATAATTAATTAAAATTTTCCCAAAGTATGGAGGTGACTTATTAAAGTACAAAAAATTGGTCATATAACACATGCATAACCATAATTGTCCCGATTTTGTTTCTTGAATTATGATAAATTATTACTCCGGTGTGCACTACCATCAAGTTAATTTCATTTCTTTCTAGCAACGTCTACTATACTCCTCCGTCCCATTTTAAATGTCCTGTTTTGACTTTCAAAGTCTTTTTCTTTTAACTTTGACCGTAAATAATTTTGTTTGTATCATATAACACTTGATATAAAATATATGAATGTGTTGGGGTTTAAATGTATTTTTCGTTGATATAAGTTTCATCAACTACTATATAGTACAAACAAAATTATTTACGGTCAAAGTTAAATGGAAAAGACTTTGAAAGTCAAAATAGGACAATTAATATGGGACGGAGGGAGTATTATATTTACAAACATACATATATATATGCAGTAATTTATACTATACTATATTATATAGGAAAAGTGAGTATGGGGTTGTTCCCCATCTAAGCTTAGATGGGGAACCCCTCACATACAAATATTTTAATATTTGTTTGAATTTTAAATAAATACATGGGCCCCCATGAATTTTATGATTATAAAAACCAAATGTGAGGGGTTCCCCATCTAAGCTTAGATGGGGGACAACCCCATACTCACTTCCCCCTATATATAATAACAAAATGAATATACTATATGTACTGTAATAAATTATCAAGCACCTGTCATGAATATAGGAAAGTGATATCGTTACAACAAACTTTAACCATTTACAATAATTCTTACATGATATAGTTGTGTTATATCATTGAATTTGTGTTTTTGTTGTAGATGATTAATTAAATTTTGTAGTATGAATATCATTACTCATGATTATGTTGGCATATTTTATTTTATTTTTGAACAAAAAGTTTGTTTATAAAACTAGTTAAAGTTAAATGATCGAGGATTTAGATTGAGATTGAGACATAATAATGAGGGAGGTTTTGATGTGGTTTTTCATTCATATATTTTTGTGATGGACAAACACAACTAGCTTTGAGTGAATATTAAGGTTTGTCATAAACCCCACATGACATTCAACCGGCCTACTACAATTATTTATTTTTCCCAAATTAAACCTGGCATTTTTATTCACGAAACTAGTTATCTGTTTGTAATTAAAATTTTATCCAATTAAATTAAAATCCCATAACGTTAATTAGTACTTGTACTGCATGCATGGGAAGTATGCTTTTATCTAAGGGGTTTATGATCACACACACATAAATTGAGATTTTTTCAAGTTGAAGGATTTTAATCCTTAAATCAAAATCAAGGGTTATCATTAAAAAATCATATTTAAATTTTAACCTTCGAGTTTGATCAAAAGGTCAATATCTTATCAAGTTTATTGGTAATATTGCTTCGAACTTCAAGGAATTTTCATCTTAAAGAGTATTTGTTTTATCAACATGATGTGATAAGATAGAGGAGAATAGGAGATACATAATAAATCTGGTACGTACATGCACAAAGGGCATCTTTATTAAGTAATTTTCAGGAGCTTTTTGTGAACTTTATTTTTAATTTTGAACAATAAGCTCTTATTATATCATAAGTTTTGTTTGTATACAATTAATTTTAGTTTTTATTTGAAAGAAAAAGATCCAAACTGAAACACCATTTAAAGTAGCATTTCAGAAACTTTTAGTTTGAATGAAACTTATAATTTTTAAAATTACATAAATACCTCTTGAAGTTGCAGTTACAACTATATTATATCAAACACCTCTAGAAAATAAAAACTCTAGCAAACAATTTACAGCACGGCTACAACTATTTTATCCAAACACACCCAAAGTATATACTCCATATATGTTATATATCCAAAATTAAACTCTCACATTTCTTGCTATTATATAACATGAAAACACAAAATGGGATTGCTAGCTACCTTGGCTTCATCACATATGACAATGACGTACTGTCCCACAATGTAAATCAATATGGCAATATCCGATAACTTCGAATTGAGACAAGTTTACGGGGCACATGACGATTTCAAGATGGTTAACCAAGAGTTTACTCGGCTTCGAGGCATATCTACTATTAAGGGCATCTTTATTAAGTAATTTTCAGGAGCTTTTTGTGAACTTTATTTTTAATTTTGAACAATAAGCTCTTATTATATCATAAGTTTTGTTTGTATACAATTAATTTTAGTTTTTATTTGAAAGAAAAAGATCCAAACTGAAACACCATTTAAAGTAGCATTTCAGAAACTTTTAGTTTGAATGAAACTTATAATTTTTAAAATTACATAAATACCTCTTGAAGTTGCAGTTACAACTATATTATATCAAACACCTCTAGAAAATAAAAACTCTAGCAAACAATTTACAGCACGGCTACAACTATTTTATCCAAACACACCCAAAGTATATACTCCATATATGTTATATATCCAAAATTAAACTCTCACATTTCTTGCTATTATATAACATGAAAACACAAAATGGGATTGCTAGCTACCTTGGCTTCATCACATATGACAATGACGTACTGTCCCACAATGTAAATCAATATGGCAATATCCGATAACTTCGAATTGAGACAAGTTTACGGGGCACATGACGATTTCAAGATGGTTAACCAAGAGTTTACTCGGCTTCGAGGCATATCTACTATTAATATATATATATATATATATATATATATATATATATATATATATATATATATTATATATATATATATATTATATATATATATATATATCAGATTTTTGAAATATATTTAAAAATACTTCGGATTGAGTTTTGGGTATTGTATTGAAGTTCGGTGTACAATTTGACTTGATAGGGTATCTTGATAATCAAATGTGTTATTGGTTCAGGTTTCGGGTTATTTGGATCTCAAAACCCGTTCCATTGTTATTCTTAAATGTTGACGAGTTTGCTAGTTATAACACTAATTAGCTGATAGTGTAGATTTTATTCATGTTTTTCTTTATAAATTATAAATATGAATAAATGATATAGATATAAATTTCAAACTATAAATATAACTAAAGTATTTTACCGAGTGAGTCCATCTTTAATTTTTAAAGAAAAGAACCGGCAATATCTCGTGAAATTAGTGTGGTCATTCCAAGTTTAAATCATAAAGGATTTGATCTCGCATATTTTAGATTAATATAGTATTATAAAAACCCATTTCCAAATGTCTTTGAAATACATGATTTGAAACCCGAAGGAAAATACTCAAACCACCCCAATGACAGTAACAAGTGAGTCCACTACCTCTACAATTTCTCATTACTTTCTTTCTGCCTTTACAGAGTTGCACGTTACAAGAGGGAAGCGGTCAGGCCGGAAAATATGTGTGAAGCCCGCCCCACCCTCCACCTCGCGTGCTTATTAATTATGTTATTTAAATTGGCACACCAAATCGCCCACTAAATCCTTTTTTTTCAGACTGACTACCGACCGGTCAAAATAATATCGCCATGTAGCGCAAATCACGCCTGCCCGTGTGATGCTAATTTTTAATACTAATATTCACTTGACATATCTCTACTACTTGTAAACCCTTTTAGTTTCAGTATCTGTTTAATACACCATGATTAATTTAATTTTGCCCATGAAAGTTAATTATTCCGCCATATAAACTCGATCGATATGTACAAAGAAATTAACAAGATGATCTAAAAAGATATCACTATATACATATATCTATACTATATTATAAAGCAAATCTCCTTTTCAACTTTCAACATTTTACTTCCCCAAAATGCCCCTCCTATCTATTCTATATTTACCTAAAATAACTATATTATCTTTTCTCTCTCCTCAAATCTCAACCACTCATTTTTTTTTCTCTCTCCTCCATAAATCATTTTATTTCTCTAATTCATTCAAAATCTTTTATCTCAAAAACCGTACATCGATAAATTATAAAAATTATATGGGTGTTCTTAAAATTTCATGCTCTTTCATTAAAGAGATTATTCGATATACTTTCGACGAATTTTTAAATCCGAGGGTGGAGCCCGTACGGCTAAGGGTGGAGCCGTCAGGTAGATCACCCCATCACCGCCACCGCCGCCACCGCCATTACATCACCACCCCGCCATCACCGCCGCAACGCGCGGGTACCTTTCTCTCGTATATAAAATATCACACGTATTATTAATATTATTATTTTTCTTTCAAACAAGAGCTCACTCAAATCTTCACTTTTGGAAGATACATAAATTAAAACAAAAAGAATCCTAGTTAATATATAGCTATAGGCTAGTAAGTAATAATATTACTCTTACGATAACGAACTAATGTCGTTCAACCAAAACTGTGACGAGTGCAAAATTTGTTGGGCTCGATCAAAATAGCCCAACGGAATCACGGGTGTTTAAAAACACCCGGTCATTAGAACATCGGCAGGAAGAAAGTCGCCCGTAATATCTTGAAAGTAATCATCAACCTTGAGTATTGATGACGACGTGGTGTCGAGAACCATGTCGTTACAAACACCAAAATGCTCATCCCATAAGGTGGTGTTGTTATGATCAGCCTCTGTAACCCCCCATATTTGGGGGTCTTCAAATGCAGAAAAATTATCTTCCGTTACATATTCTAATGAAGATGATATTGGTGCTCCAAAACTGTCTTCGGTTGCATATTCTGATGATGACGGGGCTCCGCTTTCCACATTAAACGGTTCGAACAAGTCAAACTCGTTATTAACAGGGGAGTGTAGTAGATACGGCGATGAGTCATCTTCCAACAACTGGTCGACCATCGGTTCGGATGTTGGGAAATCAAATAGTAGATTATTATCCAACAATAATAATGAAACATCATCTTCTATTTCCAAATGGTCACTTACAAAATGATGACCCGATTCGATATCTTGAACCAGATTAAAATCGGCAAATCTTTGTTGACAAGACCCGCCAGCATTATTATCAGATTGCTGACATTCTGGTTCTTTTGAGTTGGTCTCGCTTTCAAAGCGTAACACGGAAGTTGGTGAAGGAAGGTTGTTGGACTCAACACCGGACTCGTAACCGGAGGTTGACGGAACATTGACTTCCGGCTCTTTAGGCGGTAGTGTGACAAAGTTAGTCAAAGCATCGGGCCCACGCAGTTTAATAGCAGCATTGTCGTACACCATGGCAGCTTCCTCGGCCGTGTCGTAAGTACCCAACCACAAACGGACACGTCTGGCTGGGTCCCTAATCTCAGCCGCCCATTTGCCCCACGGCCTTTGTCTTACTCCCCGGAACTTCCTTACACCACCCACGCTCTTCATCCCCACCTTCTGCTTTCCTACTACTTGAACTTCATTATTAACGATTTTCCCATTATTCTTTTTCCGGCCGGCAACCGCCACCGCCGGCTTGCACGAAGTTTGGATGTTAACCTCGTTGACATACTTTTTAACACGCCTTCTTCCAAAAAGTTCGTCTTCATCATCACTGGAAGAATCAGTGGCATCTGGGTCAGTCATTGATATCCGTACAACTTTCGGCAACGGACTTGAAAACTTTTTATTATTAATCTTGGCAGCAGCAGCAGCTATTGATGGGTTAGCTGCAGCCACCATTGTAGTCACGTTTTTGTGTTGTGTGTATTTCACAGGACGCAACATTTCGTAGCTATCCATTTTTTTACATATAATAACACACACAAAAAGAAAAAGAAGTACTGGTAATATTCTTATCAACTACTCAAACTGTCATCAAAAAGAAAGAAACCCAAATTAACAGAAAAAAGATCTCTTTCAATTCGAAAACAAAAAGAGAAATGAGATAAGATTAAGACAGCTTTGGATGAATGGATATTTAGTGAGTAAGAAGCTTTAGACAGAACCAAAACACGAATATAAATTTCTTTCAAAAGTTGGGCCTTGAAAAGAAAAAAGCTGTTTTTTCAAGCTATCAATAGAAAATAACTCGATCTTTAGATAGAGCATATGAAGTAATGGTATTTGAGGTTGTGTTATTTGGATATGTATATGAAAGTTGAGTTTTTTGTTTGAGAGAAGAGAAAGAGGTATTGAATTGAATATACATATGTAAAAAGGAAAGGAAAGACCAAAAGAATTTGGAGGCTTGAAGTGACGAGACAAAGGGAAAATTAGAGTTATATAGGATCCCATATAACAAACACAATTATTATAATCATTTACTTTTTTTTATATATTTATGGCTAATAGTAATAATAATTAAAGATTAAAAGAGAGTGGAAAATATCTTTTGAATTAAGGCGAGAGTAGGGGGGAAAAGGTGAACGCCGGTTGGTCGGGGAAGTAAAAGATTCCGACGACAGATGGGAAAACAACAGGTGGTCGCGGCATATCGATGGCAAGAGACAATGGTCCAATGAGTGAACTAGAAGCAATTGCTGACTCAGCACATGGTTTAACCTCGTATTACGTGAAAAACCACCGGGTCACGTGATACCCCTGGATGCTCGCTTGCCTACGTTAAAATCATGTCGGTCAATTTTTCCACCACAAAAAAGTTATCACAGCCTCAACTCCCCCCCCCCCCCCCCCTATGAACTGTAAACTTTTTGCCTTCATTGTCGTTGTTGGTAACAAAATTCATTCTCCAACCGTACATTCCATTTCATAGTTAACACTACATTTTAATGCTTTGTTAACCATTCAAACTCTTGTAAGAAAAATAAATAGACTTTATCATTGAGACACAATCTTAATGGTATCTCAGTTCTCTCATGAGGGTTTTGGGTCTGAACACCCAAATTCAAGTCCTGAAGGAATAAAGTTTACTCTTATTAATTGTCGTGCCGTTTGGCGGATGAATAAAAGGTTTTTCTCCCTCCGTGGTTCCCAGAAAGTTCGAATGACATCCTGCCCGAAAGAAGTATGAGCTGATAAGTGAGATGAACAAGCTCTGACCATTCAAACGTTCAAAAAAAAACATACTTTTTACTGTACTTGATTTGTGTATTGACACACATTTTAGTAGCAACTATCAGTCCTTAGAGACCATGATTCCAGTCAAGCTCGTAGAGACATAAGACTTTTCCTTTTAGCTAGACACGGATTCGAGTTTTCACTAACGCACTGGCAATACACTCATTTGTAGTTACAATTTACTTTGAAATAGTATTGGTGAGGAAATAATCAATTATGTTAAAATTTTCAAACACAAATTACTTAGGGCGTGTTTAATTCACATAATGTTTTAAAAAGAATGAAATTTATCGATTGAAAAAAAATTATGAAATGTACAAATATCTTCAAACATCTCCTCTAAGTCCTAAGTTCACTCCACACTTTTGACAATTGAAAAATATATAACATTACTGATGATAATAAAAAAAAATGGAAATATTATTTTTAGTCTTTTTACATACAATATATTGTTACATATTAAAGGAATTATTGCTAAAAACCCAAAATCCCAACAATATATATATATATATATATATATATATATATATATAAATTTTAATAATATAATTTTATATATCGATAGTTAAAAGTTTTATTTGATTACAAATTAAGACGGCAATTCAAGATTACAAACCCGAATTCAACACAATTGAAATATTAAATACAAAATATTAGTTAACAGGATTTATTATCTTTCCAACTAAATAAAAATTATAAAGTTAACTCAAGTTATTATTTTTCCAGTAAACATTTTAAATATTCTAATTTGACTTTTAAACTCCTTTTCATTCAACTTTAATTGTAAATGTTTTGTGTGTGTGTGTTAGAAAACACTTGATATAAACTATATGATTGAATTGAATTTTTAATTTAGTTTTCATTGATACAATTTACATCAACTACTAAAAAAAAATTTACAATCAAATTTCTAAAAAAAAAAGACTTCAAAACACATAAAATGGGACAAAAGGAAATAATATAAAATAGTTTTATTCAGCTCCTTTTAGACCATAAAGTTAATGTATGAAAACCAAATGGGTCTTTATATAAATATATCTAAGTTCGTACTTTTTGTTATATACGCATAAAGTTTTAAAGTAGTTTTCCTATAAAGAATAAAATACTTTAAATACACTTTATTTACGAATTATTCTCCTAAGAGGGTACCCAACGCCCTCGTCCCTAGGTTTGTCCGCCTGCGAGGGACGAGTCCACACCATTGGGTGGGACTCGTCCCTGGTTCGTCTGGTTGTCTCGTCCGTAGCACTCGTTCCTAGAGGGACGAGTAGGAGCGGGGTTGATTTGTTTTTTTTTCCAAATGCAACGGCTAGTATAGGTAGAAGACAAAGATTTTGAAGTTTCAAAAGTTGGCAAAACAGGCCCCTGTAACGGCTGTTTTGACCAAATCTAGTTCAAAAAATTGACACTTTTAGTCCTTTAACGGCTAGTTTTTGAAAATGCCTATATATACACCTCCATAAGCACTAGAACACACCACACTTTCATTATTCAGATATATTAACACATACCAATCCATTTTAAGCACAAATCATGTCAAACTTCAACAACCAAAGAGCCGACGACTTCTTTAACGCTTTGAACGATGTGAATCAATCGTTCCCTAACCAACCACCACCCCAACCGTTCATTCCACAGCCAAATGACCCCCGTTATCATCAATTCATGGCAGCTTATTATGCTTCACTTGCCGCTCCACAACCCCCTAATTTCTACTATGGGGGGTCATCGTCAGCAGCAGGTTTTCAACAACCGGATCAACAATCCTTTCCCACACCACCATCTATCCCCACACCCGACTCTGTTCCCACACCCGAATCTGTTCCCACACCCCAATCCATTCCTGAAACACAACCAAAGAAGAGCCAATCAGATTAGCAGCAAGTGGAGAAAGATCAAAACAAATGTTTCAAGGTTCAATGCAATTTGGAAAGACTATGATGATCATCGGTGCAGTGGTGAGAACGATGCCCAAATCATGGAGGAAGCGCGTTCAGAGTACTTTACTCAAACCAAAACTCAGGTTACCATGTACGAGTGTTGGTTGCTTGTGAAAGATAGGCCAAAGTTCTTCGCTCCATCCGCTCATGATGTTCTGGGGCGAAGCCTGCATAAAAGGAAAAACCTTGTTAATGTTGTTGATAGTGACGAGAAGGAGGAGGAGACCCAATACGAGCCCGTGGACCTTGGTGAGAATGACCTTTTCGGTCCGGATATGTATACGCGCCCCCTACTAAGTCAAAGGCTTCACGAACCTATGTTTCTTCCGATGCGGGGTCTTCTCGTTCTTCAGCTTCTGACCTAGCCGCCCGACTCGATAGACTTGGGTGTAAAAAAAAGGCAGTGCTGGATGAACAACAACAATCTTTGGCGGCCATTCGTGAGGAAGAAAGGAAGCGCACCATGTATTCGGCTCTTTCGTTCATGGGCCAAACAGAGTGTGATGAAGAGGAGAAGAGGTACATCAAGGAAGCCAAGAAGAAACTGATGGCGGAGTACAAAGACTTCCTATTCGGACCCAATTAGTTTAGCTTTAGTTTAGTTTTTAAAAATAAAAATGTCATTTTTTTTCTATTTTTAGGTTGTGTGTTTTTTTTTTAATTGTACTTTGTTTTTTTCTTTTTATGTTCTAAATGTATTTTTATTTATATTTAGAGGGTTAAAAGTGTAAAGTTTAGATAAAAGGGTAGAATTAAATAATTGGTGGGTCCAAGACTAGTCCTTGAGGGATGAGTGTATTGAGTGTGTTTTAGGGGGATTAGTCCTTGGAGTGTTTTTTGCTGATGTGGCACTGACAGGGACTAGTCCTTGAGGGATGAGTGTATTGAGTGTGTTTTAGGGGGATTAGTCCTTGGAGTGTTTTTTGCTGATGTGGCACTGACAGGGACTAGTCCTTGAGGGATGAGTGTATTGAGTGTGTTTTAGGGGGATTAGTCCTTGGAGTGTTTTTTGCTGATGTGGCACTGACAGGGACTAGTCCTTGAGGGATGAGTGTATTGAGTGTGTTTTAGGGGGATTAGTCCTTGGAGTGTTTTTTGCTGATGTGGCACTGACAGGGACTAGTCCTTGAGGGATGAGTCCTTAGTATTGAGTGTGTTTTTTTTATTGTACTTTGTTTTTTATTTTTATGTTCTAAATGTATTTTTATTTTTATTTTTAATGAAGTTGTGTGTTTTATTTATAATTTGTGTTAATGGAGTAAAATGTATTTTATTTATAGTTTGGAGGGTTAAAAGTGTAAAGTTTAGATAAAAGGGTAGAATTAAATAATTGGTGGGTCCAAGACTAGTCCTTGAGGGATGAGTGTATTGAGTGTGTTTTAGGGGGATTAGTCCTTGGAGTGTTTTTTGCTGATGTGGCACTGACAGGGACTAGTCCTTGAGGGATGAGTCCCTGGCATTGGGTAGCCTCTAAATCTTCAACCTGTTTTCCAATAAGCAATCTAACGTGTTCAAATATTTCCAATTACACCTCAAAAAGGATTATACACTTTTTTATTTATTTAAATAACGAGTTAGTAGTTACTAATTAGCATTTGAGACACCACAATGACATCCAATTGGACAGTATGCGAAATAATTATGATTTTCAAATTCCATGATTGAAGCACTGCATGATTTTACATAGATCAAATTTGCTTGCCGATTGGAATTTGGGCAAATTACAAATTAGAAAAAGCTATTGGTAAGCAAAAGTTAACGTTTAATTAGCTTATATAAGATAGTCAAAGACTCAAAGCTATATATGGTGGTTGATGTTAATGGAAATCAAACATTCATTCTTGTATAATAAACAATATAAGAAACAAAAATTGCCGCTACCTAGTTCATAATTATGCATCCTAAAGATTAATAGTTTTCTTTACTCTTATATATACGACATACATCCTAATTTTTGTTATAAAATATGAAATGATACCGGCGATATTGATAGGTAAGAAAATATGATTAATTAAAGTTGCCGCTTGGATTTTGGTTTGCCCATTATCTCTTTCTAAAATTAATTGAAACCGTTTATAAAATTAGATAAAGAATCATTAATTATATTTTACTTATCGTTTTACATGCAGATTTTTTTGAGTATGACATGCTTAAGATTTACTAATTGGTCTTTGAGGCCAACTTAATAGCCTAGTGACATTTTGATGCCATGCTTAAAAATCATAAATTTCTAAGTTCAAATTTTACAAAATCAAATTTATATAATTTTCTTCTCAATTGGTATATAAGCAGTGGCGGATCCAGGTGTCTAAGTATGAGGGGCACCAAAAGTTTTTTACCAATCAACATTAAAACGGCAGGGTCGATTCTGAGCTTTTTGATGCTCTGGGCGACACGGAAAATATTGCCCTATTATATTTTTAGACAAACAACACATTAATATAGTTACACTAGCCGATACATTTTCACGATGATTGTGTTGTGCAAAAAATTTACATACTTACAGTTTGTGGAGATAAACACTATATTGTTAAAATAAAGGTTTATTTTACAAGTTACTTAATGGTTGTATGAGTTTTGTATGCAGGTAATATTAGAAGGTTTAATTCTGGACAAAAGAGAACTTAAGGACTAGAGTTGTAAAAATCAAAAGAAGAAGGATGAAGATGATTAAAGGAAGAAGTTCAGGGAAAGAAGTATAACATTGAAGGCCTATATATATTCGCATCCAAACCCTAATTCAGTAGTTGTTGCTGCTTATATTCGATCGATATATTTTTTCTCTCTTTGTATTGATATATATTCGATCATCTTGATCGTATATATTTTCTGGTATTGTTTTCTGTAATAATCTAAACATTGTTGTTTAGATTCTGTCTAATCTGTAATCAATCTCTATAAACTCTAATAATAATAAAAGCCACACCAATCGCACCGACTACGATTGGGTATAATTTCTGTGTTCTTATCTTAGATTATGTTTTCGTACATGGTATCAAAGCCAAGTTACATTTGATTGTGGTAGATCTGAAGTTATTAGGGTTTTTTAACTTTAGGGCGAATTTCATTGTGAAACCCTAATTTTTGAGAAACCCTAATTTTTGTCTCCGATCTGGTTTCCGCTGCAGTTATTGTTTCGTGTTTCTCTTTGATTAAGTGAATCAAAGAGAAATCAAAGTTTATTTTTCTGATCCTGATTATCTCTTTGACTAAGTGAATCAAAGAGAAATTAGGGTTCATCTTCCTTCTGCCGATAGCACTGTTTGTTATCTCTCTCTTTTTTTTCTCTATATCTATTTTTTTCATATTTGTTTTTAATAAATAAAAAAAAAACTAGTGTTGTGCTAAACTTGACTTTTCTCTTCGAAGAGATCTGAATCCTGTCCCTGGCACTTCTACTATATTTTCTCAAAAATATATAGTATATTTTCTATTTTTACTTGAAGTTTCTGTTGTTTATTGATCTATTTGTTGTTATTTGCTTATTGTCTGTCTTTGTTCTGTGTCTATTTGTTTTTTTAATTGATCTTCTGTGTTATTAATTGTCTGCAAATATGCCTGATGAAACTCCTCCTAGTGGGAGTGGTTCTACTGAAGAAACACTTGTTAGTAAGCTTGATTTTAGTAATCCACTTTATTTACATCCTAGTGATACTACAAATACACCTTTAATCAATTTTAAACTAAAAGGCACTGAGAATTATAATGTGTGGAGTTGTGCTATAAAACTTGCATTGGATACTAAAAACAAAACTTGTTTTATTGATGGCTCTATGGATAAACCTGATGATGATGAAGTGCTTGCTAGTCAATATGATAGGTGTAAAGCTGTAGTACTATCTTGGATACTTGGATCTATTTCTGATGAGTTATATCTTGGTCAAATATTCTCTACTGATCCTGCTATTGTTTGGAAAGAGTTGAAAGAAACATATGATAAAATTGATGGTTCTGTTACTTACAATTTGCATTTGAAAATAAATTCATTAAAACAGAATGGTATGCTTGTTTCTGAATATTATCATAAATTGAATTCTTTGTGGAAACAATATGATGCTCTTATTAAACTGCCTGCCTGCACTTGTAAAGCTTCTAAAAGTATTGTCAATCATAATAATGTAATGAAACTAATGCAATTCTTAATGGGACTAGATGATTCTTATGCTAATACTAGGAGTATGATTTTAACCACTGAACCTTTACCTAGTGTGAAAACTGCATTTGCTTTAATTTCTAGAGATGAGTCTAATAAAGGTTTTAATCATGCTATTCAAAAGGGTCATTCTACTGCTTTTGTTGCCAAAGCTAATGATTTTAAGAAAAAATCTTTTGGAAATTTTAACAATACTAATAATAACATTAAAAGAGGTCCTAATCCTAATCTTCAGTGTACTCATTGTGGTTTTATTGGTCATACTGTTGATAGATGTTATGAACTTGTTGGATATCCAAATGGTTTTAAGAAAAAGCCTAATCTTCAGTCTGGTTCAAAAAATGTTTCATCTTATAATTCTGTGACTAATTCAATTAATGGCAATACTTTTGGTAATTCTGGTGCTTCTAATTCTTCTATGCCTGCTAGTTCTTGTTCTACTTCTATTTCTCTTACAAATGAACAGTTGATGAAACTGATGAGTCTTATTGATGATAAACCTTTTGCTTCTTCTGGTTTCTCTCCTAATGCCAATATGGCAGGTACTATTTACAATGCAAATGTGTTTTTTAACCAAAATTTTGATAAATTTTTTAATCTGCAAAGTATTGTAAACATAATTTTGGGGTGGATTATGGATTCTGGGGCAAATCAACACATGACTGGTTCTGATAAAGATTTATTTGATGTTGTTGACATTAGTGATTTGAATCTAACTGTTGCTCACCCAAATGGCACTAGGGCCAGAATTACTAAAATTGGGAAATTGAGACTTTCTTCTAAAATTGTGTTATTTGATGTTGTTGACATTAGTGATTTGAATCTAACTGTTGCTCACCCAAATGGCACTAGGGCCAGAATTACTAAAATTGGGAAATTGAGACTTTCTTCTAAAATTGTGTTATTTGATGTTGTTGACATTAGTGATTTGAATCTAACTGTTGCTCACCCAAATGGCACTAGGGCCAGAATTACTAAAATTGGGAAATTGAGACTTTCTTCTAAAATTGTGTTATTTGATGTTGTTGACATTAGTGATTTGAATCTAACTGTTGCTCACCCAAATGGCACTAGGGCCAGAATTACTAAAATTGGGAAATTGAGACTTTCTTCTAAAATTGTGTTATTTGATGTTGTTGACATTAGTGATTTGAATCTAACTGTTGCTCACCCAAATGGCACTAGGGCCAGAATTACTAAAATTGGGAAATTGAGACTTTCTTCTAAAATTGTGTTATTTGATGTTGTTGACATTAGTGATTTGAATCTAACTGTTGCTCACCCAAATGGCACTAGGGCCAGAATTACTAAAATTGGGAAATTGAGACTTTCTTCTAAAATTGTGTTATTTGATGTTGTTGACATTAGTGATTTGAATCTAACTGTTGCTCACCCAAATGGCACTAGGGCCAGAATTACTAAAATTGGGAAATTGAGACTTTCTTCTAAAATTGTGTTATTTGATGTTGTTGACATTAGTGATTTGAATCTAACTGTTGCTCACCCAAATGGCACTAGGGCCAGAATTACTAAAATTGGGAAATTGAGACTTTCTTCTAAAATTGTGTTATTTGATGTTGTTGACATTAGTGATTTGAATCTAACTGTTGCTCACCCAAATGGCACTAGGGCCAGAATTACTAAAATTGGGAAATTGAGACTTTCTTCTAAAATTGTGTTATTTGATGTTCTTGGTGATATTATTCATTTGGATCTTTGGGGTCCTTACAGAGTTATAAGTAGAGATGGGTATAGATATTTTTTGACTGTTGTGGATGACTTTTCAAGAGCTGTTTGGTTATATCTTTTGAAATCAAAAGATGAGGTGTTTGATAACATTGAAAGTTTTGTAAAACTTTTAAAGAAACAATTTAATAAAACTGTGAAAATTTTCAGAAGTGATAATGGTTCTGAGTTTATTAATCAGAATATGAATAAGTTTGTTAATGATAATGGTATAATTCATCAAACATCTTGTGTCTATACTCCACAACAGAATGGCATTGTTGAGAGGAAACATAGACATATTCTCAATGTTGCTAGATCTCTTATGTTTTAGGGGGGAATTCCTCTAAATCTGTGGTCTGAGTGTGTTCTAACTGCTGTTTATATCATTAACAGGCTTCCTTCTAAGGTTCTTAATGGTTGTTCTCCTTTTCAGTTGGTTTATGGTTTTAAACCTAGTCTCTTCCATCTTAAAAGTTTTGGTTGCTTATGTTTTTCTACAAACCTTAATAATCATGATAAATTTTCTGAAAGAGCACAAAAGTGTGTTCTAATTGGTTATTCTAGTATAAAAAAGGCTTATAAATTACTAAGTTTAGATAACAAATCTATATTTTTTTCAAGAGATGTCAAATTTTATGAAGAAATTTTTCCTTTTAAAACTGATAATAAAGGTTTGATAAATGATTTAAATAATGATGTAAATCATTTAAACTTCTTTGATTTATTTTTTCCTGAAAATGCAACCAATAACTTTAAAATTCCCAATGATGAAGGAAGAGACTTTAATGATGAGTTAGATCCTAGTGCAACACCTTCTGGCAGTACACCTGCAGCTACCAGAAGTGATGAAGGCACAAGTAGTGATCACTCTAATGATGGTGTTAACACCACTTCTATTTCTGAGGGTAATGAGCTTAATGATAATCTTAGAAAGTCTGAAAGAAATGTTGGTATGCCAATAAAATATAAGGATTATGTTGTAGAAGGCAAAGTTAAGTTTGGTATTGAAAAGGTTGTCAATTATTCTAATCTTTCTAAAGATAATTATTGTTTTGTGTCTAGTATTTCAAAAAGTGTTGAACCTAAATCTTTTAAGGAAGCTTGTAATGATATAAACTGGGTTAATGCTATGAATGATGAAATGGAGGCCTTAATTAGAAACCAAACCTGGATTATTACTGATCTTCCTAAAGGTAGAGAACCTATAGGATGCAAATGGATATTTAAGATAAAATATAAAGCTTCTGGAGAGATAGAAAGATATAAGGCAAGACTTGTTGCTAAAGGGTATAATCAAAGGGCTGGTTTAGATTATGAGGAAACATTTGCTCCTGTTGTTAAGATGGTTACTGTTAGATGTCTTATTAATCTTGTTGTTCAAAAAAATTGGAAGTTATACCAATTAGACATTAACAATGCTTTTTTGTATGGTGATCTTAATGAAGATGTTTATATGTCTCTTCCTGATGGTTATTTTGATAAGAATGATAATAAGGTATGCAAGCTTGTTAAATCTCTTTATGGTTTAAAACAAGCACCAAGACAGTGGAATGAGAAGTTAACTACTTCTCTAATTAGTATGGGGTTTGAGCAAAGTAAAAATGATTTCTCTCTGTTTATTAAATCTGATAATAAAACCTTTCTTGCTTTGCTTGTATATGTTGATGATATTGTCATTACTGGTGACAATGAGATTGAAATTGAGAAATTTAAAGCTGTTCTCAAAGAGAAATTTTTAATTAAAGATTTAGGAGAGTTAAAGTACTTTCTGGGAATTGAGATTTTGAGAACTGATAAGAGTATTTGCTTATCACAAAGAAAGTATTGTATTGAGCTTCTTAAAGAATTTGGTCTCTTAGGTTGTAAACCTATGAAATCACCTTTAGAAGCTAACATTGTTTTATCTGCTTGTGAAACTGAAAATGACAAGTTGCTTACAAATATTTCTGAATATCAAAAATTAATTGGAAAATTAATATACCTGACTATAACAAGGCCAGATATTGCCTATTCTGTGCAGTGTTTAAGTCAGTATATGCATGCACCTTTGCAATCTCATCTCAAGGTTGCAATGAGGGTGTTGAGATATTTAAAAGGTTCTCCAGGTAAAGGGATTAAAATTGATCAAACCAAAGAAATTGGTTTGAAAACATATTCTGATGCTGACTGGGGGAAATGTCTTGGCTCCAGAAGATCAGTTTCTGGTTTTTGTATCTATCTTGATGGTAATCTTATATCATGGAAAAGCAAGAAGCAACCCACTGTATCCAGATCCTCTGCAGAATCTGAATACAGATGTTTGGCTGCTACAACTTGTGAAGTTTTATGGATTTTAAAGTTAATGAAAGATATGAAATATAAAGAATGTCTTCCTGTTGAAATGTTCTGTGATTGTAAACCTGCAATCCAAATTGCAGGGAATCCTGTTCTTCATGAAAGAACAAAGCATTTTGAAATTGACTTACATTTTGTAAGAGAGAAAGTTGCTACTGGTTGTTTAAAACTTGTTAAAATTGATTCTAATGAGCAACCTGCTGACATTTTTACCAAAGGTTTGAATATTGGTGCTCATAATTATCTTTGTAACAAACTTAAGCTTTTTGATCTTTTTCAAGCTTAGTTTGAGGGGGGATGTTAAAATAAAGGTTTATTTTACAAGTTACTTAATGGTTGTATGGGTTTGTATGCAGGTAATATTAGTGGGTTTAATTCTGGACAAAAGAGAACTTAAGGACTAGAGTTGTAAAAATCAAAAGAAGAAGGATGAAGATGATTAAAGGAAGAAGTTCAGGGAAAGAAGTATAACATTGAAGGCCTATATATATTCGCATCCAAACCCTAATTCAGTAGTTGTTGCTGCTTATATTCGATCGATATATTTTCTCTCTCTTTGTATTGATATATATTCGATCATCTTGATCGTATATATTTTCTGGTATTGTTTTCTGTAATAATCTAAACATTGTTGTTTAGATTCTGTCTAATCTGTAATCAATCTCTATAAACTCTAATAATAATAAAAGCCACACCAATCGCACCGACTACGATTGGGTATAATTTCTGTGTTCTTATCTTAGATTATGTTTTCGTACATATATTAAAAGTTAGACATACCAAATTACATAAAGTTTTTCACAAAAGATTTTGATTTTTATAATCTTCATTAATACTAACATTTTTGTTTCATGAATTTTTATTGATTACAAAAATTTTATAACTTACAAATTCTACATTATAATTTTGATATTAATTCCTAAATAATATTTGTATTACTTTTATTTGTAACCAAAAAAAAAAACCTAGCTAAAGTTCCTTATAATATCATAATTAGTTGAGCAAAAATAATCAAGAACTTAGGGAGGTTAAGTTAGGTTAAACTATTGTTAATAAATAAGTTTGATTTTGGTAAAAGATTTGAGCAAGGGTAATAAAGTCAAATGGCTAATAAAGTTAGAGTCAAATTGATTTTGTAAGAAACTACAAGGGGTGTAAACAAAAAATTCATAAAAACGTGTTATCTTCTTTACAAAAACCATCTGCAACTTTTTTCTTTTCCATTAAAGATCATATTACAGGGTTTTTTCAATTATTTCTTTAAGGGGCCTATCAAAAATAATTTTTCTCTAACACAGTAACACTAAGGGCGCGTTTGGTTCACAGAATATTTTTGTAAGGAATGGAATCTGTCAATGAAATTAGATTCCGAAGGAATGAAATTTGATGGAATGTTTTTTGTTTTCTTAAAATTCAAGAGAAGGAAGGAATGAAATTCCATCCAATAACCCCAAGGAATGTAGATTCCATCAAATGATGGAATGTTTACATTCCAATGGAATGAAATTCCATCATCTTTTGACAACCAAACGTACTACGGAATGGAATTCAATTCCAATTCCATCAAAATCTGTGAACCAAACGCGCCCCAATAGATAAGTTTTGAGGGTGGTCCATTCCTTACCCTGCTAGAGGGTTGGATCCGCCACTGTATATAAGCATTATTGTCTAGTAAAGATATAATTGGATAATTTCAATTGTTGTATGATTATATTCCAGTGCTCTCGTCAGTATTTTAAACTGTTACTAAAAAAACTAATCAGTCCTTGAGCATTTGCTCAGTTGGAAAAGGACATAAACCCCCATTTAAAAGGTAATGTGTTCGAGACTTGAGAGGGAATGGAGTCTGCCAATGAAGGTTTTGGGCTTGTGGAGTCCTATGTTCAAACCTGAAGTAGTACCAGGTCTTATCATTAATTAATTTTCGTGCTTACACAGTTATGCGGACGGGTTAGTGGGGGTTTCCCGTAATGTGGAGTTAAGTAGGCTAGGCCTTTGTGCATCTGAAATAGTGGTCAGGTTGTGTGTACCTTTAACCATTTGGACGTCGCGTACGAAATACCCAACATTATTTTAGTTGGTCTTTTGAAAGAAAAAAAAACCTTTACTAATCAAAGATTCAAAGGGATAAACACAAACAATACATATAAATGCAAAATCACTCTTTCATTGGTTGTGAATATTGTAGAGTTATGGTGTTTTTATGTAACAATTTGTTTAAGGATTATATATACTAATTATCCGAGTTGTTTGTCTCCTCCAAACGACAATGAAAATAAAATTCCACAAGCCACAAACAATAATTTGCATTATGGAATGAAACTTGTGTGTGTGTGTATCTTTTCAACACTTTAAGATGTTTGGCATCAATCATCGATTAATATTGACCCAAAGTAACTTAGCCACTTAGGATTTAGGAACCATATTGTGCAAAAATACAATCCCCACAAGAGCCAAAACATAAAAAATCGAAAATAAAAAAAAATGTAACTTCCCAAGATTTTCTTATTTAAGTTGAAGTTGATCAGTTTGCCTTTGGATTGTCGAAGTTAAAATGCAAGCTGTTATTAGTCTTGAATCTTGGAGTTCGCCCCCATTGCCATCGAGCCAAGTGAACGCTTAACCAACATTTTTAAATAAATAAGACAAATAATATCAAATACATGGAGTTCGACAAAATTGTTTAGGTCACCATTAAAAAAGATATATTTTTAGTCTTTAATTTGTATTTGGTTTTATGTATTCGATGATTTGCTACATTTTGTTTAGAGTAAAAGTAAATAAAAATAAAAATTAGTCACAAGTCACAACATCCAAGATTTGGTTTTTTTAATCCGATTAAATTAACCATTAATCAAATCCTAGATGATGCTCCTCCCTTGATTCTAGCCTTGACTACCTTATGTTCTATGCCTCTGTGTATCTTATACTCCATTTTCCCAAACACATGCATGTATTAAAAAAGCTGTACGTTGTTCTTTTTTTAAATTCAAAAGTTTGCTTCTTTTCGTTCCCTTTTCCTTTTTGATTTCGGGCACTTGATTCGGTTGCTAACTCATTGTAAATTCAAATTGTGCATGAACTAATTACACTTTTACCATAAAATTCAAGTAGTAAACTTATAAAAGGTACTCGTACAATTATTTCATGCATGCTAACAACAACCCCTACGACTGTAATTAAAATTTGGGAAAATTACCTATTTGGTTATATTTTATGGTGTATATCCTAATCTAGACACCTACATAATTTTTACTTATTTAGTCAAAAAATCTTTACTAGCTAACACATTTGGCAAGAAACAAAATCAATCAATCAAATTATATCTTTCACAATTTATACTAGTTTGACATTGACTTTTCTTAAATAATTCTTTGTTTTTATGTCTTTTTATCTGTTTCCACCATGTTAACCAGGTTTAAGAAAGTTTTATTACTAATGAATGCCTTCTTTCTACGCCACATTAAGAAACTCATATTTGTAAGCATTTGAGATAATTATAAACAGTATGTACGTTTTCAAATGTC
Organism: Erigeron breviscapus; assembly: GCA_034093135.1. Lineage (NCBI taxonomy): Eukaryota > Viridiplantae > Streptophyta > Magnoliopsida > Asterales > Asteraceae > Erigeron > Erigeron breviscapus. The sequence continues at coordinate 143,221,135 of CM067169.1, forward strand.
TATCACTACTTAAAAGAATCATAACTCAGATAATTGGAATGTTCATTTTTGAATAATTATTAAACGAGATAAGATCCCATGGTCTAAACCTGTATGGAAGATTAACACGAAAAACTTAGTTATCCTCTCGCCTTTGTGTTAACTTCGTTCTCTGGAATTTTTCTTAACGCCAACATTTTCCAACCCTTGGTCTTCCTCTGCTGTCATTATTACATTTTATCAAAACCTGGCTATCTATAATTATAAATTATAAGGCCTCATAAAATTAAAAAAAATTATTGTACAATATATTTTTGTGGAATCTCTTCCAACCGTATGTGAACCACCAAATTAAAAAGAAAAAAAGATAGAGAAAATAGGATTATTTTGGAAAGATGAGAATCTAGAATAAGTTGTTAATCTGACACTTGTCATATTTTGATTAGTTAAATTTGTTCCTTACCAAATGTGTTAGGTGGTAAGAATTGTTTGACTATATATGTAATTTTTTTCCATAGATGTCTAAAATAGGATATCCACCATAAAAAAATGACTATATAGGTAATTTTCCCTTAAAATTTTCAAAATATAATAAAATTCAACACATTATATATACAAAATAAACCAAATTAAAAATTTGGATCCTTTTCTAAATTACTTAAATAAACTTATCAGTATGACGATAGCACGCCAATTAGGCAACTGTAATTAACGTCTAGGGCTGTAAGAATATAATCGTCTCCACTACCCTCATCTTATCAGTTTCAAGGACGATTTAACCTTTTTCAGTGCTCTAGGACTAGGAGAAATTAATTTTGGGTTCCTTTTTCTTAAAGTCTCAAACAAAAACTCTTATTCTTTATTTTAGAAGAAATCTTATTAATAAAAATTTCATACTCAATTTATAAGATAGATTTTTTTTTCAATTGACAAAATAACTAACTCATTTAATCTTTCTTATGACATTATACACCATAGATAACCTTTTTTAATCAATTTTAGTTTAAAAAAGTATATTCTGATAGTAGCAATGCAAACAAGTTAACATACCTCAACATAGTCTTGTATGCTACTAGCCCAAAACATTAACACATAAAATTTGAGCTCAACTATTTAGGAGTTTTAGGCATCACCTAACCCTTATTAACTATGGATGGGGTTATGTTACATAACTTGATAAATCAAGTTGTTTTTATAAGAAACGGGAAACTAATAAATTAAAAAAAAAGAAAAGAAAAAGAGACGAACTTACTATAAAGACCCATAATACTAAACTTTGATCTATCAAATTGATACACTTTCCCTTATAGCTCAATGATTGAGCATCAGCTTTTCATGCTGTAGGTCTCGAGTTCAAGACATGGGAAGAACATTTCAAGGTACTTCACAAATAAAGTCCTTCATTGAAGCAGGTTTGAGTCCTGCAGAGGGGGCCGAGTTTTATCCCAATTAAATGTCGTGCCTTCGGGCGGTTTAGTTGGGAGTTTCTCCTCCTACTAGGTATTGAGGGTGAGGGGGCTCTCTAGTGCGGACCCGATTAAAACAACGTAAGCTAGATCCCCTGTTGCGAGCAAATGATCCACACATTTCAAAAAAAAACAAACTTAAAGAGGAACCTTATTCATTAAATATAGAGCCTCCATATAAATTTCCATGTGTTTCAACATGTCTTAGTAGTGTTGGATTGTGGATTCACCACCTTCACTCAATCACTCGTTACCCGAGTCCCACTTCTACCTAAACTTCCTTCACTAATCGCTAGTTTTCGGGGGAAAATTAAGAAAAAGTTTTTCACACTTCATCTATACTACTATATAAAAATTATACCCCATGTTGAAAAGTTAAGATTTTTGGGACATGCGAAATTACCATTTTACCCTTAATGAATTAACTTACACAATCATTCCATTATCTTCTAAAAAACATTCACTACTCTTTTAAATCAAATATCTTTATATCAAATACCTACACCACTTGACATCTGCCGCCACCAACGGTCGCCGCTTCCGTCCTCATCCGTCGATGCCACCACATCACTGTCACTGCCATAACCGCCGCATTGCGTGAGTACCATGCTCGTAATTAGTATTTAAACTAATTAAGTCATTTATGATGCATTGTCATTTGTCCAAGTAAAAAGTTCTTCCCATTCCAATAAAGATTTTGTTTTGCTTGTATGTTTTACATAAAAATAACGCTCATTAATCTAGTTAAATTACTTAAGGTTTTTACCTAAATTAAGAGTAACATAAAAAGTAAATAAATTAACAATAACATATTCCGTGCACGTACTGGCCAGATATCACACGTTTGTTTTAATTAGGAAGGACAAAACTTTACTATATATGTCGATTCATTTTAATTAGGTTATGTTTCTTCTGTCATACTAAACTTGTGTACTTTTAATTTTTCAAAGTCATATTTTATGAACTTTGACTATAAATGTTTTTTGTTTGTGTTATATAATATTTAATGAATGTTATATGAATTGATTGTGTTTAGTTTTGTGTTTCATTGGTATAACATTCATCAACTATTATATAACACAAATAAAAATATTTATGGTCAAAGTTGGTAAACTTTGACTTTGAAATTTTAAAAGTAGACAAAGTTGGAAGGCTTTAATTGTCGTTGTGTTTAAAGTTAAAGTGGCTGGAAAATACTTATACAGTCTCTTTAAAGGTGTGCATGGAAATGGAGATAGGATTCGGTTTTGGTTAGACCAGTAATTGTTGCTTAAAGGACGCTTTCCCATTATGGTTTAGCATCGAGAAGGAAAAAAATGTCTTATAAAAGATAGGTGTTGCTTGGATTCGAAAAGATTCACTGGCAGTCCATGGTTGGTATGTGATGCCTTTGTGATGTGGGAGTGTCCAGGTTCACTGAACTGAATGACACCAGTGAACTGGAGAAGTCAACTGAACTGAAGGGTAGAACTGAACGAATAATGCCATTTGAGCAGGCCATGCTAATTCTGCCAGCAATAGCCCATTTCAGACAACTCCAGTCACCAGTGGTAACACTTCTCCAGTGGAAAGAGTCTCCAGTGACAACCAGTAGTGATCCACCAGTGAAGTTCTCCACTGAAGCACTCCAGTGACCAGCTCCAGTCTAGTCTCCAGATGGATGCTCCAGATTTAAGTCTCAAGTGAAAGCTCCAGATTTACGTTCCAGTCTTCATTAATAAAGTTTGTTCCGGTCACGTATTTGTGGACCCAATAAAGAAGGAATGACAGCTGTCAAAGAAGATAAGGGAGGAGCGTGTGACAACGTTAATCCTAACGGTTTGTGGGCCCTTGTGCAGAAGGAATCTTTCTAGAAGCTTTGTCTGTCCATTCCCTATTGGTTGATAAATTAGTGGCTGTCCTTAGAACATGACAGCTTTTTGATTATTTTATTGTATTTCGTTAATTCCTAGGTAATAGCATGTGGCTATATATAGGGGCTCTTTTTCATTGTAAAAAAAGTGAGGTTGAATTGAATGAAATTAATAGAGCAGTCTCTATTTCTTAAAAATCTCCTTTTACCTTTAGAGATATTTGATCTTGGTGGTTAGGAGTGACCCCTTTATCAATATTTGTGGTGGTTCGTCCTTTATCAAATATTGTGGTGAGGTCTAAATCTCCGGTTTCCTTTATCTCTAATCGTGGTGGCTAGACCTTTATCGATTATAGTGGTGGGGCGGAGTGTTTCCTTTATCCTTGATTCCGGTGGCTTGGCCTTTACGAATCTTGGTGGTGATTCTTTTATCTATCATTTTTATTTTATAGTCTTGTTTTATTGTTTGTTTCATATTAAAATACAAAAAATACCAAAAATAGTCTTCCGCTGTCGTTTGTCGCGTGATTTACGCATCAAATTTGGTATCAGAGCCAGGTTTGAAAAGGGTTCCTTAATCTTTTTATCCTTGGGTTTTGTTTGTTTGTTAGGTCAGATTCAAAAGGGTTGTTCTAATCTTTTGATCTGTTGGAGTTTTTGTTTAGATCTGTTATTGTTAGTATTGTTTGTTGGAATATAAATGGCTTTTTGAAGAAATATGACATTAGAAGAGGCTCATAATGCTAGGAGGGATAAACAAATAGAAGATCTACAAGAAGCACTTGGTAGAGTTAATAGGAGGGATAGACAAATAGATGGTGGTTTAAGGTTTAATAGAGACCATGTTGTTGCTAGTGAAAGAGATTCTGAATCTCAAGGTCCTAGTGAAAGATCTGATAGTACACCCAGAAACTCTAGTGATTCTGATGACCCACGTCCTAGGGAAAGACGAAGGAGACATAAGGTTGATGATACTAAAGATATTAAGATAGATCCACCAGATTTTGTTGGTTCTTCTAACCCAGAAGAATACTTTGAATGGGTTCAGGTTATGGATAGGATTATGGAAATAAAGGGTTATGATGATAAAAAAAAGTTTTAAGGTTGCCATTATTAAGCTAAAAAAATATGCTTCATCTTGGTATGACAATATGAAATCTGAAAGGGAGTATAAAGGTAAGAGTAAAATCAAGACCTGGTCCAAATTGAAAGAAGTTATGCAGAAAAGATTTGTTTCCTCAGTCGTACAAGCAAGATCAGTACCTTCTGATGAATAATCTGAAGCAAGGCACTAAAGAAGTTATGGAGTATATTAGGGAGTTTGAGCAACTGAAGACAAGAACCGGTGTCAAAGAAACTGAAGAGCATACTATCGCCAGATTCCTTGGTGGGTTGAATGCTACCATTACTGAGAAGATAGAATTGCAGCCCATCTGGACTTATGAAGGTGCTTGCAAACTGCCCCTCCAGATTGAAAAGCAACTGAAGAAGAAGATCCAGTACAAACCTTTCACTAAAGTTACTCCCAGTTCCAGTCAACCAGTTACCAGACCCAGTGAAACTGTTCAGAAATCCTTCAGAGGAAAGGAGAAAGAAACTGGAGGATCAAAAGAAACAGTTGGAAGAAAATGCTTCAAGTGTCATGGTTTTGGTCACTTCCAGGCGCATTGTCCCAACCAGCGAGCACTCACTGCTAAGGAGATTGAAAGCTTACCAGATGTTGATACTGAATAAGGTGAACCAGTGTATGATGATGATGAAAGTGAAGAGGCATATGTAGGTGCAGATGTCGGAGAAATGTTGGTAGTAAGAAGAGTGATGCACACTGATGAAGTTGCAACTGATACTGCCCAGAGAGAAAATATCTTCCATTCCAGATGTACTGTTAAAGGAAAGGTATGTGATCTGATCATTGACGGTGGGAGTTGTGCTAATGCTGCTTCAACTTACATGGTAGAAAAACTGGAACTGTCTACAGTAAAGCACCCTCGTCCTTACAAATTGCAATGGCTCAGTGAAGGATCTGAGGTAAAAGTTAATCGACAAGTTACTATTCCTTTTTCCATTGGATCTGTTTATCAAGATAAAATTGTTTGTGATGTTGTTCCTATGGATGCTTGTCATATATTACTGGGTAGACCTTGGTTATTTGATAATTATGCATTTCATAATGGTCGTATGAATTCTTATTCGTTATTTGTAAGTGGGAAGAAGGTCACTTTGACTTCTCTGAAACCCAATGAGTTACTGAAAATTAATAAGAAAGACCAGCCCAGCAAGTCTTTGTTTATGTCTCAAACTGAAGTTGAAGAAGAGTTAACTGGAGGCTCTCCAGTTATGATATTACTGGTGCTTGAGCGTACTGAAGAGAAGGAGCTCACTGGAGTCCCCAGTCTCCTGAAGTCTCTACTGAAGAAATTCACTGATGTTTTTCCTGAAGACCTACCTGAAGGTTTACCACCAGTAAGAGGAATTGAACACCAGATTGACCTGGTTCCAGGTTCAGTTCTTCCAAACAAAGCTGCTTATAGGTGTTCACCTACTGAAGCAAAGGAGTTGCAAAGGCAGGTAGATGAGTTGGTTGCCAAAGGTTATGTCAGAGCAAGCATGAGTCCTTGTTCAGTTCCAGCTTTCCTGGTCCCAAAGAAAGATGGTTCGATGAGAATGTGTGTTGATAGCAGGGCCATAAATAATATAACTATTAAGTATAGATATCCCATTCCCAGATTGGATGATATGCTTGATGAGTTACATGGCTCCAGTGTGTTTTCTAAAATTGATCTCAGAAGTGGTTATCACCAGATCAGAATGAAGGATGGAGATGAATGGAAGACTGCTTTCAAAATTAAAGGAGGCCTTTATGAATGGTTAGTAATGCCTTTTGGTTTATCTAATGCTCCTAGTACTTTCATGAGATTAATGAATGAAGTCCTCAAGCCACTTATTGGTCAGTTTGTCGTTGTTTATTTTGATGATATTCTTGTATATTCGAAAACTGGAGCTGAACATGTTAACCATTTAAGAAATGTGTTTGAATTACTGAGAAGGCACCAGTTGTATGTTAAACTGGAGAAATGTGATTTCATGGTTGAAAGTGTAATATTTCTGGGGTATGTTGTTTCAAAAGAAGGTATTTTCATGGATCCTTCAAAGGTAGAAGCCATCAGATCATGGCCAGTTCCAACTACAATCACTGAAGTCAGGAGTTTTCATGGACTGACATCTTTTTATAGAAGATTTATCAAAAATTTCTCTACAGTTGTGGCTCCAATCACTGATTGTCTGAAGAAAGGTGTATTTGACTGGCCTAATTCAGCCCAGTCGGCTTTCGAGTCACTGAAGGAAAAGCTCAGTTCAGCTCCAGTTCTATCCTTGCCAGATTTTGATCAGTTGTTTGAGTTAGAATGTGACGCCAGTGGAGTAGGTATTGGTGCAGTTCTGGTACAAGCAGGGCGTCCAGTTGCCTATTTCAGTGAAAAGCTCAATGGTTCTAAACTGAAGTATAACACTTACGACAAAGAATTTTATGCAATTATTCGTGCTATCACGCACTGGTCACATTATCTGAAGCCAAAGCAGTTTGTCTTATTTTCTGACCATGAAGCACTGAAGTTCATTAATGGTCAACAGAAGCTTAATGCCAGACATGCAAAATGGGTGAAATTTTTGCAGTCTTATTCTTTTGTTTCTAAACATAAAGCTGGAGTGGCTAATGTTGTTGCTGATGCACTTTCCCGATGATACTTGTTATTATCAATTCTGGAAGCAAGAGTCCTTGGATTTTCTTTCATTAAAGAGTTGTATGCTGCAGATCCAGACTTCGCTGATCGTCTCACTGAAACTAACCAGAAAGGACTATTTGTTGTTCAGGATGGTTTCTTATTCAAGAATGGTTTCTTATTCTTTTGTTTCTAAACATAAAGCTGGAGTGGCTAATGTTGTTGCTGATGCACTTTCCCGACGATACTTGTTATTATCAATTCTGGAAGCAAGAGTCCTTGGATTTTCTTTCATTAAAGAGTTGTATGCTGCAGATCCAGACTTCGCTGATCGTCTCACTGAAACTAACCAGAAAGGACTATTTGTTGTTCAGGATGGTTTCTTATTCAAGAATGGTTTCTTATTCTTTTGTTTCTAAACATAAAGCTGGAGTGGCTAATGTTGTTGCTGATGCACTTTCCCGACGATACTTGTTATTATCAATTCTGGAAGCAAGAGTCCTTGGATTTTCTTTCATTAAAGAGTTGTATGCTGCAGATCCAGACTTCGCTGATCGTCTCACTGAAACTAACCAGAAAGGACTATTTGTTGTTCAGGATGGTTTCTTATTCAAGAATGGAAAGTTGTGTATTCCAAAGGGTTCTATTAGAGATTTACTGATAAGGGAAGCTCATGGAGGAGGTCTGGCTGGCCATTTTGGTATTAACAAAACTGGAGAGATTCTCACTGAACACTTCTACTAGCCAAGTTTACTGAAGGATGTTCGGAATATCATCAGTCGCTGTCCAACTTGTCACCAGGCGAAGGCTACTTTTCACAAAGGACTGTATACTCCTCTTCCAGTTCCAAGCCAGCCATGGGAAGATCTCAGTATGAATTTCATTGTTGCACTGCCCAGAACTCAGAGAGGAAAAGACTCAATAATGTGGTTGTTGATCGATTTTCAAAAATGGCACATTTTGTTCCCTGCAACACCACAAATGATGCTTCAGCAGTTGCAAATCTATTTTTCAAAGAAATTGTTCGTTTGCATGGAATTCCAAAAACAATTGTTTCAGATAGAGATGTGAAGTTTTTGAGTTATTTCTGGAAGACCTTATGGAGACTGATGGGTACCAGATTAATGTTCAGTACGTCTCACTATCCTCAGACTGATGGACAGACTGAAGTCACAAACAAAACAATTGGTATGTTATTAAGAACACTGGTGAAGAAGATACTGAAAGATTGGGATCTGAAGCTTGCTCATGCTGAGTTTGCTTTCAACAGAGCTCCAAATTATTCAACCAGTAAATCCCCGTTTGAAGTTTGTTATGGTGTCAATCCACTGACTTCCATTGATTTAACTCCATTTTCGATTGAACCAAAAGCAAGTATTGAAGCTGAGGCCAGAGCAAAAGAAATCAAGAAAATTCATGAACAAGTGAATGCCAAAATAGAGAAAGCAAATGACAGTTACAAGGCAAGAGCAAACAAGCTCGAAAGCAGTCCAGTTTTTGTAACATCCCAAACTTTTCTTTACTAGTTGACTAATGCCGTTAAGTCAATATTGTGTGTGTCGTTAAGTCTATTTTAGATTTAATGCTTATATGTGTGTTATGTGTGAGGCTTGTAAGCTTAAATGTTAATGTAGTATAAATGTGTGTAATATGAAGATTAATGTCTATGTAGTGACATTTAATGAAGGATTAATGATGTATATGGTCAATAAAGTAGTTTGTGACCAACAATGAAGGATTAGGAAGCTTAGGGGCTAGTTTTGACATAGAAGGAAAGTTAAAAACGGGTTTAGGGAGTTAAGGGGTGTCATTAGGTTGACATTTGCAGATTTTATTCCCCTAAACAAAGCCCTAGCCGATCCCCCCTTCCCTCTCAAGTTTCTCACTAGATCTATTCGTTTTGGAGCCTAATCGATCGTGTATTGCTTAGACCTTGGATCTTTATCACCTAATACAGGTAATATTGGTATTCCTCTTTTGAATTATGATTGTGTGAGTTTTATATTAGTCTTAATCCAGGCCATAAGGGTTTGGGTTGGGTTATTTGATTAAACGTTCACCGATTTCATGTTATTCGGGTGATTAAATGATTGATTCATGATGTAAAGGATTAAAGGATTAATAGGATGGTTAAAGTTGATGAAAGTGTAATTAAAAGGATTAATTTTAAGTCCCCAGGTTGGATTTGGGGTATGGGTTCGTGTGGAATTCGTTTGATCAAAGAACAAAATTGAGTTGCTGATCTGCACCCCAGGTGCGGCGCACCAAGGGAGTGGTGCGGCGCACCACTGCCCAGTTTGGGTTTTTTGGTGGACCCCGATATGCGACGCACCAAGGGCTGGTGCGGCGCACCTAGTGTTAATCTAAATTCTCTGGAGGTTTGGTGCGACGCACCACTTGGAAGGTGCGGCGCACCACTTGGTCAGATTTTACCAAAGGTGTCGTTTAGCTTATATTTCGATCTTATACTTGTTCTAGGTTATTGGAGACACCTAGTCATCGTTGTATTGTGCTTGTAGCTTGTTGTTAAGCTGTATTAAGGTAAGATACACTACTTTTGTCACGCTGAGGGTTCAACAAGCAAAGGTTTCATACTTATAACTTCCTTAACGGTAACATATGATATATGTGGGTATCTCGGGTTACACGGGAGGTATTATGGGATATGTAGTTGACCATGAGACCTGAAATGCAGACCTTAATGTAGTGAAATGAAGTATTGTTTAATGTAGTGTATTGTTATGCAGTTTATGTAGCATTACGAAGTATCTTATTATGTGAAATGTAGAAATGATGTTGACGTGTGATATATGCATGCTTACATGGCTTGTACACCTAGCTCACTAGACTTGGTAGGTTGCCATGTCACTTGCACGTTTAAGGATCCAAACGTAATGAAGATAAAGTGTGTGAATGTCTAGGAATGTGTATTACCTAGACTATATGTGTGTGACGGTTTAGGAACGTGTGTTACCTAAACCATATGTGTGAAACCGAGCTCGTAAATATAATGCAGGGAAAGTGTTAAGCTTAACCCGTACAAGTCTTAGCCGGACGAGTACGTTGACGTAGTTATTGCTTGGGTGGCTCCTTGCAACATGGTCTTTATAATGCAGGGCGAGTAATACGAGGGGTTTGACCAACCTCCACATACGGATTACTCTTGGATTGGCTTGCCATTCCTTAACGACGTACGATGATTAGTCTTTTGGTTGATCATCCAGTCGGGTGTGATGCAGGGCACACTTATATGCAGTAAACGAAGATATGTGTGACAATGTGTGAACTAATGCAGGATAGGCACATTTAGGATGATTATCCTAATTGATATGAAGTTGTTATGCAGATATGTGTGTTGTGTGTTGTGCCTAATGAGTTTGTCTATTAACGAAGAAATGATTTAATTGGACAAATGCTTTTAAATTAGGTGTGATCTTACTTAGCTATTCTTATAGCTAACACTTGTTTCTTTAATGTGGTTGTTCCCTCAGGTTTAGATTGAAGGACTTGTAGGTGCAGGACGTGAGAGCGTGGGTAGAAAGCATGCAGATTCCTTAGCTACCCCTAGTTGCTTATTATGGAGACTTTTGATTACATTTCATTTGATGTCGAATATATGTAATAATGTGTGAACGGTTGTTTAATGTTGGGCAACCGTTGGGTTTTCATTTGAACTATTGTTCGATATGGCGTGTAACACCAACTAAATGCAGAAACCGAAATGTTTTTATCGGTTTTGACTTTTACGGTCTTTACTTCCGCAATTTAACACCGTTAGGTGAAAGATTTTTGAAAACCCATATTTTTAAACGTCGGGTGTTACAAGTTGGTATCAGAGCATTGGTTTAAGTGAACCAAAATTCGACTTATGCCGTAGGATTTTGGACTTAGACCGACGAGAAGTAGGTTAGGCTTAAGTAGGATGCCTAGCTAATGAAGTGGAATGCTCTAAGACGGGTTGGGGAGTGAGTGAGAGTGTGATTTAAGGCTTGTTTATTGTGTGTGTGATAATGTAGTTATATGTAGTAGAGCCTTAACATATGTAGTCACTCTTTAACTCTTGCTAACCGTCGTCGTTGCTTTGTAGAGTTAATGGCAAACACTAGAGCTAGTAATCAGAGAGCAGGAGGAAATGGTGGTGGTGTTCCTCCAAATGGAAACGGGGCTGGAAATGAAGTAGAGCAAAGGCTACCCCGTGTACAAAATCGCCGTCTTGGTGATCCACCAACCGCCTCCGAAGTAGAAAGGGCAAACCCGGTAATAGAGCAGGTTCCCAATCAAGCCCAATTACATGAAGAATTGAGAGCTATCCGGGCTCTCTTAATGAGAAATGAAGAGGAATTAGCTCAATTAAGGGCTGAAAGAAATGCAGAAAGGATTGGGAGTGAACAAAGGGGTGAGCGTTCGGAAGGGAATTACTCTAATCCCTCCCAAAGTGCTGAACCATCCATGGCAGCCGTGGGTGTTAATGAAGTTAATGGTGGAGGACTTGGAGTTGTTAATGCACCTCGTGTTAATAACTTCAAATATGAAAGTTTTCAGAAATGTGGTGCCAAGGAGTTTGATGGTACCCAAAATGCAGTGGGTTCTATGGAGTGGATCGAGGACATTGAGGTAGTTTTTGCATTTTGCTATTGTCCGGATGATATGAAGGTTTTGTGTGCTAGTAGGATGTTGAAGAAGAATGCCCGTAATTGGTGGAGGGCTACTACAGTGTCTATGGCTCCTGAGGTACTTGCAGTTATGCCTTGGGGAACATTTAAGGAGAAGTTTCTAGAGGAGTATGTGGGAACGCGTGAGTTAAGGTTGATTGAAAAGGAGTTTAGATCGTTGGTTGCTAAACCCGGTGCAATTTCTGATTATGCACACTCGTTTATGGAGAAGTTGAAGTTTGTTGGACACTTGGTTCGAAGGCAGGAGGATCAAATTGAGGCTTATTGTGATGGTCTCCCCGTTAGTTATCGTGGATTATGTAGACAACATGTGACTTTATAGGCGGCTATTAAGGAGTCAAAGAGGTTGGATGATGACTTCAAAAGTGAGAAAGTTGTGGTGAAGGTTGATGACAAGAAAGCAGGGTTCAAAAGAGGGTCAAATTGGTCATCTAATAACAATAATAAGAAGTTTCGTGGGAATTCTAGCTCAAGTGGTGACAAAGATAAAAAGAAGAATGGGTCTTGGTGTGCTTTTTGCAAGAATGTTCATGAAGGTCAATGTTCCGACAAGACAAGAAGGTGTCATAAGTGCGGGAAGTCGGGACATCTTGCAACGGAATGTAGGGACAAGACTCGTTGTTACAAGTGTCAGGAAACGGGTCATCTTATTGTCGATTGCCCACAAATGAAGAATGACGGGAAGAAAGCAACCGCTTCAGCAACAAAAGTGAGAGCCTTGCAGATGACTGTGGATGATGCTAAGAACAACGACGAGGTGGTAAGTGGTACTTTCCTTGTTAATTCAAAACCTGCTTCTGTTTTATTTGATTCGGGTGCAAATAGGTCGTTTGTGTCTACTTTATTTGCTCCTAAGCTATGAAGAGTCACTACCCCTTTAGATTGCTCGATAGAGGTGGAAATTGCTAATGGTACGGTTAGTGATATACGTGTGGGTTATGATGATTGTGACATTGAGATTGAAGGTCGTTTGTTTCCGGTCCAGTTATTGCCTACTACTTTAGCCGGTTTTGATGTAGTGATTGGTATGGATTGGTTGTCTAGAAATGAAGCTAATATTTTGTGTTCCCAAAAGATTATTCGGTTTCCTACATTCGATGGTAATGTGGTAACGGTTTATGGAGATAAGAAGAGAGGGGGGATAAAGATCATTAGTATGATGAAGGCTATTAAATGTATAAGGAAGAATAAGAGTCATTTCTTGGCCTATGTTATTGATGTGAGAAAGGAGAAGCCTTCTATTGCTAGTGTTGATGTAGTATCTGATTTTCCCGATGTGTTTCCCGAAGATCTTCCCGGTATTCCTCCCGACCGCGAAGTCACTTTTCAGATAGATCTTATTCCCGGTGCTACACCTGTTGCTAAAGCACCTTACCGATTAGCTCCTACAGAAATGAAAGAGTTAATGTCCCAACTTCAGGAGTTACTAGACAAAGGTTTCATTCAACCTAGTTCCTCGCCTTGGGGAGCTCCGGTTCTCTTTGTTAAAAAGAAGGATGGATCTATGCGCATGTGCATAGACTACCGTGAGTTGAATAAGCGAACGGTTAAGAATAAATATCCTCTCCCGCGAATTGATGATCTCTTTGATCAACTACATGGTGCTTCATATTTTTCAAAGATAGATTTACGGTCCGGTTATCATCAGTTGAAGGTTAAGAAGGAGGATGTAGCAAAGACAGCCTTCCGGACTAGATATGGTCATTATGAGTTCTTGGTCATGCCATTTGGGTTGACTAATGCTCCAGCCGCGTTTATGGATTTAATGAATCGGGTATGCCGTCCCTTTCTAGATCATTTTGTTATTGTGTTTATTGACGATATTTTGATCTATTCTAAGTCAGAAGATGAGCATCGTGAGCACTTGAAAGCAGTTTTGGAGGTGTTGAGGGAGAAGAAGTTGTATGCCAAGTTTTCTAAATGCGAGTTTTGGCTTCGAGAGGTGCAGTTTCTTGGTCATGTTATTTCATCGGAAGGTATTAAAGTAGATCCTTCAAAGATTGAAGCTGTTTCAAAGTGGGAGCAGCCAAAGACTCCTACTGAGATTAAAAGTTTTCCTTGGTTTGGCTGGATATTATAGAAGGTTCATTCAGGATTTCTCCCGAATAGCCAAGCCTATGACTGAACTAACGAAGAAATGAGTAAAGTTTGAGTGGACCGATAAGCAGGAGAATGCATTTCAAACGTTGAAGAAGAAGTTGTGTGAAGCTCCTATACTTGCCTTACCTGAAGGTACCGATGATTTGGTTGTGTATAGTGATGCATCTATCACGGGTTTGGGTTGTGTACTGATGCAGAGGGACAAGGTGATCGCCTATGCTTCCCGCCAGTTGAAACCACACGAGAAGAATTACCCTACCCATGATCTGGAATTGGCCGCAGTTGTGTTTGCATTGAAATTGTGGAGACATTACCTCTATGGTACAAAATGCACTTTGTTTACCGATCATAAAAGTTTACAGTATGTCTTTAATCAAAAGGAAATGAACGTGAGACAAAGGAGGTGGATGGAATTACTTAAGGATTATGATTGTGAAATCAAATACCATCCGGGTAAAGCCAATGTAGTGGCGGATGCACTAAGTAGGAAGGTGCAAAGTTCTTCTTGTAAGTTGATGAGCATGCAAGTTCAAGCCAAGTCGGGGCTACTTGATCGAATTAAAGAAGCACAAGTGAGGGCATTGATGAAGGATAACATTGACAATGAAAGCATTGGGAAGAAGAAACGTCTTGTGATGGAGACTAATAGCCGTGGGTTCAAAACATACAAGGGTCGAATTTGGGTGCCATTGCTTGGTGATAACCGAGAATTGATCCTTGAGGAAGCCCATAGAAGTAGATATTCGGTTCATCCCGGTGTCACCAAAATGTATGCAGATTTGAAGTCGATTTATTGGTGGCCGGATATTAAAGGGGAAGTAGCTCATTTTGTAGCAAAGTGTTTGACGTGTGCACGTGTGAAAACGGACCATCAAAAGCCGTATGGTTTGTTGCATCAATTAGACATTCCCGAGTGGAAATGGGATCATATTACCATGGACTTTGTAACGAAGCTACCTAAAACGCCGAAAGGGAATGATATGATATGGGTGATTGTGGATAGATTGACGAAGAGTGCTCATTTTCTAGCTACCCGACAAGATGTGCCTTTAACGAAGATGGCAAAGATGTACATTGATGAAGTAGTTGCGAAACATGGAGTTCCTTTATCTATTGTTTCGGATCGAGACTCGAGGTTTGTGTCAAACTTTTGGAAGGGTCTTCAACGGGAGTTGGGTAGTAGAATAAATTTGAGTACCGCCTATCATCCTCAAACCGATGGGCAAAGTGAGAGAACCATTCAAACCTTGGAGGATATGTTGAGAACGTGTGTACTTGAATACGGTGGAGCATGGGATGATCATTTGAGGATGATTGAGTTTGCTTACAACAATAGTCACCATGCAAGCATTGGAATGCCACCATTTGAGATGTTATATGGTAGAAGGTGTAGGACTCCAAGTTGTTGGATGGAGCCCGGTGAAAAGCAGTTGACCGGTCCCGAAATTATTGAAATTACCTCTGAAAAGGTTAATGTAGCTAAAGAAGCCTTACGTGTGGCAAGAGAAAGGCAGAAAACATATGTAGATAAGAAAAGGAGACCGATTGAGTTTAATGTTGGTGATTTAGTGATGCTAAAGGTATCACCTTGGAAAGGAGTTATTCGATTTGGAAAGAAGGGAAAGTTGAGTCCACGTTTCATTGGACCTTTTAAAGTTGTGAAGCGCATTAAAGATGTGGCATATCAGTTGGAATTACCTCCAGAATTGGATGGAATTCACAACACCTTCCATGTATCCTACTTGAGGAAATGTTTAGCTGAGGAGTCAAGTGTGATTCCTATTAAAGACGTGAGTATTGACCCAATGAAGAGAATAGTAGACGAACCGGTAGCGATACTTGGAAGAAAGCAAAAGAAGTTACGTCGAAAAGTGATTGACCTTGTGTTGATAAAGTGGAAGCATAATCATGGAGAAAGCTTAACGTGGGAAACTGAAGCAGTAATGAAGGAAAAGTATCCCGAGTTGTTCCTTACTGATGAGATTCCGGGGACGGAATCCTCTTAAGGGGGAGGTAATTGTAACATCCCAAACTTTTCTTTTCTAGTTGACTAATGCCGTTAAGTCAATATTGTGTGTGTCGTTAAGTCTATTTTAGATTTAATGCTTATATGTGGTTAATGTGTGTTATGTGTGAGGCTTGTAAGCCTAAATGTTAATGTAGTATAAATGTGTGTAATATGAAGATTAATGTCTATGTAGTGACATTTAATGAAGGATTAATGATGTATATGGTCAATAAAGTAGTTTGTGACCAACAATGAAGGATTAGGAAGCTTAGGGGCTAGTTTTGACATAGAAGGAAAGTTAAAAACGGGTTTAGGGAGTTAAGGGGTGTCATTAGGTTGGCATTTGCAGATTTTATTCCCCTAAACAAAGCCCTAGCCGATCCCCCCTTCCCTCTCAAGTTTCTCACTAGATCTATTCGTTTTGGAGCCTAATCGATCGTGTATTGCTTAGACCTTGGATCTTTATCACCTAATACAGGTAATATTGGTATTCCTCTTTTGAATATGATTGTGTGAGTCTTATATTAGTCTTAATCCAGGCCATAAGGGTTTGGGTTGGGTTATTTGATTAAACGTTCACCGATTTCATGTTATTCGGGTGATTAAATGATTGATTCATGATATAAAGGATTAAAGGATTAATAGGATGGTTAAAGTTGATGAAAGTGCAATTAAAAGGATTAATTTTAAGTCCCCAGGTTGGATTTGGGGTATGGGTTCGTGTGGAATTCGTTTGATCAAAGAACAAAATTGAGTTGCTGATCTGCACCCCAGGTGCGGCGCACCAAGGGAGTGGTGCGGCGCACCACTGCCCAGTTTGGGTTTTTGGTGGACCCCGATATGCGACGCACCAAGGGCTGGTGCGGCGCACCTAGTGTTAATCTAAATTCTCTGGAGGTTTGGTGCGACGCACCACTTGGAAGGTGCGGCGCACCACTTGGTCAGATTTTACCAAAGGTGTCGTTTAGCTTATATTTCGATCTTATACTTGTTCTAGGTTATTGGAGACACCTAGTCATCATTGTATTGTGCTTGTAGCTTGTTGTTAAGCTGTATCAAGGTAAGATACACTACTTTTGTCACGTTGAGGGTTCAACAAGCAAAGGTTTCATACTTATAACTTCCTTAACGGTAACATATGATATATGTGGGTATCTCGGGTTACACGGAAGGTATTATGGGATATGTAGTTGACCATGAGACCTGAAATGCAGACCTTAATGTAGTGAAATGAAGTATTGTTTAATGTAGTGTATTGTTATGCAGTTTATGTAGCATTACGAAGTATCTTATTATGTGTGAAATGTAGAAATGATGTTGACGTGTGATATATGCATGCTTACATGGCTTGTACACCTAGCTCACTAGACTTGGTAGGTTGCCATGTCACTTGCATGTTTAAGGATCCAAACGTAATGAAGATAAAGTGTGTGAATGTCTAGGAATGTGTATTACCTAGACTATATGTGTGTGACGGTTTAGGAACGTGTGTTACCTAAACCATATGTGTGAAACCGAGCTCGTAAATATAATGCAGGGAAAGTGTTAAGCTTAACCCGTACAAGTCTTAGCCGGACGAGTACGTTGACGTAGTTGTTGCTTGGGTGGCTCCTTGCAACATGGTCTTTATAATGCAGGGCGAGTAATACGAGGGGTTTGACCAACCTCCACATACGGATTACTCTTGGACTGGCTTGCCATTCCTTAACGACGTACGATGATTAGTCTTTTGGTTGATCATCCAGTCGGGTGTGATGCAGGGCACACTTATATGCAGTAAACGAAGATATGTGTGACAATGTGTGAACTAATGCAGGATAGGCACATTTAGGATGATTATCCTAATTGATATGAAGTTGTTATGCAGATATGTGTGTTGTGTGTTGTGCCTAATGAGTTTGTCTATTAACGAAGAAATGATTTAATTGGACAAATGCTTTTAAATTAAGTGTGATCTTACTTAGCTATTCTTATAGCTAACACTTGTTTCTTTAATGTGGTTGTTCCCTCAGGTTTAGATTGAAGGACTTGTAGGTGCAGGACGTGAGAGCGTGGGTAGAAAGCATGCAGATTCCTTAGCTACCCTAGTTGCTTATTATGGAGACTTTTGATTACATTTCATTTGATGTCGAATATATGTAATAATGTGTGAACGGTTGTTTAATGTTGGGCAACCGTTGGGTTTTCATTTGAACTATTGTTCGATATGGCGTGTAACACCAACTAAATGCAGAAACCGAAATGTTTTTATCGGTTTTGACTTTTACGGTCTTTACTTCCGCAATTTAACACCGTTAGGTGAAAGATTTTTGAAAACCCATATTTTTAAACGTCGGGTGTTACAGTTTTGCTCCAGGTGATCTAGTTTGGGTATACCTCAGAAAAGAAAGATTTCCAGCAAGAAGGAAGAACAAGTTGATGCCTAGAGCTGAAGGACCATTCAAGATTCTGGAGAGGTATGGTGATAATGCTTATAAAGTTGAGCTACCTGGAGATATGTCAGTTTCAAGTACTTTTAATGTCGGGGATCTGATGCCTTATCTGGAAGATGAATACCTCGAGGACTTGAGGACAAGTCCTTTCTTAGAGGAGGAGATTGATGTGGGAGTGTCCAGGTTCACTGAACTGAATGACACCAGTAAACTGGAGAAGTCAACTGAACTGAAGGATAGAACTGAACGAATAATGCCATTTGAGCAGGCCATGCTAATTCTGCCAGCAATAGCCCATTTCAGACAAGTGTTCACTGAACCAGTCCAGTCACCAGTGGTAACACTTCTCCAGTGGAAAGAGTCTCCAGTGACAACCAGTAGTGATCCACCAGTGAAGTTCTCCACTGAAGCACTCCAGTGACCAGCTCCAGTCTAGTATCCAGATGGATGCTCCAGATTTAAGTCTCCAGTGAAAGCTCCAGATTTACGTTCCAGTCTTCATTAATAAAGTTTGTTCCGGTCACGTGTTTGTGGACCCAATAAAGAAGGAATGACAGCTGTCAAAGAAGATAAGGGAGGAGCGTGTGACAACGTTAATCCTAACGGTTTGTGGGCCCTTGTGCAGAAGGAATCTTTCTAGAAGCTTTGTCTGTCCATTCCCTATTGGTTGATAAATTAGTGGCTGTCCTTAGAACATGACAGCTTTTTGATTATTTTATTGTATTTCGTTAATTCCTAGGTAATAGCATGTGGCTATATATAGGGGCTCTTTTTCATTGTAAAAAAAGTGAGGTTGAATTGAATGAAATTAATAGAGCAGTCTCTATTTCTTAAAAATCTCCTTTTACCTTTAGAGATATTTGATCTTGGTGGTTAGGAGTGACCCCTTTATCAATATTTGTGGTGGTTCGTCCTTTATCAAATATTGTGGTGAGGTCTAAATCTTCGGTTTCCTTTATCTCTAATCGTGGTGGCTAGACCTTTATCGATTATAGTGGTGGGGCGGAGTGTTTCCTTTATCCTTATTCCGGTGGCTTGGCCTTTACGAATCTTGGTGGTGGATTCTTTTATCTATCATTTTTTTTATAGTCTTGTTTTATTGTTTGTTTCATATTAAAATTCAGAAAATACCAAAAATAGTCTTCCGCTGTCGTTTGTCGCGTGATTTACGCATCACTTTGTCAAACGAAGTGCTGGACGAGTAGCTTAGATATAGATCACTCATGGATGATCTCATATTAAAGGAAGAATAAGATAGGTGAGTTTGACTTGATGATTCGAATAACTCTTTTTCGGGTGTTATGTTGTCTTTGAAGAGTGAAAAGACCGTTGGACCAATGATTATTTTGTAACAAAATTATCTATAATAGACATAAATAAACGTTTAAGCTCAAGGAAATGAGGAATGATCCCATTATGTCCGAAGTCCATAACATAAATACATAACACAAGTATATATATAAACATTTTAGGTAATGTATATGTATGAAAGAAATCTGGTAGCGTACACATACTATCATTCATCAAACGAACTCGTAATAAGAATAGTGGTAATAATGATTATCGATTAAAATAATAATAATAACATGCAACGGAGAGAATATTGGTTTGGGCCTTATGGCAATGATGAATAAGGAAAACTAAGAATTAATCCCTATGTATGTAAAATGGAAACTAAGAATTAATCCCCATGTATCTATCTGTAAATAATCCCTAAATAAAACTAGAATAAATTACACTTAAAGATATTACTACCGAGTATCGAGTAAATAATCAAAAATTAAAATATAGGTTCAAGATCCATTGTGAAAAGGAGGGCCAAGTTGCAGAAGCATCACCAAAACACACACACACACAGACAGTGGGTGGGGTTTATTATGTTATCCTCCAAGAAGACTCATGAAAGGCTTTAAATTCAGCTCGCATTTTCATAGATTTTTTAAATGTTTTTTTTACTGAATCCGATGCACAATTACATTTACTGGAGCTTAAACAATTAATTTGATTGTACTATCTTCGCTTAATATATTAACGTGTGTAATCTTTATGGCAAATGGAGCATAAGCTTCTCTTTGAAGCAAGAGATGTTTGTCTCTCGTATTTTGTTTACTGTGCAGTAATTATTGCTTGTTATTCAAGTTACCATTCTGCTAATTACCTAACCTGATTGCTTCAAGATATACTCCGTATTAGTTTATCAGGATAAGGAAGAAAATGTAAATCAAAGCATACCATACATCACTTTTTTTATTTATTGAATTTACCGTATTAGAAAGATATCAAATAGATAAATATTTTATCTGAGTAATTAATGCATATAAGAAATTTAAAATTGGGTGTCAAATTGTTATTCTTAATTACTCGTAACGGTTCATGATCAACATCACGTTGTCTAATGTACGTGTAAGGATTTACCATCATACGGTGAGGTTTTCTGACTGAATGTTCAGGGAAAACAATTGTTATTTCTACTAGATTTTTTTTTTTTTTACAGGTTACTAGATTAATTTCTATGCATACTTTCCTCCACCTTTATATATGCATTTTGCATCTCCATTTCTGACCATGGTCTTTGTCATTGATTAGCAATTCGTGGGGCTTGATCTAAATAAGTCTTAGGCGCTTGAGAAAATCGAATGTGGGCATGATACAACATTATGATCCATTAGATTAAAATCACCCGAATGAGCTATACAAGTAAAATTGATAAAAACAAATTAGTCGATATATGACAAAAGCTTTTAAGCCTTGAGTGTGACTTTTGACGTTTAATAAGATATCTTACTTTCCAAAAAGTGGGTTACAAAATGGACAACAGATACGGAACAAGGATGTACCTAAACTTAGTTTTGCACGGCTACAAGGAACAGAGGGAAGTGAGATACGGAAAGGTTTAAACCCAGGAAATAGGGAATAAGTTGGATAGGATATAAATATAAATGATTTAATATATCAATCAATTAAGGGAAAGTTATATGGTGTTGTCATACTTGTATTAGTTGTGGAATATGTTCAGAAAAATAGTATTAATTGTGGAATGCACACGGGATTGGTCTTTCTTTTTGAAACCTTTACATTTGCCTCCACCTTTTATGGTTATTAGAGAGTAATCAGTTATTAGTTAGTACAACTTCTTATTGATATCGAATATTATTGTTATACTGAGTAACTTATAAGGAAAATGTCAAACACAGATTCTTAAAGACCACCTCCTTATAATCCACTCCTACATATGTAAGAAGTGGAATTCGAATCTTGGTAAAATTATCCAAGATCTAAGACCTGTAATTAATATGCACAAAAAATTTGTCTTTTTCATATCAAAAGTTCATCTTCTGAATTTTATAGTATAAATGTAAAACTATGGTATACACTTTAACTACAATCTCTAAATGAATGACAAAGAGTTCAAATAAAAACAAATTGGGCCAACATGTACATACGAACTCATTAAGATAATAACGCTAAAATATTTTAAATACTTTCCTATGTATAGTGATAATTTGAAAACCAAGGTTCAATTTATAAGAATATTACCAAAATCAAATAATGGTAAACAACCAAGACTTGTGATCGAAGATTATTGTTGTTAGAAAACATGTATGACTATAGATGATCTTAATCATCTAAGAATCATTATTAGCTCTAGCATTAATAATACTTGATCATTCAACTTTATCAGATTGGTTATTAGTTTGTTTTTAGTACTATTGTATAAACTTTAACAATTGAATTTAGTTTTTTAATCTATCAAAATTAACTTTTATAATTTTTTAAATTGTTTTTGCTTATTATTAAATTGTCTATTGTTATCGTCGTAGTTATTGCATAACAACACAAACTTTTTTATTCTATTTTGTTAACTTTGAACGTTGGCCAATGTTGACTGGCTCTCAAGTAGCATTTCATGTTATGTGGATAATTATTTGGTAATTAAGTAGATTAATGTGTGTCATTTACTTAGAAAGCTCGTGTCATGTTCCCGTTAGTGTATTTAATTTGTCGTTAAAAGGAATTATTATGACAAAGTGGTGATTAGTTAAGGGCAAGGAGGTCATTTTACAAGTAAGGACAACAGGTTAGATGACTATCATGGTCTCACTTCATGTCATTTCAGTGTCTTATGCAAAACATTACTACCCCTCTAGCCACTCCCTTTGAGTTCATTTCCCTACAGGTATATATTGTATTCTCTATTCATTTGTGTCCTTTTTGATGTAATCAATGGGTTCATTTGTGGTCTTAAAAGGTTATAGGCTTTTGATTGATTGACTTAGCGATTTTAAAGGTTTTCGGGTGTTAAAATAAATCGTTGTTGTTAATAAATCATCCGAGTTGATTGATATTGAAGCCATCAATTGTATTTTGAAATAATGTATTTTGATGTACAAAAGTAGTCGTATTATGAAGTATAATATTCTACACGCCTATTAGTGAACAGTTTCTTCACAATTTTTTTATGTGAAACTTGTAACTTTTTTCCGTACTTTTTAATGTAAATTATTTGTACATATTTTTAAATGTGAACAACTTAACAAAATTTTACGCATTTTTAAAAAGTCTATAAATTAAAGTGCGTACAGACGACAAATTTGATGTAGTGACACTTGTATTTTTAGATTCTTCGTATCATATACTTAGCATTTTGTTAGTGATCTTATAAGTAATGATAATTCTGTAGAATAACGAATCTCACAAAAGATGAATAAAGAATCTCACAAAAGATGAAATCATAGTGTAACGAATACGAGAAATCTAAAGACAATAAATGTAGCAAGTCCAATCGTGTTTTTGATCTTCTTAAATGATGAATCGGATGAAAAATCCTCTTTGAAAGTCACCAAAAACGAAGAAAAAGATAATTCTTACATACATTCGTACATATATATTACTGTACATGCATTTTAGTGATTTTACATTTAGACTAAACGAAGTGGGCAACTTTTAGTCCGTTCCTCGCCCAAAGTCGCCCAAACTCGCCGTGAACACCACCCCCCTTCGCCGACTTCTCCTTCCAGCGACTCCTACAAGTCGCTCCTTCTCTTTTGACCAGCCCAAAATTCAAAACAAAAACCCCCCTCCACCAATAAAAAAAAAGAACCCACCACTCCCCCATGCCACATGGCGCAAGTCGCCCCACTCTCCAAAATTCACCATTTCCACCTTTTTCGAAGGGCAACTCTTTCTACCCCACATGCCACATGGCGCAAGTCGCTCCACCCTCCCTCCATCACCACTCCTTTCAGTCTTAGTGGCGCAACCATGTGGTGTGTAGGTTAGCCATGGTCTACCTAAAAAATTGATGTATGTTTAAGCTTTATTTTTTCATACTGGTAAATTTTGCCCCATTTACAATAAAGTTTTTGATACTTGTTTAGGTTTAATAAATGTATTTGTTCCACCGTTTACACTTGTTCGTTTTCTTTCTACTGTTAGATGATTATTAAGTCTACCAAATCAAACAATACAAAATTGATATTTTGAATGACAAAAGTCGTTTTGTATAACATTAAACGTGTCAACTTTTTCTATTTAACTAATGAATGAAGTAAATTATTCATGTTTGAAAAGTTAATTTCATTTATAATTTATTAAAGCAGGCAACTATCTTTGAAAGTTCCATCTTCTTTGCTTGCTTGTTTTTGGGGTTCCTTTTTAACATTTTCTTACTTGTTTGTTCTTACATACTCGTAATGTTCAATGTAATTGCACAAACTTTTTGTTTCTTTAGAAAATCCTTTGTCTATTAATTTCACCCAGTAGGGGAAAAACATTATGGTTTAAATAGACATGAGTCGCCCGACGTCCGTTAACACGATTTAGTAATCTCCCAATCGTTATAAACGTGTCCGGATTCGCTCTAATAGTAATCATGTCACACAATGTTTACAATTCTCAATAAAACATTTACGGTGCGGTGCTCAGCCAATACAATGAGTTATCATTAACTAATCAAGCTTTACAGATCAAGATTAATGATAAGAACCATGATTAGGCAATCAATAAGTGAAGAATAATTAGTAGACAAGTTTAACTAAAGTTCATTCTGCCCATACATATCTAATGCAAAGTACAACCACTACACCCACAATTAGCCACATAAAATTCCCACTAAATTACAATAAAATACACAGATTATAATCGAATTATTAGTGGGAGTCAACTGGTTTGTCCCCCAATACATATATACTTGATTAAAAAAGTAATTACAGGCAGAATTAAATTATGGCAAAAGAAGCTGATTTTGATGGACCATGTTTTCCCCTCTTACTTCCCCACTTCTAAGCACGACGGGTACCTCTTTGAAGATCTTCCATTCCTATCGCTGTACCACTGACACCTTGTGGTTATTATTTTTTTAAGTTCTTTTACTAGTGTATTTTTCTGCACAATTAAACTTAACATTAATTTGACGGTAACATCAATTCGTTATATTTGGAGTAAAAAACCCCCTGATAATAATTACTAATAATAAGTAAATAAACTAAATGTCAATATCGACACATCTATATAAACAAACGCCCACAATAAGCTTTTGGTTGAAGAGTTACATCGAATACCCTTCGCTAGTA
This sequence comes from Erigeron breviscapus, assembly GCA_034093135.1. Lineage (NCBI taxonomy): Eukaryota > Viridiplantae > Streptophyta > Magnoliopsida > Asterales > Asteraceae > Erigeron > Erigeron breviscapus. Next base: position 143,245,936 of record CM067169.1, read on the forward strand.
TTCATTCATATTTTTGAAAGATCAAAAGTTCAATTCTCATGAGCAGATCGAAGAAACACACTTATAGCTCAAATAATATATGTATAAGAATTTGATGAAATTGAAATCTAAAATTTCTTACCAAACATGACAAATAAAAACATTCAAATTCCATTTATAACAATTTCCTATATATTCTAAAAACCAAACAGTTCCTTAATTTCCTAATTTCTAATTTATTTAGAACATCTAATTAACGTTCTTGATTGTGTTTTTAAGAATAGCTAGCTAGCTAACTAGCTAGGGATCAGAGAGCTATGGATGTACGGGAACATATCATTTGGCAAAAAAAAAAAAAAGTATATATAGGACCGGATCGGTATAACCATTAGGAAATAGTTTATATGTGATACTTGTGAAGTATGTAGTAAAGATATATAGTTGGTTAAACTAGTGTTAATTAGCTATAATAAAGATTTAAAAAACATTGTTATTTTTATAGAACAATGTGTTCATAATAGACTATATTGTTTTAACCAGTTTGTTACTACCGCAAAGTGGTTTTCCAAAAAAAATAAATTCCATAAACCTAAGATTCAATTTACATATGAGTAAAACCCCAAATGGAGTTGGTTTCATTTACCAACACATCAATACATCATTGTTTGCTTCAAAATATTACTCGTATTTTTAATTAGTCGATGGTTGACACAAGACATTAAGTACTGCTCAGCGTAAGTCGTGCAAACGAATAGAAAAGCAATGAATGAATGAATGACACACAAGCACGACAAAATACTCAAGGATTCTCAACAACATTTTCCTACGCATATATTTGTTGTCTTTTCAAAGGATGATAGAGGTCCACACCTTTACTATATTATTTTATGGGTCTTGCTAATAGTTGTATATTTACCATAAAATACAGGTTAAAAATACAATTTTTTTATGCATGTTAAATACAGTCTTTAAAGATCCGTTTAACATTTTTCTTATTTTATACTGTATATGTTTTTGGGAAATAACTTTTTTTTATTTTTTTTTTGAAAATAGATCTGACTTATTAAAAATGAGCTTTAGGTTGTTTATATTCAAACTTAAGGGAGGGTGTTAAAAATAAGTATAATATAAACTTTGGGTTATTATTGTTATATCTTCTAACTTCGGGGTTAAGTCTTTCTACAGGTTTGCTATTCTTGGAACTCAAGGGACTTATTCTGGATATAATGAAAGATGGAGGTTGCTTCGGTAAATGCTGCTTGCTGGGAGTATAAATAGAACAATTAGGGATAACCCTAATTATTCTTGATGCTGCTTATATTTTGTATCTATATTTTTCTCTCGATTATATATCATTCGATTCTACTTGTAATTGATTGATTCGTCTTGATCAATCATTCCACTGATCATCTTGATCATATTCATCTTGTAATAATAACACTTTGTGGTCGGTATATACAGCCGACTGATTAATTTCTTAATCGAATAACAAATAATAATAATAATAATTGTTGTTCTTCGATTTCGTTCATGGTATCAGAGCCAGGTTACTCTGATCGGTGATTTCTGGTTAAAGGTTTTTTGATTTAGGGCGTATTTCGATTTCGAAACCCTAGATCTAAGAAACCCTAATTTTTAGGGTTTTCTGGTTTACGATCTTGTTGATTCCGCTGCTTATCGATTCTAATCCTTCTTCTTCTTGACTAAGTGAATCAAGAAGAATTTTAGGGTTTTTTCATATTCAGATCCTGATTGTTCTTCTTGACTAAGTGAATCAAGAAGAAAATTAGGGTTCCATTTATTGTCAGCCGAGAGCACTGTATTGTTGATTCTTCTTCCTTTATCTCTTAATTTTTTTTTATTATTTCAATTCTCACAAAATCACTTGTGTTAATACTTGACCGGTCTCCGTGAGAGGCTTGGAATCCTGTCACTGGCACATTTGAGAGATTGAAATTATTTTTACAAATTATATATATATATAAATCCTAGTTTGTTTTCATATTTTTCTTTATTTTGAGATTGTTTGTTAGTTATTTGTTTAATTGTTGGTTATTTGCTTTGCTTGCTTAATTTTGTGTTAATTGTTTCTTGTTATCTGATTAATAATGGCTCCTGATGCTGGTAGTGGTTCAAAAACAACTGCTGTTAGTGGTCTTGATTTTGGTGATCCTTTATATCTTCATCCTACTGATACTAGTGGTGCTCCTATTCTGTCTTTTAAGTTGACTGGTACAGAAAATTATAATGTATGGTCATGTGCTATGCTACTTGCTTTAGAAACTAAAAATAAAGTAGGTTTCATAGATGGTTCATGTGATAAGAATGATGATGATCCTGTATTGGCTAAACAATGGGATAGGTGTAACTCTGTGGTTTTATCTTGGATTTTAGGATCTGTTAGTCAAGAATTATATATGGGACAAATCTTTTCTAAAGTTGCAAGTGAAGTATGGAAAGATTTAAAAGAAACTTATGACAAAGTGGATGGTTCTGTTACTTTTAATTTGCATCATAAGATAAATACATTAAGTCAGAATGGTTCTTCCTTGTCTGAATATTATCATAAACTGAATACTTTCTGGAAACAATTTGATGCTATGGTAAAACTTCCTGTTTGTACTTGCAAAGCTGCTAAAGAGTTTAAAGCACATCATGATTTGATAAGGTTAATGCAGTTTCTTATGGGTCTAGATGAAGTTTATATGCCTGTTAGAAGTACTATACTTACAAAAGATCCTTTGCCTGATGTGAAATCTGCTTATGCCTTGTTATCTAGAGAAGAATCACATAGGAATACTAGTTCTGTGAATCATGTTAAACCTGCTAATTCTGTATTTGCTTCTAAGTTTGATGGTTCTAAGAAAAAGTTTATAAGAAATGAAAATCTTGTGTGTGCAAATCCTGCTTGTGGTTTAAAAGGTCATACTATTGATAAGTGTTTTAAAATTGTTGGATATCCTGATTATATTAAAAAGAAAAATGGTTATCAAAACAAGAGGTATTCAAACAATGTTTATAATGAGAAAGATAGTGCTTGGAATGATAAAACTTTTATGCATACTGATAATAATTCTCATAATTCTGCATCTTCTTCTACTAATACTGGCCTGCCTTTTACAAATGATCAAATTGCTAAACTGATGAATTTAATAAGTGATGGTCAGGATGGCAGGGCAGGTGTTCATGCACATATGGCAGGTGCTTTCATGTCTTCTGTCTATTTTAATTCTAATGTGCAATTTGATAAAAGTCCTAGTAAGGATGATTGGATAAATGATTCTGGTGCAAACCAGCATATGTGTTGTTCTGATAAAAACTTGATAAATGATGTTGATGTCACCTCTCTTAATATGACTGTAAATCATCCAAATGGTACTTCTGCTTTAATAAGAAAAATAGGAGATATAAGATTGACAGATAAGATTACTATTTATGATGTGTTATACATACCTGATTACTGTGTGAATTTGTTTTCTGTGCACAAGGCAAATAAAGATAGTAAACTGTTCATAGGTTTTACTGAAAGTATGTGTTATATTCAGGATTTGAGAACAATGAGAAACCTGGGGACTGGTAGAGTTAATGGAGGTTTATACCTGCTTAATGTAAGTAAACAGTTTGGTAATAGTAATAATGTTTTTGTTGATGTTAAATGCAATGTATCTTCTGAATTGTGGCATTCTAGGTTAGGACATCCTGCTCCTATTGTTTTCAAAGTTTTGAAAGAAAAATTAAAAGTTGATAATGTAATTGATACACCTTGTGATATTTGTCATAAGGCTAAACAAACAAGAGAACCCTTTCCTTTAAGTGATCATAAGTCTTTAAGTGTTGGTGATTTAATTCATCTTAATGTTTGGGGTCCTTATAAAAGGGTTAGTAAAGAAGGATTTAAATATTTTCTAACTGTTGTTGATGATTTTTCAAGGGCTGTTTGGGTGTTTATGCTTAAAAACAAGACTGAAGTATTTGATAATGTGTCTTATTTTATAAATCTTGTTAAAACTCAATTTGGTAAAGTAATTAAAGTTTTTAGGTCTGATAATGGGACTGAATTTGTAAATGCTAGATTAACTAGTTTGTTTAAGTCTTATGGAATATTACATCAAACTACTTGTGCCTATACCCCACAGCAGAATGGGGTTGCTGAGAGAAAGCACAGGCATCTCTTAAATGTTGCCAGAACTCTTCTTTTTCAGGGAGGGATTCCCTTGTATATGTGGCCTGAATGTGTTATGACTGCTGTATACTTAATTAATAGGACACCTTCTTCTGTGCTTAAAGGAAAAACTCCTTATGAACTTGTGTTTGGTTTTGAACCAAAATTATCTCATTTAAGAAATTTTGGGTGTTTATGTTATGCTACTATTCTTAACAATGAAGATAAATTTTCTAAAAGAGCTGAAAAATGTGTTTTGATTGGTTATTCAAATTTAAAAAAGGGATACAAACTGTTCAGTCTTGAAGATAAAAATATTTTCTACTCTAGAGATGTTAAATTTTATGAACATGTGTTTCCTTTTAAACTGAATGTTAAAGATAATAATGATGATCATACTTTTTTTGACAGGGTTGATGATATTGTTGGTTCCACTGATTCCAATGATGACATCAATCTTAATAATATAGAAGGTGAAGGTAGTGCAACCAATGATACTGGTAGCAGTGATGCTGCCAGAGATTTGGGAGGTACAACAACACCTAATGATAACACTAATGAAGTGTTGAATGAGGGGGAAATATTTGATAATGCTGAGGGAGGGTTCTTAGGTGATCTTGAGATTCCTAATGAACCTCTGAATGTGGACAACAATCATCAACCATCTCAACTTAGAAGGTCTGATAGGCAGTCTAATTTACCAAGGAATTTGAATGATTATGTGTTAGATGGTAAGGTGAAATATGGTATTGAAAGAGTTGTGAACTACTCAAATTTAAAAAAGGGATACAAACTGTTCAGTCTTGAAGATAAAAATATTTTCTACTCTAGAGATGTTAAATTTTATGAACATGTGTTTCCTTTTAAACTGAATGTTAAAGATAATAATGATGATCATACTTTTTTTGACAGGGTTGATGATATTGTTGGTTCCACTGATTCCAATGATGACATCAATCTTAATAATATAGAAGGTGAAGGTAGTGCAACCAATGATACTGGTAGCAGTGATGCTGCCAGAGATTTGGGAGGTACAACAACACCTAATGATAACACTAATGAAGTGTTGAATGAGGGGGAAATATTTGATAATGCTGAGGGAGGGTTCTTAGGTGATCTTGAGATTCCTAATGAACCTCTGAATGTGGACAACAATCATCAACCATCTCAACTTAGAAGGTCTGATAGGCAGTCTAATTTACCAAGGAATTTGAATGATTATGTGTTAGATGGTAAGGTGAAATATGGTATTGAAAGAGTTGTGAACTACTCAAATTTAAAACCTGATGTTTATTGTTTTCTTTCTAACATAAATAAACAAAAGGAACCATCTACTTACAAAGTGGCTGCTAAGGATTCTAGATGGGTTGAGGCTATGAACATAGAAATGAAACTTGGATTATAACTGATCTTCCTCCTAATAGAGAACCTATAGGATGTAAGTGGGTATATAAAATAAAGTATAAATCAACTGGAGAGGTAGAAAGATTTAAAGCTAGACTTGTAGCTAAAGGATATAATCAAAAGGAAGGTGTAGATTATGAGGAGACTTTCTCTCCTGTTGTTAAAATGGTTACAGTAAGATGCTTGATAAGTATTGCTGTGCATAATGGTTGGTCTTTATTTCAACTTGACATTAACAATGCTTTTTTGTATGGTGAATTAAAAGAGGAAGTATACATGACCTTACCTCCTGGTTATTATTCTAAAGATGATACTAGGGTTTGTAAACTTGTTAAGTCATTATATGGACTTAAACAAGCTCCTAGACAATGGAACCATAAGCTTACATGCTCTTTGATTGAATATGGTTTTGTACAAAGTAAGTGTGATTATTCTTTGTTCATTAAAAGTGATTCAAAACTGTTTGTTGCTTTATTAGTGTATGTTGATAACATTGTTGTTACTGGTAATGATGAAAGTGAAGTGGGCAAAGTAAAACATTTTTTAAGATCAAAGTTTTTAATCAAAGATTTAGGAAAACTAAAATATTTTTTGGGAATTGAAGTTCTTGACACTGACAAAGGCATTTGTTTATCTCAAAGGAAATACTGTATGGATTTGTTGTTTGAATATGGTTTATTAGGTGCTAAACCTATGAATACACCAATGGATATGAATCTTATCATTACTGATAGAGATTCTGTTGATGATCCAGTTCTGGATAACATTACCCTATACCAAAAACTTATAGGGAAGTTGATTTACCTTACTTTGACAAGGCCTGATATAAGTTATGCTGTTCATTGTTTAAGTCAGTATATGCATAAACCAAAAGCTTCTCATTTGAAGCTTGCTTTCAAAATTCTTAGATACCTAAAGAAGGCTCCAGGTAAGGGTGTTCATGTCATCAAAGGTCAGTCTCTTAGTCTCAATGCCTATGTAGATTCTGATTGGGGTAAATGTATTACTTCAAGAAGGTCTGTTACAGGTTTTTGTGTCTTCTTAGGAGAGTCTTTGATTTCATGGAAAAGTAAAAAGCAGCCAACAGTGTCCAGGTCTTCTTCAGAGACTGAATATAGGGCAATGGCCACTGTAACTTGTGAAATAGTTTGGATTTTAAGCATTCTTAATGATCTTAAAGTGAAAGATTTGCTTCCTGTCAATTTGTTTTGTGATAATAAATCTGCAGTATTGATTGCCACAAACCCAGTTTTACATGAAAGAACCAAACATATTGAAATTGATATTCACATTGTGAGAGAAAAGGTTGTTTCTTGGTTGTTAAATTTGGTTAAAGTTGATTCTGATGATCAGGCTGCTGACATTTTTACTAAAAGCTTGTGTTTTGCAAAACATGAGTTGTTGTTAAGTAAACTAAATCTAATTGATTTATTTCAAAAATGAGTTGTTACCAAAGTTTATATTAAGGGAGGGTGTTAAAAATAAGTATAATATAAGCTTTGGGTTATTATTGTTATATCTTCTAACTTCGGGGTTAAGTCTTTCTACAGGTTTGCTATTCTTGGAACTCAATGGACTTATTCTGGATATAATGAAAGATGGAGGTTGCTTCGGTAAATGCTGCTTGCTGGGAGTATAAATAGAACAATTAGGGATAACCCTAATTATTCTTGATGCTGCTTATATTTTGTATCTATATTTTTCTCTCGATTATATATCATTCGATTCTACTTGTAATTGATTGATTCGTCTTGATCAATCATTCCACTGATCATCTTGATCATATTCATCTTGTAATAATAACACTTTGTGGTCGGTATATACAGCCGACTGATTAATTTCTTAATCGAATAACAAATAATAATAATAATAATTGTTGTTCTTCGATTTCATTCAGGGCCCATGGGTATTGAATTCTGAAACCCAAAAATCTCTCGATCGTATTCATTTTTAGCCGGATTGCGATTATTGTTGTATGTAGTTTGGCTAAAATTGTTTCAACAGCAGTACGTAGTGCATAAATATAAACTTAGCAAGATGATTAAAATACAATAGATTTAGGCATGCAGCAGGACATATATAATACAATCAACTAATTAAGATTAAGAACTATTTAAATAGGACAAAGTAGATCCGTTGATATCAGAATTTCTTTTTTTTGAAAGGTGAATTTCGCTGGAAATTTCGTGTCGCGATTTGATAGCGGGAGGTCTAGCATACGTTGTCTTAACCGGGTCCGCGCTAGAGAGCTTCCTCGAAGTAGAAATGCCTATTTCAAATACCCGATGGGGGGAAAACTCTCTACTAATCCGTCCGAAGGCACGACGATTAATAGGGGTAAACCCTGCCCCTTCAGACTTGAACCTGAGTATACTCAAGTCAAGCCCTCATAAAGGGACTTAATTCATATACCCTCCCCGAACTTGAATACAAGACCTCTTATAAGGGGATGGTCTTTCAACCATTGAGCTTTAGCTCAAGGACAGATATCATTAACCAAACTATAACTAACATATTTTTATCAATATTATTTGCTTATGATGTCACTAATGATGCTTAACTTCTTCATAATCAATGCATATGCCTTGTTTTGTGTGTATATGTGTTTTATTTACATTCTCAATGCATTTAAACATCTTTATGTTTATTATGTCGGGCAGATCATTTATTTTTTATTTTTTTTTGAACGGCGAATTTCTGAGGGTCTAGACTACATTGTCTTAACCGGGTCTGCGCTAGAGCACCCCAGAAACCGCACACCATTGACCACCTGGGAGGAAAACCCCCAACTAAGCCGCCCGAAGGCACGACACTTAAATTGGAGTAAACCTTGCTCCCTCCAACCTCGAACCCAGGTCTCCCTGGATCCAAGGCCTTCATAGGAAGACTCCATACCGCCAGGCTATTCACCCTTTGGCGGGCAGATCATTTACTTAATCATGGTAAAAGAATGTAAAATAAAATCTTTATAAATTAAAAATATCTGGACTTAAATATTTTATTGATTTAATAAGGTTATTAATTAATTAAATGTTAATTTACAATACTTCTTTCAAGTTTAGAATGAAAAAATTATTAATTTTATCGAGATATTAATTTATCGAGTATTAATTTATATTTTGTAGGTTGTCTGGAAACTTAATATAACTTCTTCCTTTCTTAGTTATGTTAGTTTATATTATATTGGAGTTTCAATGTATATTATTTTGTAGGTCTTCTAAACCTAATAAACTTCTCTTTTTCTTGTTATGTTAGTTTATATTATCTTAGGGGGCGCTTGGTTCAAATTAGGGAATGGGAAAGACAAAGGGAAAGGGAATGCAAAGGAATACCAAGGAATACTATCATTGCATTAATGCTGGTTGGTTGATAGACATTAATCATTATTCATTGTCATTATATAAAACACGTGGTGGTGATTGTGATAGTTGGTGGTGGTGGTGGAAGCGGGTCGTGGTGGTGGTGATAGGTGGTGGTGGTGGCGGCGGCGGTGGTTGTGGCGACGACGGGTGGTGACAGGTGGTGGTGGTGGCGGCGGCAAGTGGTGACTGGCGGTGGTGGTGGTAGGTGGTGGTGGTGGTGATAGGTATTGGCGGTGCACCGGTGGCGGTAAGTGGTGGTGGTGGTGGCAAGTGGTGACTGGTGGTGGTGGCGGCAAGTGGTGACTGACGGTGGTAGTGGTGGTGGTGCTGGTGGCAAGTGGTGACTGGTGGTGGCGGCGGTAGGTGGTGGTGGTGGCGGCAAGTGGTGACTGACGGTGGTGGTGGTGGTGGTGGCGGTGGCGGCAAGGTGGTGGTGGTGGCGATAACGGGTGGTGACAGATGGTGGCGGCAGGTGGTGAATGGTGGTGGTGGCGGCAGGTGGTGACTGACGGTGGTGGTGGTGGTGGCGGCAAGTGGTGACTGGCGGTGGTGGCGGTAGGTGGTGGTGATAGGTGGTGGTGGTGGCGGCAAGTGGTGACTGACGGTGGTGGTGGTGGTGGTGGCGATAACGGGTGGTGACAGATGGTGGCGGCAGGTGGTGACTAGGTGGTGGTGGTGGTGGCGGTAGGTGGTGGTGGTGATAGGTGGTGGTGGTGGTGGTGGTGGCAAGTGGTGACTGACGGTGGTGGTGGTGGTGGTGGTGGTGGCGGCAGGTGGTGCAGGTGGTAGTGGTGATAGGTGGCGGCAGGTGGTGGTGGTGGAGACGACAAGTGGTGGTGGTGACAGAAGGTGGCGGGGGTGGTGGCGGCAAATGGTGGTGGTAGTAGTGACCTATGGTAAGTGGGTTATCATTACCATTCCCCCAATTTACCAAGTAATGCTCCATTACCCATTATTGATTAATGATTGCATTACTTACACATAACCAAACATGATTAATCATTCCCTTACCCATTCCTTACCCCATAATACCCCCAATCAAGCACCCCTTAATCTTAGTTTGTTTCGATACAACTATATATCCATTTTTTTAAAACTGTAAAATTGAAAACACATATATTTTTTTACATCAATTAAAATAGCATTATAAATACAAGATTTACTTCCGTTTAGTTCTAGACAGTATAAAATGAATGATTGGATATTTGGATGTTCCAAAAAAAACACAAGATTTACGCTTATAAAAACTCATTTCGTTTCATGAAACATATCCCAGACATAAGGTGGAGATAAACTGGGCTTTCATGAAATTATTCAAGTTTGGGCTAATGGTACGAGCTATACACATAACTTTCGCAATTGTTAATATTGATTATTTCATATCAGATGGGCTCACCAATTCATCAAAAGGGCTATTTTAGTTTTGTGCTTTATGGGCTCATAACATTTCCTTTCACTAGCTTAAGCTATTTAGTGTATTTTATAAAGATCCTGCCTCTCATTTTTCTAAGCCATTTAAATCTTAAAATATCTAAAATATTCTTCTTCTTTTTTTTTGTAACACACCATTTAATTCTCATTTCTTAAAATACCTACAATACCAAACTCTTATTCGTATACTACAAATGATACCCACATCTCGTCACCACTTCCACTTCCACCAAATGCCACTGATCGCCAACATCGCCTCGCTGCCATTACATCACCGCCCTGCCGCATTGCACGGGCAACTTATTAGTTTTCTTTTATGTGTATTGACGAATCTCTTAATTTTATGATTTTTTAAACGAGATGACCGAATATTCAGACATCGAATGGACGTTTCCAAACTACACTGTTCTATGCATGTCGCTTAATGCTTTTGTACCAATAGTTCTTTGCCACGTGATGGAAGTCTCCATTCCTCATAACTTCACTCCAAAACTTTTAAAGGATTTCTTGCTCTATGAAGAGGCATAGAAGTAATGAAAAAGAAAAAAGTTATGTAGTTGCACCATCTATTCTATCCGTTTGAGTTTTGTTTTATAGAGAAGATGAGACATTCAAAATAAGACTGTTCACAACGCAAGAGATTGCCGATTAGGATCCTCTAAAATTGATCCAACTTTCCCATTGGATGAAGTCAATATTAAAATTTGATGTTTAAATTTTGAAAAATCCAATGGTCAAAGTTGATCCAACTTGAACCAATTTAGAGGATCTCAATCCTTGGCTCACTCCTTTTAACTATAACTGTTGCTATCTTTTGTGCAATACGTGGGAGCACTTATATGGAGAAGTTTGGTGTGCAAAGTTGCATCTATAGCTTGGTGCAAAGGCGAGTAGTGTTTGGTTGTAGGGTCTCATTAGACATATGTCATGATATTTTCTACGAGACTATTAAGATGATTAAGAAAGATTGTCATTTCACATATATATTTTCTACAAAAAGTAACAAATTGATTAAAAAACACCTTTATATATGTCTTATGTTTTTTTTTTTTTTGGGTAAAGGGTTGTTTACCCGGATGAATTATATATATCAACAAAACGTTACAAGGTTCAGGTGGCATGGTTGAGTACCATACCAGCTAGACGTACAAGCAAAACACTAGCCAATCAATCCAAGAAGTGATATGCCACCCCAAAACTAGAGCCCTAACTAGCCGCGGGTATGAACACAACTAACGACCAATATACACACAAGTGGGGTTATAAATCAGCTACTCTTAAGAAGCGATCTTGGTAGTCTCCAAACAGCCATAGTTCTCTCGACCCTTGCATTCTTTTTGAAGCGTAAAGACAACAGCTTGAGGCGAATTGTTTCAATTATTACCTCAACCAAATGGTCTTTGGTTCTCTTCCTCTTTTTGAATAAGCGTGAATTCCGTTCTTGCCATAAAAATTACACTGTAGCACCAAAATCAGCTTTGAAATCACACTCAAAACAGAGTTCTTCTTTGAAAATGGAATCATGTCATGAATGATATCATCCCATTCCACAACATGTTGATCCAAATCGGCTTTTATGTTGACCTCATACCACACTTGTCTAGCATAGGGACATTCAAAGAAAAGGTGAGAGTGTGAGTCCGATTGCATCTGACAAAACGAGCATAACAAGACTGAAGGTGAAACCATATGTTGCAAGTCCCAATGTCTAAGCATGTCTTTGCATCTTGAGTTTTTTCCTTATTGCAAGCCAAAGAAAAAAAGAATGTTTTGGAATGCACTGACTGAACCACACAAGATGATACGAGTTAACAATAATATCTCTTGGTCGTATGTCCTCACAAGCAGTACCTACAGAAAAGTCCATTAGTCTCCCAAGTCTATCTTTCCATTGAAGAACATCAGGTTGCTCCACCATCAGAATAGGAGGCAAAACATTTAAAAACAAAGAGTTCCAGGATGTAGGCCAGGTCCAACAACCATGCTCGATAATGTCAGCAACTCTTGATGTAAGATTGAGACCCGCATTAGTAATCATTATCGGTGTTACCCCATTAATTAGAGGACATGAATTATCCCAAAGATCATACCAGGCCGAGGCTGTTCGGCCATCCCCAAGCTTATAAATAAAATGATTTTGGATTAGGGGCCTAATTTGCAACAGCTTCCTCCATCCCCATGACATACATCCTTTCGGTTGAACTTTTGTTGTTTGTATAATTTGTTTTTATCTTCTTTTCGAAATTTGGTAGATATATCTCTCTTTCATTAGAGTATTTTCTTTTTACATAAATGTTATTCAGAACTAAATAGGTTTGCCTTAGTATCAAACGTCTCTAATATAAGACCATATTTAACTTATCACCTCATCACATAACAAAAGTAATGTTATGTCAGCAACATCACCTTCTCACCAGCAGCATCTTCTTTTTTACCGCATTACTCACCACCTACAAATTAGAACCTACCTTTATATAATTAAAAACGAAACCTATAAAAAACATGCAACACAAATACAATAACGGATCAATTCATTCAACAAGATCCTTTGAATCAGACCAGGATGAATGAGATTGAGAAGAAGCTCTTACTAATAGAATATGGCCCAAAAGATTGCTTTCTCATTCTCATTGAAACAATATATAGAATAATGATTTACAGTTAACTACCCTCTATTAATAATTAATAACACATCTAATATCTATCTATATCTATGTCGGCTAATATACCCCCTCAGGCTAAGGAGGAGGTAACCGAATACTTAGACTGGAACGAAAATCATGAAAAAGAAATCTTGGTAACCCTTTGGTGAAGATATCTGCCAACTAATAACGTGAAGGAACATGAAGAACACGAACAAGTCCCTGTTGAACCTTTTCTCGAACAAAATGAATGTCGATCTCAATGTGTTTAGTGCGTTGATGTTGAATCGGGTTGCCAGACATGTAGACAGCGATGACATTATCACAATAAACAATAGATGTCCGCTTAGGAGGATGACCGAGCTCGAGTAGTAAGTTTCGTAACCAACACATTGCTACAACATTAGCCACACCTCGATACTCTGCCTCGGCACTTGAACGAGATATAGTAGGCTGTCGTTTAGAGGACCAAGAAAGTAAATTGTCACCAAGATATACACAGTACCCAGACGTGGAGCGTCGGGTATCCGGACAACCCGCCCAATCAGCATCAGTATAAGAAGTGGGGGTAGTAATTGGGCCAGCACGCATAAAAATTCACTGTAGCACCAAAATCAGCTTTGAAATCACACTCAAAACAGAGTTCTTCTTTGAAAATGGAATCATGTCATGAATGATATCATCCCATTCCACAACATGTTGATCCAAATCGGCTTTTATGTTGACCTCATACCACACTTGTCTAGCATAGGGACATTCAAAGAAAAGGTGAGAGTGTGAGTCCGATTGCATCTGACAAAACGAGCATAACAAGACTGAAGGTGAAACCATATGTTGCAAGTCCCAATGTCTAAGCATGTCTTTGCATCTTGAGTTTTTTCCTTATTGCAAGCCAAAGAAAAAAAGAATGTTTTGGAATGCACTGACTGAACCACACAAGATGATACGAGTTAACAATAATATCTCTTGGTCGTATGTCCTCACAAGCAGTACCTACAGAAAAGTCCATTAGTCTCCCAAGTCTATCTTTCCATTGAAGAACATCAGGTTGCCAGACATGTAGACAGCGATGACATTATCACAATAAACAATAGATGTCCGCTTAGGAGGATGACCGAGCTCGAGTAGTAAGTTTCGTAACCAACACATTGCTACAACATTAGCCACACCTCGATACTCTGCCTCGGCACTTGAACGAGATATAGTAGGCTGTCGTTTAGAGGACCAAGAAAGTAAATTGTCACCAAGATATACACAGTACCCAGACGTGGAGCGTCGGGTATCCGGACAACCCGCCCAATCAGCATCAGTATAAGAAGTGGGGGTAGTAATTGGGCCAGCACGCATAAAAATTCCCATAGAAAGCGTGCCTTTAATGTACCGAAGTATGCGCTTCAATGCATTAAAATGTTATGTATGAGGCGCATGCATGTGCATACATACTTGTTGGACAGCATATGAGATATTGGGACGTGTAAAGGTAAGATATTGCAAGGCGCCAGCAAGACTACGGAACTCGGTAGGATCAGAAATGGGTTCCCCAGCATTGGACCCGAGTTTACGGGACGTGTCAACAGGTGTCTGAACAGGATTACAGTTGGCCATCTTTGCACGAACCAAAATTTCTTAAGCATATTTTTCTTGCGATAAGAACAAGCCATGTGAATTTCTTTTAACTGGGATACCAAGAAAATAATGCAGTGAGCCAAGATCTTTCATGGCAAATTCAGAAGACAGATGAAGAAGAAGTCTGGCCTTTAAGGCTGGTGATGAAGTAGTTAAGACAATATCATCCACATACAACAGTAAGTAAGCAGTGTCTGGTCCATGACGATAAATAAACAAGGAATGATCCGAAGCACTGTGTTTGAAACCCAAAGTGGTGACGTAATCTGCGAAACGTTGATACCATGCCCGGGGGGCTTGCTTAAGCCCATATAAAGAACGCTTCAATCGACACACATGATTAGGATACGAAGGGTGTCGAAAACCAAGTGGTTGATGCATAAATACTGTCTCATTAAGATGACCATGTAAGAAAGCATTCTTCACATCTAGCTGAGTAATATCCCAATGTTGAAAAAGGGCAATGCTAAGAACTGTGCGGACAGTTGCCGGTTTGACTACCGAACTAAATGTCTCATCACAATCAACGCCCACCCGTTGAGACCTGCCATCACAAACAAGTCGCGCTTTGTAGCGCTCTAAAGAACCATCAGATTTAGTTTTATGTTTGAAAATCCACATACACCGAATGATGTTCATATCAGGATGACGAGGCACAAGCTCCCAAGTCTTATTTTTAGTAAGAGCAGTAAATTCATCTTGCATGGCGTGTTTCCAAACCAGAATGGATAGGGCCTCGACTGGGCTACGGGGAATAAGATAGATAATGGATGTGTGGAGGTTAAATTATTGTTTAGGTTTAGAGTGACCTGTCATGCTTCTAGTTTGCATTTTATGTGTGGGGGGATGGTCGGTGGCCGTTGCAGGTAATGGTTGAGAATCAGGAGAGGGGATGTCAAGTGACTCGTCTGTGTGAGTGGTAGGAGACGGTGGTGTAGATGGCATAGTAGGACAAACTTGAGATAATTTGGACCTCCGAGTATAAGTTTTGACCGGAGGAGATGGAGGAGGTATGATAGGAGATAGAGGAGATGGTGTAGTAGGAGAATCCGTCTTGGCAGGGGAGGGTGGAGGAGAGGATGGAGGAGTGGTGGCAGGAGATGGTTCACGAAAATGTGACCAATGGGTAGGGTGAATTGATGGAGACAAATTATGGTGAAGGAATTCATAAGAATGAGATGGTGAGTTAGTAGTGGCAAAAGGAAAAATAGACTCATCAAAAACAACATGACGCGAGATGGTTAACTTTCGACTCTTGAGATCCAGACATTTATACCCCCTGTGATCTGACGGGTATCCGAGAAAAACACAGGGTGAGGACCGATTTTGAAGTTTGTGGATGGTGGTGGAGGGAATAAGTGGGTAGCAAAGACAACCAAATACGCGAAGGTGAGAATAAGAGGGATGTCTGCGGAAAAGAAGATATGTAGGGATAAGAAAACGCTTGGTTTTAGATGGTAAAATATTTAGTAGATAAGTGGCCATTTGGAGGGCGGGGTGCCAGAATGACGGGGGAAGAGAGGAGTGTGTGAGGAGAGTTCGTAGGATGTTGTTTATGGAACGTAATTTCCGCTCAGCTTTACCATTTTGAGAGGAAGTATAAGGACAAGAAAAGCGAAAGACCATTCCATGTTTAGAGCAGAAATCATGAAACTGTTTGTTGTTGTATTCAGTGCCATTATCACATTGTAAACTTTTGATAGACCGATTAAATTGTGTTTTTATGTAGGTGTGAAAAGTGGTGGAGACAGAGAAAACTTGTGATTTGTTAGCAAGTGGGAAAGTCCATAAGTAGTTTGTAAAGTCATCTAAGAAAATAACATAATACCGGTGACCACCAGTAGATGTAACCGGGGAAGTCCAAACATCACTATGAATAATATCAAAAGGTAAACAAGTGGATGAAACAGAATCATGAAACGGAAGTTTAATATTCTTTCCAAGTACACAGGACTGGTACTAATGGTAGACGGCGGTGAGAGTGGATAAAGATCTCCGGTGCTGTTACATCGGAGGATAGGAATCCGCATCTGGTAATCCTTCACAAGAAAGCCAAAAGGGTCAAATTCAATGGATATATTATTGTCAGTGGTTAATCGGCGAACATAGAGTAAGTTTTTAATGAGTTTAGGGGCATAAAGAACATTAGAGACACGTAGGGGTGGATAGGGTGGTTTGAGGGTGGTGTGGCCCGTACCATGAACCGGAATATGAAACCCGTTACCCACTACAATATGATTTGAACTACTATTATTAAAATAAGAAGAGAGATTACCTCTGGTGTTTGACATGTGAGTTGTGGCGGCGCTATCAACATACCAATTCTGATCTGGAGGATTGAGCGTCATGGTGTGGAGAGCCTGATCAATATCAGTAGGTGTGTAGGAATACTCAGAAGCTGCATAAGCATGTGTGGTCGGTCCTGGTCCAAGAATACTAGGTGATCCACGAGGTGACTGTCCGCGGTATGGTGCTGTAGTAGGATAAGGCACTGGTGGGGTGTGCCATGTATTCCAACCTTGATTCCATGACTGATTATTCGGTGCAAAGCCTTGATTAAAATAACCTCCACGTGATCAACCTCGACCACGTCCTCTGGCTCGCCACCCGCCACGACCTCTGCCCCGATAAAAACCATCAGGTTGACCACGAGCATGTGGTCGTGGCTGTGGATCAATGACGGCAGCAGGAGCAGCGGCCGGTGGGGGCTGTGGTTGTGGACCGTGAGCAGCAGCAGCAAGAGCAGTGGGTGTGGTATTCTGAGTAGATTTTCTGGCTTCCTCCAATATTAATTTGGAGCGTGCAGTAAAGAAATCCGGCAAAGGACTGGTTTGTTGTAAGAAAGTGGCAATACCTTCATAGGAAGAGCCGAGACCAGTTATAAGTTGTAAGACCAGTTGCTGGTCACCAACAGGTGCATCAACATTGGCCAATTGATCTGAGAGGTTCTTGAGTTCTTGACAGTAGGCAGCAGCAGAAGAAAAAGAATCCATCTTTATGGTTGAAAGCTTGTGTTGAAGTGCGAGGGCTCTAGAAGGTTTGCTGTCAACAAAGATAGTTTCAAGTCTTTTGCAGCAGTAGTGTTTTTGGCCAGAATAGTAATGAGTAGATCAGAAGAAATCGTGCCATAGATCCATTGCAACACAATGGCGTCAAGTCGTTTCCATTGTGGATCGACTGCCTCATCTTTCCCGTTTGGTTTTTCTTTGGGTGGTATGATATGATCAAGGACTTCAAACGCCGTACAATGAATCTGGAAGAGTTCAACCCAAGAAGAGTAATGAGCGCCTTCAGTGTCAAGAGTAAGGGGAACATAATTGCCGATGTTTGTGACTGTTAGTGAAGGATGAAGGGGAGAAGATGAACTAGAAGAACCTGTTCCAGTCATGATGATGATCGATCAAAGAAGAAATAGCTGACGATTGATTAATAAGTTCTGTAGGCTCCTGACTAATTGTGAAAAGTTATGAACATCTAATTATGTGTATACAGTGCCCTCAAAAAACAACAAAGTCATCAATTAGCATACATAATTACAAAATTAAATTACCATATATTTGACCATGAAAAGTCAACTTCAAGAGCAATATTGTCAAAGAATGAGGTTAAACAAACCCCCAAATAATCTTCCATTTACCTAACAATAACAACCTCCGTATCACATTCATTTCTTTAATTTTACAATTATTTCCACAACTAAATTTTGAAAAGAATAATACTACATTGCAACTACAGATGATCCTATCTGTTGTGCTACCACTGGAGACGACATTATATCTGTCGCCGGTGTTGACACCTCGGATGGACCTGTATTCCTTCGTATATCTTCTACTAGTTTAACCACAACCGCCATTTTGGGCCTTTGCTCTGGCGTCCTTGCGACACATTGCATTCCTATCTGCAGCATTTCCACCATTTCCTCTTCAATGTTTGGGTACCTCAACAGCTCCACATCAAACACTTCTGCAGTCCATTCTTCTCGGACAACCGACTGAACCCATCTCACCAAATGCACTACCTCTTCGCTGCCAGTTGCATGAGTCGGTGATTTCCCAGTCAGAAGCTCCAGCAGCACCACTCCAAAAGAGTAAACATCTGATGCTTGGTGGACTTTTCGGGTGTCAGATACTTCTGGTGCCCGATATCCACCAATACGCATCACTGGTGGGGTTAATGGAGTCATCACGGTTGCTAGGCCGAGATCACTTACACACCCATATCGTTGTGGGTTGTTTAGGAAGATGTTGGAGGCTTTTATGTTTCCATGAACAAGCTTCCCTCCGCTTTGTGAATGGATATAAGCGATCCCTCTTGCTGCTCCTATGGCTATTCGTGAAAAGTTATGAACATCTAATTATGTGTATACAGTGCCCTCAAAAAACAACAAAGTCATCAATTAGCATACATAATTACAAAATTAAATTACCATATATTTGACCATGAAAAGTCAACTTCAAGAGCAATATTGTCAAAGAATGAGGTTAAACAAACCCCCAAATAATCTTCCATTTACCTAACAATAACAACCTCCGTATCACATTCATTTCTTTAATTTTACAATTATTTCCACAACTAAATTTTGAAAAGAATAATACTACATTGCAACTACAGATGATCCTATCTGTTGTGCTACCACTGGAGACGACATTATATCTGTCGCCGGTGTTGACACCTCGGATGGACCTGTATTCCTTCGTATATCTTCTACTAGTTTAACCACAACCGCCATTTTGGGCCTTTGCTCTGGCGTCCTTGCGACACATTGCATTCCTATCTGCAGCATTTCCACCATTTCCTCTTCAATGTTTGGGTACCTCAACAGCTCCACATCAAACACTTCTGCAGTCCATTCTTCTCGGACAACCGACTGAACCCATCTCACCAAATGCACTACCTCTTCGCTGCCAGTTGCATGAGTCGGTGATTTCCCAGTCAGAAGCTCCAGCAGCACCACTCCAAAAGAGTAAACATCTGATGCTTGGTGGACTTTTCGGGTGTCAGATACTTCTGGTGCCCGATATCCACCAATACGCATCACTGGTGGGGTTAATGGAGTCATCACGGTTGCTAGGCCGAGATCACTTACACACCCATATCGTTGTGGGTTGTTTAGGAAGATGTTGGAGGCTTTTATGTTTCCATGAACAAGCTTCCCTCCGCTTTGTGAATGGATATAAGCGATCCCTCTTGCTGCTCCTATGGCTATTCGTAACCTGCTATCCCAATCTAATGGGGTACGGTCCTCACCTCTTTTTGCTGCAAAACAACATCAGTGACGAAACTTTAAAATTAAAAAATGTTTTGGGGCTAAAATCATTTGAAGTGTAAAACATAATTCTAACCTATATAAAATAATTCGTACATTATGTTGTACAAGTATATGACTAACATTAACTATCACCAATTAGCTAAAAGGTTTAATTAACTTACAAAAACAAAGACCAAAAAAGTACACAAACAACAAAAATATGAGAGTCGAACAAGAGTAGTACGGATGGAAACATACCATGTAACAATGAAGAGACACTTCCTTGATCATAATAATCATAAACCATCAACTTTTCATCTTTCGAGTAGTAATATGCTCTCAAAGGAACAACATTCTCGTGCCGAATATTTCCAACAAGCTCCATTTGGAGCTCATAATCTCTTTTTGCAGCAGCAACTTCCTTGAGCCTCTTCACAACAACCGTGCTTGTATCCTCCAATGCGGCTTTATAAGTTGTACCAAACGTTCCCTTACCTAGCACCTCCGCCGAAGCTCTAAACAGATCCTCCAAGTCAAATGCAAGACTGCTACCTTCAAAGAAAACAAGACTTCCATTCCCGTTTACATTTTGGCTGCCGGATCTCAGTTTGGTTGCTTTTTCCTCTTTCGGCGGTCTCTCTGCAGAGACCTCTTTTGAATAACGAAGAATCATTACCAATGCAAGCAGTACAAACGCTAAAGCACAACCGCCGATCGCGATCCCAAGAATTGCTGGTTCGCTGAGCTTTGAAGATTTCTTGTTCGATGGCTGGACGGTAGGAGAAACGACTGGTGGCATTGAAGTGAGAGGAGAAATATTATTGCCTACAAAAGCGGAGCTAGGGAACCTATTAAGGGATTCGGGCACAGGTCCTGTGAGATTATTGTTTGACAAATCAAGAACCTGCAAACTGGGGATACCAATATCCGGGATTGCACCAGATAAAGAGTTGTTTGCAAGGTTGAGAGCAGTAAGGTGATTCAAGTCCGAAATGGAAGGAGGGATACTTCCATTAAAACCATTGTTTGATAGATCAAGTATCGAAAGACTATTCCATTTTGAAAAATTCAAAGGCAGGGGGCCATAGAAAGCATTCGACTGGAGGTACAGAGCTGTTAGGTTTCTAAGGTTTGAGAAATCGGACGGGAAAGGACCTGTGAGGCCGTTGGATCTGAGACTCAAGATCTGAAGAGCGGTTAACTGGGCAAGTGTGTTTGGGGGAATAGGACCATGGAGACTAAAAGCGGGTAAACGAAGAGCTATGATTCTGGTGGCATCATGGTTACATGTAACCCCGGTCCAGTTAACACAAGCTGAAGTGCCCATTTCCCAATTGAGATCACGAGTGTGGGAAATGCTTTGAATGAAATTAATCAGAACCTGCTTATCTTCAACGGGCTCTGCGGTGGTTACTACTATTGTTCCAAACAAGAAAATTAATGTTGAACAACATATCACTCGTATTACAAACTTATTGTTTTTGTCCATCATCTTCATTTTGGAACCTGGATAGTGAAAATATATATGATAGATAATTGTTTGTTATAGTGACATAAATTAAAACTGACTTCATTAGTACGTACAGCTAACTTTTCATTATTTATTTATAAAACTTAAAAAAGACAGCGAATTGAATTCAAGGTGAGACAATAGCTAGCGCTTTATTATTATTATTGGAGTGATTTTTATTCATCTTCTTACTTACTTTTTATGTTTATATTAAAATATAAAAGTCCTAGTTACTCCTATATTTATACAGTATATAGGAAGTACCTGTACCTACCAGTTTTTTTATTTTAATTTAATTTACCCAATAATTCAATATTACTGTAATTTTTTAGCTGGGAAACACGCATGCATTATTGAGAGGAGATAAAATATAAAACTAAAAGACATTTAATTACACAAATGTAGTGATAAGGCTATAATTGTTTGTTTTAGGAAACAAAATACTACTACAACAACTTATTGACGACTATTAAAGAATGAATGAATAGAATTCAAGTAGATAAGAAAAGAAAAAAAATAAATTGGACTAGTCTCACCTGATTGAAAGAGATCTATTATGTATGTATCTCAGTGATACATGAATGAATTAAGATGAAATCAGCAGCATTGTCTTGATTGATCAATTAAGCAAAAAAAAAAAGGCAAAATTTGATGTCTTCACTACTACTACTACTCAGTCACTGAGCTACAAACGCAAATGAATTGAAACACACATGCACCAGATTGAAAATGACTTATATAATGAATGTGAATCTAATAATAGGTTAGCTGGAAAGAGAGAGAGATTTATTTCAGAGGTGGGAGCATCACATTAATGGAGGTAGGGTGGACACATACTAGTAATAAATACTCTATAGATTGAAAAAGGAAAAGGAAAAATAGAGTATTAGTCTATTAGACAAAGTTGATGAATAGTAATGAGATTGGAGAGACGAGCGGAAGATGCACATGGTGTTAATGGCGCTTTATAATGAATGCTGGTGGTTCTAAATAAAAAACTATGTACGTTACTTATATATACTGGTTCTAATTAAAACTATTAATTTATGTTACTTATATATATACTTATTACTCTATGCATGTACATTTTTGGGCAAAAACATAACAAACAATCATAAATAGTTTATGATTGTTATGTTACTTGAAAGCTTTTTAATGCTTCAACAATGACATATATATATATATGTGTGTGTAGAAAAAGAAAAAAAAATAATTAGATTGTAGTACGTGTTAAAAGAACGAAAGAAGAACCTGGAAAAATAATATCATTGGAGAGGTAGAATTTCCAAATCCCAGTGACGGTGGACGTATACCCTATTTTTATTATAGTCAATTGAAATGTCCAGTTGGTAACATGCCACTTTTTTTTTTCAATATATATATGTCACTATTATATTATAATAAACAAAACGGCATGCTACTTTCCATGATTTATTAATTAATAATAATACGAATGCATGTGTAGCAGTTGATGCCCTCGTTATGTCCATAAGTCCATTCCCTATTTTATTTCATAAAAAAGTACTATTGTTTAACCACTTTACTTTATTTCTTCCTTTTGTCTTCATGTTAAAAGTCGCAAGGTACTTCTTCTTGGGAGACATTGACCATGTCAAGTTTAATACTAGTGTATAACTGTATATACAGGTAAAACCAAAAAAGTTTTCGCTTTTTATGATAATTTGGTGAAGATAAATCTTTTGTTACTAAAATTCTAACAAAAGCATTATGTGATCATTTTTGACTATTTAAAATCAAAAATCAGTCTACCTTTAACTAGAGATTGTCTAGAGCTTACAAAATTTGCTTAAAAGGATAAAAACGCATTTTAAATCTCAACAAAAGAATGGGCATCGATTAAATTGTCATAACGGGCATAACTCCTAAAGCAGTTAGTCATCATTTAAACTATCATAAATAAAATAGCAGAAGTCATTACAATACTTCAGAAGAAATAGACAATACCTGGCCACAAACCACAAGTAGAGAGGCGTTCGGATTATCAGATTGTTGGATGTTTAAAAACCAATCAACGAAATTCTTTTCTGGCTTGTGAGTTTCTCAACTTAAGGTGATAGGCTTAACAAAACAATATAGTCATCTTTAAAATAAGCCAATTGCCCTTGGCTAATTAAATAAGCTGATAATCCCATGGTATAAGCTAAATCCAAACACCACCCATATGATGACATTTACTAACATTTCATTCACTTTACACAGGTATAAAAAAGGATTTTTACAAGCAAAAACACGAATGTGATATCAGTATTTTCGTGGCAGTCTCATGATGAACCACTCAGAGAATGCGCTGCAGCCTGTGTATCATTGTCATGGGTGAATAATGCATCAGCGATACTATTTGCTTCAAAGCCCATTTCTTGCAAAACAGTGTAGCCATTGACAAATTCCCTAACCTAGAATCAATAATAAACAAAAAGTTCCTTGTTAATCTGCTGGACCACAACTGTAGATCATATATACATTCACTACATGTTTAGGTGAGAATTTCAACTCATTTACTTAAAAATGGGTTAATCTGGATTATCAATACTTTACTAATGAAATATTTATATTTAATCACCAAGAAGAATGGGAAAAAATTTAGAATTTACCTAGAAGATGTCAACATTTTGTAAAAATGCTTACAGCTTGCTAGAACACAGCTAAAAAAAGGTTTTGACCACTCGACGCAAGCACTAAATCAGATCGCACTGCCAACTTGTCCATTTTTACAACCTCCAATATAAGAAAATATGAAGGGAAAATAACTTTAAAGTAGCAGACAAGTAGTTACCTTAGTTGGATTATCTCCATACTTGGCAACTGCAACTTGTCCATTTTTACAACCTCCAATATAAGAAAATATGAAGGGAAAATAACTTTAAAGTAGCAGACAAGTAGTTACCTTAGTTGGATTATCTCCATACTTGGCAACTGCAATGGGTACTATATCTCTATTAGGACCCGTCGCCATATATTTGCCCACAACTGGGTCAACACTAGAGTTCTGCATAGATAGTATGAATAGGTGAACTTTCAAGAAATAACATTTCTATATGTGGGATTAAATCATCGAGTTTAACTGTAATCAGCTTATTTCCCCAAAGCAAATAGCATCTTTTCATCAGCTACATCCTATCAGACATACGCAAGAACCATTTACTGGAAAGACATACCATCTTCTAACTACAATAAGCAATGCTAAAATGCTCTTAATCTATACTGTTATGTAAAGCATCTATCTTGTGCGAGTCCCCAAAATTTAATAGAAAGAGCTTAATACATAGGCCTTAAGTCTCCTGAACATATGGCCAAACACCCACCCTCCCTCCTCTGTCCTACACTCTTACCATATACACAATCACAAAGCCTTACATAGGCACACCAAACCCGCTATCTTTTATCTCCTTTAATCTACGAGCACCATATTGCACAATGCACAGGTACAAAGCTAGTGTTTCAAAAAAGGAATAACCACTTATGCCATGCTAGTTTTCATTTTTGGCAAAACCCATATTACAAGAAAATAACAGTATAACAGTACATGTTATCATATTGTGACCAAACTTGATTGTCAAATGCGTCATACTGGATCTGTAGTCTATCCTAGCGATATGGGAGAAGATTCGGCCTTAAAGTAGCTGGGCAAAAATAATTAGATATTTTCTGGACACATTGCCCTACAATAGGACTTATAGCCTAAACTAAGTTTGCAATTTTCTGCAATAAGATATTTCAAAAATTACAATGACAACTTCAGCTTGTCATATGCAGTCGTAAAACATAGTCAAGTTTGGATCTTCTACTGTATCTAGAGGTTAAATATAGATACTCCTTACGTATGATAAATGATAAATCAAGTCAAATTACTAAAAACAATGAAGCTTGGATAAACACTGGTATTGGGAGATCCAAGTAGCAAAGATGAACGGAACCAGATAGCGTTTTCTTAAAATAAAATATTTGCCATCGTACGAGTTAAGGTAAATACTAGATACAACAACTTTAATTGATAAAATAAAATAAAGAAGGCATAAAACTGTAAATCAAAAAAAAAAGGAAGTATGCCATAAAGATAGCATACCGCATGAGAAATTGGTTTGGCAGTCTTATGAGGAAGGTTTTCGAGACCAAGCTTGCTCCAATTAGGATTTTCTTTCTCAGCTTCAGCGAGTATCTTCCTCTCCAGGTCAAAGTCAAATTGAAATGTGCATCGAGGAATGTCTCCGATATGTGGGGACATTTGAGGCTACAATACAAGTAGTTTAATTGATAACGTATAATTATGCATGAAGAATGTTTTACATCACAATATGGATATAAAGAAGATACTAATTTTTGTAAACCTATATTAGCTAAGAAGGACAAATCTGTGCAGCACAACTAGTTAGGGGGAAGGGAGTGGCAGCGGCATGCCTGGCGGGTTGGCCAAGCAGCTGGCTGCACACCGCCGCCATCCCTGCGGCATGCGAACGGGTTGGATCTCAACGGGCTAAAAGCCAGCCACGGGCTGGAGGAATGTGAACGTTAGGGAGGAGCGTGGGGAGGTGGGGTCCATGAGATTTTGACCGTTTGAACTCGATTAAAAAAAAAACAAAAATTCCCTACCTCTTTATCTATATATACACTTCATTTTTAACCAAAAAAATCACCAAACAAAAACATATCTTCACACTTTCACCAAAAAAAACACCACATTACTAAAAAATGGATTCCTCTTCCTCATCTTCTTCATTTTGTGTTCCACCGGAGTTAGACGATTCGTCTACGGGGAGTACTTTTCAGTTTTTTAATCAAGTGTACGCCGAGCTTGAAGATACCGGCACCTCTTCCGACACTCGTAGGTATATCGATCGAGACCGAGAAGAAGCTCACGCAATACTAATGCGTAACTACTTCGTTGAAGACTCAAAGTTTGACGAACCATTTTTTCGTCATCGTTTTCGCATGAGCAAGAGGTTATTTTTGAAGATTGTTGGTGATATTGAAGCTAAATTTAGTTACTTTCAAGAGGGGTACGACGCACGGGGTAAAAAAAGTTGCACCGCTCTTCAAAAGTGCACATCGGCGATCAAGCAACTGTCTACGGGTGAACCTTCAGACGCGTATGACGAGTATTTATGCCAGAACGGGACGCGAGTTTGATTTAGTTGTCTTCATTAGAAATGTAGAATTTAAATTTCGGCTTATGTTGTTATGTACTTTTTAATTTATGTTTATGTAATGTTTAGTTTAATTTTAATGAAATATGTAAGTTTTTATTAAAAAAGAAGAAGTTTGATTAAATTAAATGAAAAAGAAAAAATAAAATTTGGGAGGGTTGAGAAGGTCATGAATGCCATTGAAAATGGTTGGGAGGGTTGAAAAAGAAAATTGAGTTGGAGGTATTTGATTGGTGGAATTTGGGAGGGATGGAAAATGTAGCTACATGACTCCCTTCCCCCTTATGTACAACTAGGGATAAGTACCGTACCGGTCCCGAAAATCTCCAAAACTTGATACCGGTCCCGGTCCCAAATGAATCAGTACTGGCACCGGTCGGGACCGGGATATCGGTACCAAATCCCGACTAGTCCCGATTAAAACCAAAAACTAACTCACTAATATAAAAACATGACATTGATACTATGACAATATGACATAGCTAAAAAATCCAAAAGCAAAAACAAGTGCTCTGCATTGTGCGAATGAATTTTTTGCTGATCAAGTAATAAATCAGAAGATGTAGAGCAATGACCTATTGAAATATATAAAAGTATTAGCAAAGATTTACTTGAGATTTATAGTTGTCATCACATACCGTTAAGGTGTTATCACTTAATTAAATTAAGTCTAAGGCATCCCAAAATCAATCATCAAAAAAGTCAAGTTAGTGAGTAATGAGTTTATGATCGCTCAAGCCATCTGATAAAAAAAAAACATATCTGTACTCTTAAGTTCAGCAATAGATTAAAGCTAAAATTGGTCTGAGAAGTGAGAAGTAGGCTTGGGTTATGTGAAAGTCAGGATTAGAGGGACTACTTTGGGATTCCGGGACTTTCCCGGTACCGGCACCAATTAGTACTGATCCTACGAACCAGAAAAAGTGGGTACGGTACCGGTCTCACTTGGGACTCGTACTACTTCCCGGTAGATTTGGGAATTCTTGCTCATCCAAATACAACACATAAAGCGACATTTAATATGATTAAGAATTATATGTACATATATTTGAATATAAATATAGGATTTGCTTACCAGTTACCATCCTGCTGTAAATTTATACTATATATCGAATTTAAAATTTCATAATAATATTTTCCAGGTTGCGTATCACATATAATAATAATAATAATATTAATAATAATAAAGATGGTAGAGAAGGGTGGTTACCGGTGGAGTGATACGAAACTCAGGTTTTAAGGAAACCCTGATCCCCATTCCTCCTGCTATTAAAATATAATAATCAACAAAAGAGAAATAGATTAACTAATCTCATCAAGTGATGATATATGAGGTACGGATAATTCGATGCAAAAAGGAACTTACAGGAAGATGGAGGAGAAGAAGAGGGGTTATTGCGTATGGGAGAAGGGGCGACGGAATAGCCACTGGGTTGACCACCACCGCCGCCGCCGATCTTAGGATAAAGCGACGACGACGGGCCGTACATGGGGTAAGCCGACGATGGCGATGTTGGATTCAGCCTGTGGTTGTATACGGAGGAGGATGGTGGTTGTTGTGGATTATTATTATTGTTCAATCTGTTCCTAAAATCGTAATCCATTACTATAACTTTGCGCTTATCCAACTCCCGGATATATATATATTGATTGATTAGTATTAGCAGATATTAACACAGAGATTGGAGAGTATGTTGTATAGCCAAACTAATCAATCGAAATCAAAACAATAACGCGTACTGAAAGAGGTGTACTAAAACTAACTATATTTGCTGCACCCAAATACCCACCCACCCGTATTTCCATTCGACCCGTATATATTGTATTGTATTGTAAGACTACCCGCAATGCAACGGCCTGCATTTACTACATGCATCCTAGTCATCACTGCCACATCAGCTTTTTACTCATCCTTCCTACATGCATTCTCTCTCTTCTTTTTAACTCCAACCCATCATTTCCACATGCAACCTCTCTCTTCCACATCATCATTTCTTTTTTTATTTTAGATTAAAAACTTTTATTTTGTAATCTTAAAAAATATTTAATAAATAAATGTAAAAATATATTTAAATAATAAACAATAAAAAAACAAGATAAAATTAAATAAAAATTAAACTTGCATTACATAAAAAAAATTACATTTTCCTAAAAAAAGTAAAATACAAATATTCAAATTAAAGTAGAACTAAGATTAAAAATCAAAATAAAACTTAATAAAAAATTATATTTAATTCATGTGGGGCCTACTAGTGGATGCATTTGAGTGCACTTGGCCAAGTATGTGCTTCCCCTTCATGCTTCCTCTCCACTCCATCCTTCCAAATGCTTCCTCCACCTCACCAAATGCTTCCTCTCCAATTGAAGCATTGCGAGTAGTCTAATGAATAGCCAAACTATAGAGTTCTAAGGCCACTCCTTATACTACCCACTTCTTCCTCTATTCATCAGGGTTCTCTCTACTAGAACACCTCAAGAACACCCCCTCCTTATACTACTCACTTCTTTCTCACTTCTTCCACTATTCATCCATTATTTTATCCCTTTTTATTTTTTTTATACAAAATTAAACTAACTTAAAAAATAAATTAATTTAAAAATATTATACTATTTTAATAAAAATCTATATACAAGTTTTGGGGGTTAGAAGTAGAATTTTTAAAACTACAATAGTTATTTCGTAATTGCACAAAAAGTCCAGGGGTTAAATCATAAATGCACAAAAAGTCTATGGAAAGGTTATTTTGAGAACCTCTTAAAAAGCAAGAACTTTGAGAACTTTTAAGGAGAGGATATAATAGTAAATTTGTGTTTTCATTTTAATGAACAATATTTATGAGTAGTTATATTTTTGAAAAGTTCCATAATTATAGGACTATCAATATATTTGAATTTTTTTAATCCATACTGTTATATCAATTTTTTAAATCCACATATATTTTCTCTAATTCAACGTATTCTTCAATTTTGAATGACTATACATATGAACTTTTACATTTAACAACCTTCATCTGTAAGTATCATTTTTTTCTTCTAATAGTGCACATATGAACGCTTAAAATATTTTTAAAATATTTACCTGTTTATAATTATATTAAAGCTATTTTCCACAATAAAATTAAGAACGAATTGCATTTTTGGTCCCTGTGTTATCACACATTTTGCAAGTTTGATACAAAAGTGTGAAAAGTCGCGAAACCCATCTCTGTCATATCACACCTGTTGCAATTTTGGTCCAAAACTAACGTGTCGTTAGAATTCAGTCGTTAATGCCCCCATGTGCTTGTCACATGGGGGGTAGTTTCGTCCATTTATTGCTCATAGGACCATTTCTGCAAAAAAAAAAATATATATTTTGTATACGAGTATATCTATGAGTCTATGAAAAAGAATTGTTTTCGGTTTGTGTTTCATTCAAGTTTGAACCCAAAGACCCAACACTACCCGAAGCAGCAGCCACTTGGGATTTATCAGTCGCACCACCAGGAGCCTCCTGGTGGCTGACCGGAATCTGAACAGTAGCAGCGGCAGCCGTGGGTGGTGGGAAAGAAAATATGGGGCGGCTAGGGTTTTCTGGATTTTTAGGGTTTTTGTTCGATCCCCCAGCCCCAAGATCGTTTCTCCAGTCAGAATTAATCAAAGTAATCCCGTCACCATCGATATTTGCTGCCATGGCCTCCCCCTGGTGGCCGGCAGCCACCCCAGCGGCGGCGAGCGGCAGTTGTGTGGTGATTTTAGGGTTTTCCACCGTTTTTGAAGGAAATAGCGTAGCAGCAACATTAGATTCGAATGAATCTGCAAACAGAATCGGATTTAAACCCTAAAGATTTAGGATCAAGGCCGTCGAACTCAACATCAACGTTTTTAGATTTATTTGCACTTTTTCCACGATTTTGATTAGGTTTTTTAGGCATGGTTTGGATCGGAGTTGAAAAAGGAACAAGAGAATGAGATCAGATTGTTTATTTTGATTGTGTTTATACAAAATAATTTTTTTAGATTTATATAAAAATAATTTTTTAGATTTATACAAAATAATTTTTTAGATTTATATAAAAATAATTTTTTAGATTTATACAAAATAATTTTTTAGATTTATATAAAAATAATTTTTTAGATTTATACAAAATAAATTTTTTTAGATTTATACAAAATATTTTTTTTTGCAGAAATGGTCCTATGAGAAATAAATGGACGAAACTACCCCCCATGTGACAAGTACATGGGGGCATTAACGACTGAATTCTAACAACACATTAGTTTTGGACCAAAATTGCAACAAGTGTGATATGACAGGGATGGGTTTCGTGACTTTTCACACTTTTGTATCAAACTTGCAAAATGTGTGATAACACAGGGACCAAAAATGCAATTCGTTCTAAAATTAATAATAAGTTAGAAGATACATATGTTCACATGGAGAAACATTTGTACACAAAATCTTGAACCAAAATAAAATTGTATTATTGAGCCATATGAACAAATACAATATAATATAATCGCATACATATATTCATATAAATCTCTATGCACATGTGATCATCAACTCTCTATTGATTTGCAAAAATTTTACATATATATATGCTCGACTTGCATACATATGCTTGCATACATATGATCATGGCCAAGGTGCCAATGTCAAGTGGTGACTTGCATACATATGATCCAGTTGCATACATATGATCAACTTGCATATATATTGCATATATATGCTCGACTTGCATACATATGATCATGGCCAAGGTGCCAATGTCAAGTGGTGACTTGCATACATATGATCCAGTTGCATACATATGATCAACTTGCATACATATGCTCGACTTGCATACATGTGATCCTGGCCAAGGTGCCAATGTCAAATAGTGACTTGCATACATATGATCGACTTGCATAAATATGCTTATAACACTATTCTTGCACATATGCTCATAGATGAATATGCTATTTCCTCTCTTTCATCATCATCATTTGTGAACATCAACCTTCAAATTCTAATGTCAACTCGATGGCCGTCTCTACATATCATCTGTGAACCTATTAGTTGATGGCAAAAGTAAAAGAAAAAGATAGATTTAAGAATAAGAGGTGATTAAAAAGATAATACTTTTATATAGCCTTTATACATAAATAAAAAATAAAAAATGCAAATACATCAAAAACATGTACTAAAAACACACACATGTTTTCAGATACATACCCATAAACTTGATTGTTTTCTATCAAAATATTCATGTTTTCCCTAATCATTGAATCAATAAAACAATACACGTTAATAGTTTCAAAACAAAAAAAAAACATAAATATAACTACTAGTAGTGCATAGGAAATACAAGAAAGAAAGAAAAGAATCTAACCATGAGTGATAATGGATCAATGAATTACTCGAACAATTTCACAATCAATAATTTAAATCATACATATTTATTTTCTTTTTTCTGAGTTTTCCAGAGAATTAATTGAAAACAAATCGATCTTTCTTTCTTCTTGATTTCTATGCATCAAATATATCAAATCCATACCATATTTTTTTTTTATTTGCTTTGTTGGTGAAACCCCCTCCATCTTTCCAAACATCTATACGCATAGTGGCCTTTTTAATAGCATGACAATTTCTTTGTTTTTAGGCTATGTGACCAAATTACCCTTTCTTCATTAATAATTATTAATTACATTTTTATCTAATTACTAAAATATCATATTTATTTTAGGCCGTTGATGAAAAGATTTAAAGGCTATGATTAATTTTGAAAGGTTCTCAAAAGTTCTTGCTTTTTTAAGGGTTCTCAAAATAACTTTTCACTATATACATATACATATGTATATATATAACCTGCGCACACACATATACATTATACAAAAAGAATTTCAAAAACCTTTTTTTTTAATTTTGGAAGCCTTTATCACCAAATTGGGATTAAAAAATCTATTTTTTTAAACTTTGCAACGGAAACAACACAATCGGGCCTCACTTTCTTCTCCTTTGTCGCGTCTAAACTCGGAAGAAAAGTGACGGACGCCGCCTAGACGCCGCCGCTGCTTATAGGGTCTTCCACCCCGCCGGCGTCGGACGCCGGGTGGAAGCGTGTATAAGGACCGGCCTAATTGTATATTAAAAACATAAATCTATACATTATTTGATTATAAAATTTATTTATGATATACAAGAAGTAAGATTATTATATAAATTTAGAAAGATACGTGTTCTTTTAATAAAAAATCGCATATCGATCAAAAGATGTAACAATCCAGTTTTAATATATTGATAAATAGATTTTTTTTGGGTGTCTAAATTAGTTTATCATGTAGTAGCTTTATCTTAGATTAATATTATAAAAAAAATGTTACATAAACGTATTTAACATGTAGTTCGTTGGTTCTTTAATTGGTCTTACTACTATATTTTTTTTAGATTATATAATGATGATGATTTAGTTATACTATCACAATACAAAATAAACTTAATTAAAATACAGACATAATTTAAGAAAAGTCAAAAGTTCATAACAATTTTTTATAATTGTGGAGAGTGGTTGGAGTTGAGAAAGTGTTTGGTGGATTGGGAAGAGATATTGGAGTAGTTGAGAAATCTGGAGTGGTGAAACTTTGATAAAGTGACCAGATTGGATTTGGACATGGATTTTGGCATTTGACAATGATAATCTTTTAGCTTTATTGAGATTTTGGGAATTCTGGTTGAAGTTCAGGTAGGAGGAGGTGGAGGTGGGTTAGATTGATTGGTAGGAGATGAGGATGTAGAGTTAGTAATGCTAGTTATGGTATCAGAGCTATATCACTAGCCGTGGTTCAGGTCCGATCATCTTCTCCGGTGATCTTCTCCGGCATGTAATACAATTCCGATCAGTTGTCGAAATCAATTTCCTCTCGATTGAACCTTCAATATGGTCCAATCGAATTCTAAAATCAAAAC
The DNA here is from genome assembly GCA_034093135.1 of Erigeron breviscapus. NCBI lineage: Eukaryota > Viridiplantae > Streptophyta > Magnoliopsida > Asterales > Asteraceae > Erigeron > Erigeron breviscapus. Next base: position 143,279,390 of record CM067169.1, read on the forward strand.
CCTAACTCATTTTTTTAACTGCTTCATCTTCTTTCTACCTAAAATCAAAAAAAAAAAATCAAAACCCTAAATCAATGGCTCCGGCAACCACCACTCCTCCACCACTAGAAATTGATATCTCCTCCCCCAATCATCCATTGTTTCTACATTAAAATGATCATCCAGGCCTCATTCTCATTTCTAAGAAGTTATCTGGATCAGACAACTGTGGAGTATGGAAAAGGTCAATGACAATTGCCCTAAATGCAAAGAATAAACTCAAAATTGTTACTGGTGAATTGAAAAAGGAAGATTATGTTGTGGAACATTATCCTGTCTGGGAGAGGACCAATGACATGATAATTTAATGGATTCTCAACTCCATTGATGAACAGATAGGTAATTCTCTAAACTTCCTTACTTCTGCTAGTGAATTGTGGAAAGAACTGCAAAAACATTATTCACAGCTTGATGGACATATGATTTACCAATTGACTAATGACATTGTCCAACTTAAGCAAAATAATTGTGCAATTGAGGTTTATTACCACAAAATGAAAGGCTTATGGGATGAGATTGATGCCTTAGAGACTCCTTTCACATGTACTTGCCCCTGTACTTGCACAAATGGAAAGAAAATATCTGAGAGGGAAAATTGGAAAAGATTGGTTCAGTTTTTCATGGGGCTTGATGAATGTTACTCCAATGTTAGAGGCCAAATATTGTTAATGACACCCATACCTGCCATTGCCAAGGCATATAGTATGATTAGGCAAGAGGAAAAACAAAGAGAAGGCATACTAACCAAACCTACCATAACTGTTGCCTTATCTGCATCATCTTCAACAAACAAGCCTACCTCCCATTAACCCAAATACACAAAGGTTAATATCACCAGTGAGACTCATAGAAGGAGCTCATTCAAGAAAGGAACATATTGTGGACATTGCTTCAAGGAAGGGCACACTAAAGAGGAATGCTATAAGGCTGTTGGATTCCCAGTTGGTCACCCCCTGCATGGTAAATACAAGCCACCATCACAACCATACAAGTCAGTCAACATGGCAGTACATGAACAACCTCCAGTCATTGTCCCCATTACCATTCCTCCTACACCTACTGGATCAATTCAGAATTGGCAATGTATGCAAGGATGGATCAACTTCAGAACCAACTCAATCAGGTTGTTCTCATGATGCAAAACTCCCAAGCTGAAGCTCATACTGGTATGCAGGCTGCATCTACCTCTGCGGGTACTCCTATACTCATTGCTTCTCATCTCACTGCACAAATATATGCTTTCATTGCTTCTATTATTGCTCATTTAATTGATGCTTGGGTGTCTGATAATGGTGCTACTGATCATGTCTCCACCTCTTTAAAATACATGCACAATATACACATTTGCAACCCTCCCATTTATGTAACTCTCCCTGATGGCACCAATACCAAAGTTACTAAATGTGGACCAGTCACCATTAATCCTACCATTACCCTTCACAATGTGCTCTACATTCCCTCATTCTACTACACCTTACTCTCTGTTAGTGCTTTAAGCATGAATCTTAATCTCTCTGTTCTCTTCACACCTCTGTCTTGTTATTTCCAGGACCAAAACAAGAGGATGGCAACTGTCACCCTCTGTAATGGTCTGTATATCATCTACCAAGAAAGCCAGCCCAAGCACATCACTCTTTCTGCCACATGACAGGATGATGCTTACTTGTGGCACTCTAGGCTTGGTCACCCATCTCTTCATGTAATAAAGCAAATACCATGTATTGCTACACATATTACTTGTACAAACTCTATAAATGATTGTCAAATTTGTCCTATTTCAAAACAGCATGCTTTACCTTTCACACAAAGTACATCTCATGCAATTGCTTATTTGATCTTATTCATGTGGACATTTGGGGACCCTATAAACAGACCACTTTCCACAATTGCAAATATTTTTTTGACAATTGTTGATGACTTCTCTAGGGCCACCTGGGTATAACTCTTACCCAGCAAAGACCTTGCCACTTCCCATCTTAAATCATTCTCATCTTTTGTTTTAAATCAATTCAAAACAACCATAAAAACTGTTAGGAGTGACAATGGATCATAATTTCTAAATTCCTCCTTACAAGACTTCTTCAAGTCCAATGGTATAATTCACCAAACTTCCTGTCCATATACACCCCAGCAAAATGCTAGGGTGGAAAGGAAACACAAGCAATTACTTGAAGTGACTAGGGCTCCAAACTCACCAAATCACTTTATGGGTTAAAGCAGGCCAATAGACAATGGTTCACCAAGCTTGCCACTTTTCTACTCCAACTGGGTTTCAAACAAAGTTACACTGACACATCTTTTTTCACTCTCTCAGTCAAGACTGACTTCATTGCCCTGGTAGTCTATGTAGATGATATTCTTATTACAAGATCCAGTAAACCCCTCATCTCCCATGTCAAATCCCAACTAGACAAAACATTCAGCATCAAAGACCTAGGTTCTTTGCATTACTACTTAGGGGTTGAATTTTTAAGGAATGCAAAGGGACTATCAATGTCTCAAAGAAAGTATGCACTTGATCTCCACTGCTGGCATACTTGATGAAAAACCCTCCAAGTCCACATCCTAGGGAATCTCACATGAAAGCTCTTTATAAGGTCCTTAGGTACATCAAATTATCTCCTGGACAAGCTTTGTACTTCCCCAAGTCCACATCTACAACCTTGGCAGCCTACTCCACCCTTTCTGCCTACTGTGACAGTGATTGGGCAGCTTGTCATACCACCAGAAGATCAATTACAGGTTACTGCATTTTCTTAGGTCCCTGTCTTCTTTCCTGGCAATCTAAGAAGCAAAATGTAGTCTCCAGGAGTTCAACTGAAGCAGAATACAGGGCACTTGCTGATTTTACTTGTGAAATTACATGGCTAAAGAGTCTACTACATGATATGAACTATCAATTCAACAGTCCCACTCCTATCTTCTGTGATAATGCATCCTCTATTGCATTGGCATCAAATCCAATTCAACATGCACGTACCAAACATATAGAGATTGATTGCCATTTTGTCAGAGACAAAATCAAAGATGGACATATTCTTCCACAGTTTATTGGTACCCATGATCAGCCAGCTGATGTCTTAACCAAAGGTTTAAGCAAGACTCCTCATCACAAATGCATATCCAAGTTTGGCTTCTGTGATCTTTTCACACTGCCAACTTGCGAGGGGGGTAAAGGAGTACACATCAACACCATCACAACTCAATACAAGTGGCACAGAAAATATCTCAAGGAATGTAGCATTATGTAAATATATGTATCATAGTGATAGATAGATATATGATAGATATAGACGGTTAAGTTGTTAGGAAGTTAGAAGTTAGTTTCTCTTTCTATATATATACCTTGTAAAGTAGTTGTAAAATTATTCAATTTCATTCAATCAAATAATACAACAAAATTCCAAAATGCTCTCTCCTTTTTTATCTTTATTCTTAATATTAGCAACAAGCAAGATGGAAGATTAATATCTAAGTTAAGATACGGACCCTTAAGTAAGCGTAAGCCACTAAGTCATGCACAAGAGTAGTAGCAGTGGTAAGACTTTAGTCTCTGATAATGAAAATATATACGTGCATGAATGTTTCAAGTTGAAACTCTGATAGGAAAAAGAATATATCCCTTATGGTCCGAGAAGTTCACACACGATGGCTTCAGGATACCTATAAACCGAAAGATTGTTGTGTGATTAGTCTACTCATAAAATTTAACAAAACAAAATGAGGCTTATAAAATTTGTTTAAATAAGTATCACCTTCTCTCCCCTATGATTCAAGAAGTTATAAGTTATAACTTATAACCTTCTCTCCCATTTATCTAAGAACAAATATAACCTTCTATCCCTTTTATTCTAAGAACAAGAAGTACGAGTTGGGCTTCATTCAAGGGGTTGGTTGAAGTGAATTCATCCATTGTTCGATGTCCTACAGTGGATCTACTTGGTGTCATGATACATGGTGTGTCGACAACCTCTTTTCGATGAACATGGGCAAATTTTGGTGTTGTGGTAGTAGAGGAGGCGAATTGAAGCGTTGACGTGTCATTCGAAGTCCGTCATTTTTTCAAAGATCGTACATAATACTCATACAACACTACTAGTCATATACCACCATTAATAAATGACGACGATTTTCAGGAATTACCACAAAAAACAAAATTAAACCAAGTACAAAACATAAAAACTACGGGTAAACCATCGAATGTTGAAAATGCATTAAAAAATATAATTGACGTTGATGCATACATATTCTCAGGAATATCATGCTAGTTTAAACAAAACATTACTTTATATGTTTTCAGATTATTTCATATACTGAGTATATCTCTACAACAAAATAACTTTAGATTTTATCATATAGAAAATTGAGATATTGAAATTAAGTTGACGAAGCATTTGCTTAAGAAACCGTCACCAAATAAAATGTTCAGGAAATAAAAAAGTTTCAAAGACTACAAAAGATCTAAGAATAAGAAATTATAACCAAAAACATCTTTAAGGAAATCACGAAAACTTTAAGTTGAAAATACAAGCATCCTCTGTTGTAAAGAAGTTTGTAACAGAGTAGCAACCTTCATTTATGTTAAAATGAAAATTAGCTTTAAGAAAAGAACTTAAAATATCTTCTGCTGATCTACTGTAATTAACTTCAAACATGGACAAAGAATTTTGCAATCTTTCATGAAGCAATGGGGACCGAATCTTTCCCATGGGTCTAAACAGAGTTACAGAATACATGGGGCTGGAAATGAAGAAAAAATGGAAACCTCAATATAAATAAACTCTTCTAGGCACTATGAAGATATCTAGCTTTGTATTTATAAATAAATAAAAAAAGAAAAAAGTCAAATATTCAATCAAATCCATTAAAATGAGTTCCCCTGGTCATGTATTGATTAAGTTAGAGTGTGCTCCTTTTTGATGTACGAAAAAGAAATTCTTTGCTACTCAACTTCCCTAAGCATCAAACACCTATCTCAGATGTGACCATGTAGAACCAATATCTGCAGCCATGTCCTAACTTGTTACAGCCTTTCTGTGTTTTAGCAAATCAGCTTATGCACCTGCGCATATACCTCCTGCAACACAGCTAACACGTTAAAATCTAACACCATGATCACATCATACTGTTGGCACATGCATTAAACCTATATGTGGAAATATGGATGGGTCAGGTAATAGACCAAAACAGTGACTATTAGATATAAGATTGAGGCTTTATGCATTTTGAATACACTCTGGGGACCTGTTTCCAGTTTAGCTTGTGACTTAAATTTACCCATTTGACATGATAAAGATCAATAATAGACTGATTGAACATTTTGCCCATGATTGAGTCGACATGGCCATCGCTGTTACAGCCTTTTTGTTTCTTTCATTCACAATCATGTTTTGAGTCGGCAAAAGGGCATATTTATGTGTATTCTAAATGTGTGTGTGTGTGTGTGAGAGAGAGAGAGAGAGAGAGACCAGTTGACCAAGATGCACAGCAAAACTTTTTGTCATCGATATGTTTGACATCAAGACCAATGAACCATGATCCAGTACTGACATCATCAAAAGCATATGTGCGAAGAATAGATCTGCCAATTTCCCCCCCAAAAAAACAAGGTCAGGCTAATTGTTATTAATTTAATAGTTTAAACTATGAGATATTGAAGGGTGGAGTGTCGAACCTATTTATTGAGACAAATCTCGCCAAAGCCTTGGATATAACAAATAATTCACCAGATGCATGTCGGAAATACCTGTTGGTTGCAGAAGACAAGTTTTATTGACACACGAACGATAAACAAAGTAAACAAAACAATTTCAACACTCATTAGGTGATGCATTTAATGTTTCTAACAATTCATATAAGTGAAAGCAACAAAAATATCGCTTAGAAAGGCTTCATTCAAGTAGAAGATAACCAAATCATATGTATGTACAAGTATTGGTTTTGTGAAAAACCGTTGAAGTAATATAAAACAAATAAGTCAGTTTTAGCTTCTTACGTCTTCCCATCCCCAAATTTCCACCAATCCGGTTCGTACCATTTCTGACCCCTGCCAAAATTCAAAAAGAGAAAGAAAGAAGAGAGAATATATCAGAATCAAATTTAATGAAAATACAATATCAGCTGAAAGTAACTGGCACTCCTGGTTAGTGTTTAGATGAGGCTTACTCCTCAGAGAAAACTTCGCCTGATTTCATACACCCAATATATACACGGGGAGTATCTATATAAGCTGCAAGTGTACTTCCCAATGCATCTGAAAGATAGATGCCATTTCATTAGATCAATCACCATGTTCATGGTTAGCAAACTGAATGGCAAATACGAGTCGATATATTATTGGTTGATTTGGTAAAATAAATAGTCCCTTTCACTAATTAACTCACACCTTTTTACCATTATTATTCCGAAGCAATATGTCTCATACCAAACTTGTATACTTATCCTCCCCTAATATAAATCATAAACATACCCCAACGCACTGTTCTTACCAATATTTACATAAACATCATCATTGACTTTGGCATAGTATTCAGCTTCCCATCTTTCTAAAGCATGGGCAAAGAACAATTTGGTCTTCTTTGGAAGTTCCATGGGTGCCTCCACATGGCTTTCCTGCAGATAAATAGATTGAAAATATTTCCAGGTAAGGAATGATATTATTTCAAAGAACCCTCACAACTTTGATAGGACCTCATTGTAGGTAACAGAAAATAGAAGTTGAAAGCAGTAAAAATTCTGATCACTTTACAGTTTTTACTATGTCACCTAGCTTAGGGTAGGTACTAATATGGGGTTTTGTATGTAAAATTTCAACCTTCATTCCATTTTTAAAGTGGTTTAACCAACTTTAGATCCATTAAGGAATGTAAAAGTGAAAATTTTGTATGTACTACACTTTCATTGGGTTGGGAAAAGAGGGGATGGGGCACTTATCTATTGGCGTTACTTAATCTTAAAATATTAGAGGGGGTTTTGCTTTATATAACAGTGTAGATAGTAACACTAACACTGATGTAAAAAACTTATGAAGACAATGATAATTTTCTGGAAGCAAATAATAAGCATGTATGAGAAACCTACAGAATAAAGAAGGGGATGCATCATATATATCGATAAACCCTTGTACTTACAAGGACAAAAAAATCATTGTAGTTCTTATTTTCGATATCTATGCCCCTATCTAGACTGTCTCCGCGATTAGCACTGCAATTAATATATGTAGCCATCAGATCATCACCCAATTGGAAGAGGTAAATAAAAATCCTGTAAGTGATAAAGGTTATAAGTGAATGAAAATGGAAAAGATCAGTGTACCTTCTACCAATAACAAATCGAGCTATAACACCCTTTTGATCCTCCATCTTTTTCAAAGCTTCACCTGCAGCAATAACAGTTGTAAAGATTTGAGTCTAAAAGCATTGCTCTCAACTATCACAATTAACTGAAGCCAATGACTTCTTATGTCCAATAAATTATCAGCATTTTACCTATTGAGATGACCAAATAACATGTCCATGGAAAGATGTTACTCATCTAGCCTTTTCGTGACTATATATCAGATGTATTGGGTTTTAAATCTTTGATGATGTATCATACAAAAATATTATATCAGATATCACAGAATATGGTAATCGATACTTATGGAAAGAAAGTCAGTGTGGTTAATGGATAATTATGGAAAGAAAGTCGGTGTTAACCAAATGGCTAGATGTATGTGATCAACATATAACGAATTAACGGATAACCTTATGTGCCGATTTAACACATGTGCCAGATGTCCTCGCATACTAGAATATACAGTAATGACTGTATACCAGGTAAATGGTTTGACGGGCATCAAATAGTAACCTTTGTAAAGTGAGTGTATGTCTGGTGATCATATGTAAAAGTAAGTTAAATTGATTGAAATGACCAAGTACTCTAAAGTTCAAGCAAATTCTAAATATATTAAAGAATTAGAAAGAGCAGATACAGACAGGTCGCGTGGTAAATGCAGCCCTGCAAAAGACGAGGGCACCCCATATATAGAGATGGACGTGTTGATGAGTTCTCAGTCATTCCCTCAACGAACTATGAAACAGATTATGAAAAAGTAAGCCAACTATAATTCAAGCAACTACTAGACGAATTATAAAACAAATTATGAAGAATGAGAGAGAGGATACAGATAGTTCATATTGTATAAACGTGACCCGCAAAAGACAAAGGCACTTCTGTAAAATACAGAAGGGAGCTTGATGACTTCTCAGTCATTGCCTATAAATAACTTTGACTTTCTCAAGCATTAGGACATGTGTCCAAGGATACAAGTGATTTAAGTTTACATTAATTCCATCATTCACACAAGATCAAACACGTGTTTACAGGAAGTTTACTTCATTACTTTACATAGTCAAAATAATCATATTTTTGCTTATCATGTTTCTCGGGAAAAACATCGATATCAATTCGAATCCAAAAATAAAAGTAATATACAATGATATAACGTAAACAAAAGGTGTACTTACCGGTTGACATCCATGCCTTGCGTATGACTTCCCTGTTGTTCTTGCGACCAAAACCCGTAAGAACTCCAATCACAACCAAAGGCCTCTTGTCAGGAGGCGTTTTTGTGGTTGATAAGTGCTTCGACACAAAGCCTTGTTGGCGAGCTGCAGCCAGATCCATTTCAAGAGCTGTTAATTTCTTCTGTTGTTCCCTAACAAGCGCATAATCCTCAATTAAACTAACAAACTAAATTATTATGAGATATAAACATACGAAAAGAAAGCTAACAAACAGAATACCTACCTGCATCTTATTATTTTCAAGGTATCATCAACCGAAATTGAAGATTTCCCCTGTCCTGTTATTCTATCAAGCTCTTTACCTAAATAAACCCTGTTTTCTGCATCCTGCCATAAACTTCCCCCCCAAAACAATTAACTATATTAATTATAGTTTATATATATATATATGTTACAGCATCTGATTAAACTGTATTGCTATGGGGTTAATTAAACAACAATTGATAAAAGAAGTTAAGTAACTAACCGGCCGGCGACGTAAAAAGAGGCCATGGCGGCGATAGTGCAGAGCAACAAGGCTGAAATAGGGGATCGAAATACCGCATTATTTCGGTGGTAATTCGACCCCTTGTTTTGCATTTTCTTTTTTCCCTACTACCAGTAGTACTTGTATTTGACAATCAAATTCACAGACAGTCGAAAAGAATGCGTTTTAATGAAGATCTGAAAATCGTAGTTGTTATAAACTTCCGTTAAAAGATCTAACGGTGCCCAGACAAAGTGACACGACAACCATCGATTGTCAGCGTTGCTCCGATCCGACTATGTGGAGCATCTTCTTTCTTTTTGAATTATTTTCCTAAAAAGTACTCGTAAGTAGTTTTATTTACTTCTAAAGAAAGAAAGGAAAAAAAAAAAAAAAATTCCATTTTCTACCTAAATGGTAGAAAAAGGCCCTCCAACATTTGCATGAGATGAGGATCGAACCAATGACTTTTGTCTCCAGAGGTCAGGCTGTTTATCACTGATCCAACCAGGTTGTTTTACTTCTATATTATCTAAATAAGACAGACATACTTTTTTTTCTTTAAACAATTCAGCCTTTAAATTACCTTTTGTATCCCTAACCTTTTAACACCTATATCATAAATCTTAAAATACTCTTACATAAAACCAAACATCTCCCCAAGTGCCCATTTTCATTAACTATGTTATCCTTTTACGTCAACTACCTTTACATTAACAACCACACTATTAATGCCACCATCATCCGTCGTCGCCGTTCTGCCGCCGCATTGCGCGGGTACCCTTCTCGTCTCGCGTAAAACACGGGTCATTGAATAAATTATTTTCATATAATCCGATATAATAAATATAATTAGCATTTGAATAAAATGTATTTATTTTTGTAACTATACTATAAATAACATGTTTTATAACCATGAATTTAAATCCCTTTGATAGTATTTGATACTAATCAGTTATATATCTTACTAGTGGATGTTTATATCTTGATGAGATGACACAAAGAAAAACATTGTTAACCAGACATCTTGACTGGTATCTAAATTTTTCTTATATCATCACTACTTCTCCTTTAATAGTATAATAAGATAGTAAGACACTAGAAGATATACCTGTGACTCCGTGAGATATATGGTGGTAGACGAACTTTTAATATTTTTCACATATGAGTTTAAATTCAATTCTTTTAAAAAAATATATAAATTTCGATTAGTACATGAGCAAAAGGTAACGGTGGCCGACAACCAACTGCTAGTTTAGATTGTCTAACACAAATGTATATGAAAATTGTTAATATTTTATGATAAAAATTAAGAAAATGTTAAATACAACTCTAAAGTTATAATTAATGTGCATAACAAAAATTATACTTGTATATCAAAAGGCTACCTCTGAATTTCATAGTAAGTGCACAATTATTTTATACATCTTAACTAGCAAAACCCCAAAAATTATTATATAAAATAGCATGAATAGTGTTGATTAAGAATATAAAGGCTTCATTTTATTATATGATTAACTAATTACTATAATTAAGAGTTCTTAAAATACTAAAAAGTTTGATAAATACGACACTACTTATTTCTTTTATAAAACGATATAGATAATGACCATACTTGATGACGTCAAAAAGAAAGGAAAAAAAAAAGAGAAATCAGAAAAAAATGAATAATTACATTGATTATGTATCTATTTAAATAATATATATATATTGGATTTTTAATAAGGGTAATTGTCACAACATTTTTTAACCATACACAATAAATGTATACTTATTTACTTCAAAATGTATAATTGTTTAAAATACAAATTGCTATAGATACCTAAATAATGATTTTTGTTGTAAAAATATAATTGATCATAAAATGAATCGAAGAAATATAATTGATCATAAAATGAATTGAAGAATCTTTATTAATGAATTGTTAATCAGATAACATCTATAATGAATCAGTAATAAAGGTATCAATGGTATTTCAAAGTAAATATTTCTGATATTTTTTTTCTTACAACGATAAAGAATAATAACACTTTAATTCAAATTTAAGGCTTTTTCAATCACCTAAATACGAAGATAAATTATTACATATCTTTTGCCTCAAAGTGTTAGAAGTCAGTAAGTTTGTATTCAAAAATATATGATCATATCATATTCACTATATAAACATGCCACCTAACAATGACAAAAGAAAAGAAAATATTAATAACATTATGTTTTATGACCCAAAGTATAAATTACTTACCGTTATTAACTTTCAGTATTATAAAGGCGCGTTTGATTTACGAAATATTTTTAGAGGGAATAAAATCTCTTATGGAATTGGAATTTAAAAAGAATGAATTTTAATGAAATGTTTTTCATTTTTTGAATATTCTAGTGACGAATGAAATGAAATTTTTCCCCCATTCATGGGGAATGAAGATTTCACCAATTGAGAGGATGTTTACATTCCAACGGGAATATCTTTAAACAACCAAGCACATTAAAGAATGAATTTCAATTTCAATTATATCAAATTCCATTAAATTATTTAACCAAACGCGACCTAAGTTATTTTATAAACTTTGTTATGTATGACCCCAAGTATATTTTACTTAACATTATTAATTGTTGGCGTTCAAAAATTTAGTTTTTGAAAGATGTATCTAATGCATTTTTTATTTATAAAGAATTTATAGCCATTTCATTATTATATTTTAAGTCATAAAATTAAATAAGATACAAATATTTATAGCTATTCTATAGTAATTATTAAATCACAAAATTAAATAATATAAAAATATTTATGATAATTATTAAAATAGTTTAATGATTCTAAGTTATTTTTAAAATTCATTTAAGGGTTAATGTTTATTCAATGTTGATTTTAGATCTATCTTTTATTATACGAGAATGGTATCCGTAAAATGCGGCACCGGTGGTGGTAGTGGAAGTGGTGACGATAACGGTGTGGTTGTTAATGTAAAAGTCATTGATGTAAAAGAGGTAGTGTAGTTACTTTAAATATTAAGGGCTGTATGTTGTAAATAATTTCATTAAGGATATATTTGGTGGACATATTTTTGAATTAATGATTAAATGAGAGTGATAACTTGAATATACAGAGTTGGAAAATATTTTAGTAATATTTTTTGTAGATGTAGTGTGTAAGGTGAGAATGTGTTGAAAATTAAGGATATTTTGAGTTTTTTAAAGATGAAAAGTTGAAAAGGAGAAGAGACAATTTGTTATATAAAAAAGTAAAGATATTTAAAGAGATAAGATAATATTTTGTACCAAACTTATTAGTGTTATATGAGGACGAAAACAAAAAGAAAAAGAAACATGTGAAGTCATTGTTAAACATGGCCTACTCAATACTCATACGGTACTTGCCAAGTGTTGCAAGAAGACAAGAACTGCATCATTCACTGGTGAAGTTTTCCTTTGGTTGAGAAAGCTTGGAGATCTTGAGCTTTTTGAGAAAAAATTTCATCCACGAGTGTTATTTTTGGCAAGAATGACCCCACCAATACACATGATTGACACTTTAATAACAACAAATAAAAAACAAGAGAAAAAACTTGGCACGACTCAATAAACGGAACAATCTTCACATTAATATTTCATCCTACGTATGAAGTTTGGAACATTTAAAAACTCCTTGTCAATATCAATTTTATTTTAAATTAAGGTGTCTATTGTTTAATAGTTTAATTTAATGTTCTAATGATAGGTTATATTGTAGAGGACAAACAAGAGGAAGAGAAATCGAATTATGAAACAACTCAACAAGGACGGTGATTTTACCATCTGTAAATTCTTCCCTTTCATATTCAAAATTTATTGACAAGTCAATAATATCGTTATAATGTAGGGCTAATTGCTTGGAAAGTGCTCTAACTTTGACACTTTTGTTTTTGTGGGGCTCCAACAAAAAAAAGTTATATTCAAGGGAATGAAACCGGCTAAAATTTCTTTAATGGGACCGTGACTGTTTTTTGCTGATGTGTCAAGTAACTATCCGGTTTATCCTTATTTTTAAGTACATCATGCCCTATTTACCTTTCCATGTGGATTTTATTTAAGATATATATCCCAATACAAAAACAAAACCCAGTAAATCCATCAAAATTCATCCACACAAATCATTATCCACAACAAATTAATCTTTGAACTTCTTTCTTCGATTTCTTCATAGTTTGGTGTCAAATCGATTGGAAAATCACGAGGTTTTAATCGCTAGATCATTCTAAACATAGTGATACTCTTCGTTTTCCGATCGGTCAACTTTTGATGTCAGTTAAGATTCCGGCGAACAGTTGAGTTTTCCGGCGAGCTTTAAATCCAAAAACCGTTGCTTAGGATTTGTGCAGGATCGATTTTTTAGTCGATTGGTGGTAGTTTCAAGCTTTAACTCGAAGGAACAACAAAGTTATCGAAAGTTTAATTTTTCCGGCGAGTCTCAATTTGATTAATTTTCAGTCAGGGTTTGTTCGCGGTGTAATTGTGATTGTTTTGGTGTAAGTGTGGTGTTCTAATTCAAAGGAACGAAGGTTTTATCGGCGTTTGAAGTTTTCCGGCGAGCTTTAAATCCAAAAACCGTTGCTTAGGATTTGTGCAGGATCGATTTTTTAGTCGATTGGTGGTAGTTTCAAGCTTTAACTCGAAGGAACAACAAAGTTATCGAAAGTTTAATTTTTCCGGCGAGTTTAAGAATTTTCCGGCGAGTCTCAATCTGATTAATTTTCAGTCAGGGTTTGTTCGCGGTGTAATTGTGATTGTTTTGGTGTAAGTGTGGTGTTCTAATTCAAAGGAACGAAGGTTTTATCGGCGTTTGAAGTTTTCCGGCGAGCTTTAAATCCAAAAACCGTTGCTTAGGATTTGTGCAGGATCGATTTTTTAGTCGATTGGTGGTAGTTTCAAGCTTTAACTCGAAGGAACAACAAAGTTATCGAAAGTTTAATTTTTCCGGCGAGTCTCAATCGGATTAATTTTCAGTCAGGGTTTGTTCGCGGTGTAATTGTGATTGTTTTGGTGTAAGTGTGGTGTTCTAATTCAAAGGAACGAAGGTTTTATCGGCGTTTGAAGTTTTCCGGCGATCTTCTTCTTCATTTTACCAGTTTCCGGCCGCCGTGGTAACTGTTCATCATCGTTTCTGAATACCTCATTTGCAGAAGTCCTTAAATCTTCCATTTGCCGAAGTCACAAATTATTCGTTCACCGAAGTCATCAAAACTCGTATTCTCTGGTTCACCGCTTCTCTGTGGTTATTTGTTGAGCTTTGCTTGTTCGTATTTTTTTTGAAAAGATAAAATCTGGAAGTGAATTTGTTTTGGTCATTGAATGTCTGTGTGAGAAAAGTGTTTGAGAATTTTGAGTGTAAAAGAAAGAGAGAGATAAAGAGTGAATATTTTTTTTGAGAGTGTGTCCAGAATTACATGAAAAGGTTGAGATAACGTGTAAAATTTCTTTTGTAAATGATGTGGAATGTCCATGTAAGAAATATAAGGCATTAAAAAAATGACATGGAATATCCATGTAATCAATAAATCAGTAAATGAGTTTTTTTTTATAAAAAAATGAGTTTCAAATATCCATGTAATCAATAAATCAGTAAATGAGTTTTTTTTTATAAAAAAATGAGTTTCAAAAATATTTTTAACCGGCTACCTGTATCGAACCCCACAAAAGAAATTTTAGCCGGTTTCATTCCCTTGAATAGAACTTTTTTTTGTTGGAGCCCCACAAAAACAAAAGTGTCAAAGTTGGAGCACTTTCCAAGCAATTAGCCCTATAATGTATCACTTTTAAATTTAATACCCATCATATCTTATGATATATTTAAATACTCAATCCATATATTTTTATAAAATAAACAAGAAAAACAAAAACAAAAAAAAATTGTCGCAAAAAATTGATGTCAAGACACTATCATCATAATGCACGTCCTTTAAATTTAGTAGCCCATAATATCTCATAATATGCCTAAGACTGTCAGGAGTGGGACGTCCCCTCCTCACTTTTTCGCTCGAAACGCCTCAAAAACGCCCTGAAACGCTAGGAACACCGCCCATGGAGGTGTTCTTGGCCAAAATGGAGTCCTCCACATCCGTTTTTGGACGCCTTCTTTCTCATTTTTTTGTCCATTTCTGATAGATTCCCTTCTCTCTTTTTTTAATCATTTTTTGATATATATAAATATATATGCATGGAAATAAAAAATTAGAAAAAGCCCACATAGGGGGCTTGACGGGCTTCCAAAGGAAGTCCCACTCCAATGAGAAGCCTTTTGGATGATTAGGTGTCATTTGTCTTAAGATGCCCCAATAAGGGCTTTCATGGGGAGTCCCACTCTTAATAGTTTAAACCCCATTCAATATACTGTTAATAATGAAAAACAAAGTAAAGAAGGCCGATCACCATCCCCTATAAGGCCATAACCGTTCAACGTCACACCATCCGACTGACCCTTTCACTGACCTTTGCGATTGGTCTTAGGAAATCAACTACTGTTGTAAGGTGTAAACGAGACGAGACAGTTCGCGAGTTACCCGAAATTGACTCGGTTTGAGTCAAGCCGAGCTCGAGCTACTCAAGTAGACTTTCGAGTCAAGCTCGAGCCTCAAAATAACCTACTCGAAAAGTTCGAGAGCTTAATCGAGCTTGTGCTTATTTTACATTTTTACTCTTGTATATTATATATTTTTACATAATTATTATCCTACCGAGCCGAGCTTAATCGAGTCGGGGTCAAAAGTATCGAGTCGAGATTGAAATTATCGAGCTTATATGACTAATTTGATTTAAAAGTTTTGTATAACACCTAATCAAGTCGATCCGAGCTGAGCTCAAAAGTGTCGATTAATCAATCAAGCTCGAGCTTAAAAATAAAGGCCCAGTCAAGCTCGAGTTGAGTTCCGAGCTTCGAGTTTCATAATCAAGTCGAGCTCGAGCCTGACTTTGTAACGGCTCGACTCGGCTCGGTTACACCCCTATCTGTTGATATAGTTCTCAAAAAGAAATTATGTTATAAATACTTAAACAAAAGATATATATAATGAGTAATGATATATATGTCTAAAATTTAGGCGTAAAAACATGCCTAAAACATTCAATGGATGACACGTAGATGACACTAATTCTCTTTCTTAATTTTTCACCTTTAATCATGTCATGTGTCAATACTAGATTTTTAGGCACATTATTAGGCTTATCAAACTTTTTCCATTGTTAAAACAAAAAGTAAACAAAAACTAAAAATAATACTCGTGTTATTTTAACCGAAATGAATAAACGGTAAAAAATGTATAGGGCAGTGAAAACTAAAAGTTACCAAAAAAGGTGATAAGACGACAATAATTTCTGCTTATTGCTAGTCGACAGTGTTGGTAGAGACGTGTGCCATGACGAACTCCGTCTCCCAAAACAAACAAAACTCCACCTCTCGTCAATTTCTTTTTAGTCTGCATAATACTAATTGTTCAATCTTTCCAATATATTCCCTCAACAATTTATATAACCATTTCTTCTCCTTTAAAGACAACTATCTACGCAAATTATTCTCTATAATAATTATCATTATATATATATAACATTTAAGGTTTGGCTTATGAATAGTAAGCCAAGCCGTGAACAGTAACCGGCTTAGACGGCTCGGCTTGCACAGTGACGGCTCCGCGGCTCGGCTCGACTTAGCCGATGAACAGTACCGGCTTGGGACTGTTATACTTTTTTTTAAAAAAAAAAATTTTTAATTTTTTTTTTTTAAAAGCTTATAAATGCCAGGTAATTACCAAACAACGGATATGTATCACCACCGTTATACACAATGTACGTTTTACGTATCGTTATTTCTCGGAGCAAAGCCCGGGGTAAAATTCTTGTTCTTAATAAAAGTTCATAACATGTGTGGTTTCACGTTTTCAAATTATTTGAGGACAATAAATATTTACTCAGATGTAAACGACTTAATTCATATATCATCTTGTTGTTTTTTGATTAATTTTTTTTGCCACCCACACACTTTATATACATTTACTAATAATATATTAATCATACATGCAAATTTTTATGGATCAAAGTATTAAGAATCTTTCATATACTAATATAGTATATATAATCTCCTACATACTAAATTTTGAATATTTGTTATATAATAAATAAATAATTGAACTTTATATTTTATAAATTAAAATATTACTCGTAAGATATAAGGAGTTTTGTATGTAAGCTAAATACCTAAAGTATATGACTATAAATTAGACAATTATTGTATGGCAAGGGGTATATTGTCATACTTTGATGTAGGTGGAATCTTTAATAAAGCAATCAAAAGTAGAGGGATATTTTATGTAGCACTAGAAAAACACAATGCATATATACGCAATACATACGGAGTAATATATCACACATTAAATATACTGTGTGTATATATATAGATTTGTCATCTATGCGTTCTTCCAACATTTATACGGTCAGAGATTCCTTTCTGCAATCACTTCACTATCAAATTTACGTAAACCCAATCATAAATACCACATTTTCATATATATATCAGTAATAAAAAGAAGATTGAAGAGTTACTAGCAGCTAGCAGCTCTGTTTTTCTTGATTCCGTACATCTAATTTTGTAAGCATTATATATGGAGTCCTTATATATCATATTCTTATTTAAATTCGATGGA
Organism: Erigeron breviscapus; assembly: GCA_034093135.1. Lineage (NCBI taxonomy): Eukaryota > Viridiplantae > Streptophyta > Magnoliopsida > Asterales > Asteraceae > Erigeron > Erigeron breviscapus. Next base: position 143,297,128 of record CM067169.1, read on the forward strand.
TGTTTTTGTTTTTTCTTTCTAAAATCAAAAGAAAAAGTGAAAACGTACTGTCGAATACAGGTGGTTAATGTTGTTTCAATGTGGTTTATAGACTTGTAGCATTTTTTTCATTTTCTGTTTTTGTTATCAGTATGGTTATTTTTAAATAAATATTTTGTCTTCTGTAATTGCGACTGTAATTAGTTGGATCTAACACCACTGTATGTCAATCGTAATTTTTTCATTGTATTAGTATTATTTAATATTAAAATTTTTGTTTTGTAGTAAGTAATAGAATAAGGAATGTTTAATTGGTTTGATTGGAGTATTATTGATGGACGTTAATCACCATGTGATATTAGATCACGTCGTCTATCTTCATTTGGTCATATAATAACATGTACGTATCTTTGACACACATAGAAACATACATACATATTAATATATATATTTTTTTAGTTTTATTGCTACAATATTAATTTTAGAGTAAAAGTGTTCAAGTTTGATTTGTCCATTAACTAACTAGCTACGTACGCTTTGTTTTCATGGAGGAAAATAGAAAAAAAAAAGGAAAAAAAAAAAAAGAGGTTTGACAATTAAGTATTGCTACCCCTTTGCCAGCCAGTAGTATTAATTAAATTCAGGTATATATGTTTCCGTTGTAGCAGTACGTGATTCTCATGGTTGTTCCAAAACCAGTTTAATTGAAGCTAATTATTACTAGTAGTAAAATTCTTCTTTCATATTAATGACGTACTGATCGACAGTACTATATATATTTTGAGGATTCTTTGGGCAATAATAATAAATAATCTACCATTAATTGTTTATGCTTTATTCTCTGGCATGTTTGGATTTACTACTTGTTAAATACGATCGAGTAGCTAGTGATCATGTGAATATATACTGGATATATGGAGTTGTTCATTTTTTTAAGTGCAAGTGCTTAATTATCTGTTTTTTTTTTTTAATTGTTTATCTGCTATAAAAAAAAATCACTAAAAGGCAGATTTTGGCTTAAAAATAAAATCTCACACAACCCTTAAAATCTCAAATGTTAGTTTGTAATTTAAATATGGGTCTCCAAATATAATGTTCAATTAATCGTTGTTGATGTCATTTTATATGGTGATTTTGATTATTATTAAGATAAGGTTGTATAAGTTATTTTACTTGATCTTTTTTTGATATAGTCTGTTTAATCTGTTGCATCTATTTATCATTATTAAATATACAGTAATAATCAGTAAGTTCATTGGGTATTTTCAGTGTTGGGAAAGGCAAAGAGGGTAGTAAATATATAGAAGACATTATATTATGGATGATGTGTGGAGTTCATTCTGTGGGTGTTCAAACAGTGGTGACAAACATTGTGGTCCAGATTTGGTTTTCATCGCTAATCCATCTTCGTGTATGAACCATGTCTCCATCATTTGTTTCGATTTAGTGCTCCTCATAATGTTATTACTCAACATGTTTTACAAACCACCAACGAAATCTACTGTAAGATCACCCTGCTTTCAAAGGAAATCAAGTTTACAGCTGGTTTCTGCAATCTTCAATGGTTTACTCGGTACTCTGTACTTGTGTTTGGGCATTTGGACATTGAAGACAACCATAAACGCAAATCACACCGCTTTTCCTTTTCATCAATGGCTACTGCTCTTGTGTCATGGATTGACATGGTTAGCAGTCTCACTAGCAGTGAGCCTATGGGGATGTCGTTTTCCAAAAAGACCCTTTCGGCTTCTGTCGATCGTTGCCTTTCTTTTTGCTGGAATCGTTGGCATCTTATCTCTTCTATCTTTGGTTGATAACAAAAAGGAGTCAATCAAGACAGGTTTGGATGTAGCATGTTTCCTAGGAGCAGGATTATTATTGTCATGCACTTGTAAGGGCTATAACTATGAAGAAACTGATGACAAAGACCTTTATGCCCCCTTAAATAGTGAGACTAATGGAATCAAAGTAGCTTGTAATGACAATCTCACCCCTCTTGCCAAGGCAGGTTTTCTCAATGTAATGTCCTTTTGGTGGTTGAATCCGTTAATGAAAACGGGTAGTCAGAAAACCCTTGAAGAAAAAGATATGCCCAGGTTGCGCATTGAAGATGGAGCAGAATCATGTTATTTACGTTTCTTGGAGCAGTTTAATAACCAAAAGGATTCTCATCCATCGATCTTGAGGACAATCGTGATGTGCAATTCAAAAGAGCTTCTAATATCTGGATTCTTTGCACTGATGAAAATTATCACAGTATCTGCCGGCCCTCTATTTCTTAAAGCTTTCATAAGAGTTGCTGAAGGTTATGAAAGCTTTAATGGAGAAGGTTTTGTGTTAGCTATAGCACTTTTTTTCATCAAGATATTAGAGTCGTTATCACAACGACAATGGGACTTTAGATGCAGAGTTATTGGTATAAGAGTTAGATCATTGCTTACAGCTGCAATTTATAAAAAACAATTGAATTTGTCAAATGCTGCCAAGATTACACATTCGGCCGGTGAGATCATGAACTATGCAACTGTGGATGCTTATAGAATCGGGGAGTTTCCTAATTGGCTCCATCAAAGCTGGACAACCACTCTCCAGCTTATCTTTGCACTTGCGATTCTTTTTCAGGCTGTAGGTTTGGCTACATTTGCATCTTTAACAGTCATAATCTTTACAGTTATCTGCAATGCACCACTCGCTAAGTTACAACACCAGTTCCAGTCGAAGCTAATGGTTGCACAGGATGAACGCCTTAAAGCAATCTCAGAAGCTCTTGTGAATATGAAAGTTTTGAAACTTTACGCATGGGAGATTCATTTTAAGGGTGTGATTGAAAAGTTAAGGGCAGTCGAGCATAAATGGTTATCGGCTGTTCAGCTTCGTAGAGCTTATAACAGCTTTCTTTTTTGGTCGTCTCCACTTCTGGTCTCAACTGCTACGTTTGGGGCTTGTTACTTCATTGGGATTCCGTTGAATGCTAGTAATGTTTTCACATTTGTGGCTACTTTACGTTTGGTTCAGGATCCTATTAGAACTATCCCTGATGTTATTGGGAATACTATTCAAGCAAAAGTAGCATTTTCAAGAATCTTGAATTTTCTAGAGGCACCGGAGCTCGAGAGCGCTCATGTTAGGCAGAAGGTGAATAAGGAGGGTTTTCAATATAACATTTTGATCGATTCAGCAAGTCTTTCTTGGGAAGGGAATCTAGTGAAGCCCACACTTCAAAAGATTCATTTACAGGTTCGATTGGGTGAAAAAATTGCTATATGTGGAGAGGTGGGTTCAGGCAAGTCCACACTTTTAGCTGGAATTCTTGGAGAGGTTCCGATCATCGAGGGATCTGTAAGTACTTTTTTGCGTATGTATCTTGCTAGATACTAGGTGCAACAAAGGTTCTTAGATTTTTATTACATTCCCTTATCAAATTCAGACTCTCTTTCTCTTTGTCCATGACATCATATTTTGTATACATATTTTGGTGAAAGTATGTTATGCTTAACTGTATTTTGCACTTCATATATTACCAGTAGAAGTGGTCATTAGAATTTTAAGCAGTAAAAACTTGTCAAAATAGTCTCTATAGCATCACATACTAAATTTCAAAATGCACTTCCAAGCACCCCCTGTGTCGTATACTAGAACTATGAGTGGATCTACATGAAAACAAGGGTATGCATGTGCACCTAAACATTTTTTTGTAGTGATTTTTGGTTCAAAGAAAGTAAAGTACAAAATTGTTGTTGTAGTGCATAATGCATTGCTTGAAATTGTTTGTTATGCTAATGTATACTCTTGTGGACAATTCTCGATACGTCAGTGTAATAAAACAGAACCTTTTTTCTCTACAAGGACAGGATTTCAAGTTCTTATTGACAATAATTAATCTTGTTTCTATTTCCCTGCATTCCTCAGCTTCAAGTATATGGGAGCATTGCATATGTTTCTCAGTCAGCTTGGATTCAAACAGGTAGCATACGGGATAATATTTTGTTCGGGTCTGCTATGGATAGTCAGAGATACCAAGAAACGCTTGAGAAGTGTTCTTTGGTGAAAGATCTTGAGTTGCTAACGTATGGTGATCTCACTGAGATAGGAGAAAGAGGTGTTAACCTCAGTGGTGGACAGAAGCAAAGGATTCAACTCGCGCGTGCTTTATATCAGGATGCAGATATCTATCTTTTGGATGATCCTTTTAGTGCTGTGGATGCACATACTGCTTCAAGCTTATTTAATGTAAACTAATTCTTGATCAGAAATGAGTATCTTTAGTTAATAATTTATTAGTCTCTGAATGCAAAGTTGATAAACATGGTTATTAATTTGTAGGAATTTGTTATGGAAGCGCTTTCCAGGAAGACAGTTTTGCTTGTAACTCACCAAGTTGATTTCCTTCCGACATTTGATTCTGTTCTGGTGAGTTAGTAAACTCTTGGCATACTATGAATAAGTTCAAGATTTAATTTTTGTTAGATTTTCTATGCAGTAATAAAAATTTGCCAATTTCGTGTTGAAACACACCACAGGCACACCTCTTTCATTAAACAGAAGCACCAGATACATTCTAGTTAAAAGTTGTAATATTGACCCATTTACTTAAGAACGGGTCAATTTTGGCTGTGATTTATTTCAAACGATTCATATGAGTCATTCAGCTAAAGGGGGAAAATAAGGTGTGATTAAAAGAAAAGGATGGAATTTGAGCCCCATGAAGGGACAAAGTAGCTATAGCTTTTTCCACTGTACAAGTTTTGATCATTTTCAGTAGCTTAACATGTTCTTGCCCAAATCTTTTATTTATCAGTAGTATCGTCATTTGAACAATTGTTGTATTATTTTCTCTTAGATTTAATATGTTAAAGTTTTAACAGTTAATGTCGGACGGGGAAATTCTAGCAGCTGCGCCTTACAATCAACTAATGTCATCAAGCCAGGAGTTTCAAGACTTGGTAAATGCACACAAAGAAACCGCAGGTTCCGAAAGGCTTGCAGAAGTTACCTCTTCCACAAACAAAATACCTTCAATAAAAGACATTAAAAATAGCCGCACAAACAATTTATCTGAAAACCTGGAAAACAACCAATTGATCAAAAAAGAAGAAAGGGAAGAAGGTGACACGGGTTTGAGACCCTACATACAATATTTAAGTCAGAATAAAGGTTATGTGTTCTTCTCCGTAGCTGTACTCTCACAAGTGATCTTCGTGGCATGTAATGTATGTCAAAATTCATGGATGGCTGCAAATGTGGACAATCCCGATGTCAGCACTTTAAAACTGATTGTGGTTTACTTAGTTATTGGTGTTATAGCAATTGGGTTCTTGCTCCTCAGATCACTCTTCACAGTTGCATTGGGGCTACAATCTTCAAAGTCGATATTTTCACAGCTATTAATCTCTCTTTTTCGTGCACCAATGTCGTTTTACGATTCAACCCCTTTGGGTAGGGTATTAAGCAGGGTAAATGTTTCTAAAATCATACCTAAGTTGTGTTTTTGCAACGATTCTTCAGTTGGTGAGCTAACGTGTGCTTTGATTTTTTATAGGTGTCGGTTGATTTAAGTATTATTGATCTTGATATTCCATTTAACCTGATATTTGCTCTTGCTGCCACAACAAATTTCTTTTCAAATATGGGGGTGCTAATCTTTGTCACCTGGCAAGTCTTGTTTGTCTCGGTACCACTAGTTTATGTGGCACTTCGCTTACAGGTACTTTACCTTTTCCCTTCCTTCTGGTAGATCTTTTTATGCTTCATATTAGGGAAAATGCCCAATGAGACGACCCAAGTCTCAGCCATAAACATCACTTGGCAAGATTTGTTGTAAACTTTTGGTGGCCTAATTTATTCTTATTTCACAAGCAATAATGAATTTGATCAACTTGAAACAGAGATATTACTTCTCGTCTGCAAAAATGCTGATGCGGATCAATGGGACAACCAAATCTTTGGTGGCAAACCATCTTGCGGAATCCGTGGCAGGAGCCATGACAATAAGAGCTTTTAAACAAGAAGATCGATTCTTTGCTAAGAATTTTGATGTAGTAGATACAAATGCTAGTCCGTATTTGCACAGTTTTGCTGCAAACAATTGGTTGATCCAACGGCTTGAAACTATCAGTGCCACCGTTTTATCAGCTTCAGGACTCTGCATGGTTTTGCTTCCTCCTGGAACTTTCAGTTCTGGTGAGCTTTCTGTTCATAATCTGTTATCTTAAAGGAACTTATTACTGTTAATAAGTATTCCTATGCTAACCATTTTTTCATCCTACTTATCTAAAATGATTATCTTGACCACAAATAATCGGAAAACCAACTTTATAATAACCATTAGCTAAACACTAAAACTTATTATTATGACTTCTGAATGCAAGTTACAGTGACTTAAATATGCACGCACATCCAAACTTCCTTCTAGTAAAATGCTGGCATTTTATGCCAAGTTCCTGTAGTAAATTCATCTCATGGAGGTTCTAATAAACATTTTGCAGGTTTTATTGGAATGGCGATATCTTATGGGCTTTCTCTAAACATGTCACTGGTTATGTCGATTCAAAACCAGTGCACATTGGTAAACAATATCATCTCAGTCGAAAGAGTCAACCAGTACATGCATTTACCTAGTGAGGCTCCTGTAGTTATAGACGAGAATCGTCCCCCTGCTAACTGGCCGAGCAGGGGTAAAGTCGATATTCAGGATTTGCAAGTAAAATTATCTTCCCCTTTTGTTGTTTCAGCAGTTACTACTACATAAAGTTTATGTCTATATTAACAAAGATTTATTTTATTTGAAATTACAGATTAGGTACCGACCTGATGCACCTCTAGTTCTCCGAGGGGTTACATGTACATTTCAAGGAGGGCACAAGATTGGTATTGTTGGGAGGACGGGTAGTGGAAAGACTACGCTCATTGGTGCATTATTTCGTCTAGTGGAACTCACTGGTGGGAAAATTTTTGTTGATGGGATAAATATTTCTACAGTTGGACTTCATGATTTAAGGTCACGTTTTGGGGTTATACCTCAAGATCCTACTCTTTTTAATGGAACAGTTAGATACAATTTGGATCCCCTATGTCAACATACAGATCAGGAAATATGGGAGGTAAATTTGAGGTTTTTGAAGTAATTAACTTGTGTTTTACTGAGTTTACATACATAGATAATCCAAAATTCATGAGTTAACCTTCTGCATTTTGGTTATTGAAGGTTCTAGGCAAGTGTCAACTCAGAGAGGCCGTTCAGGATAAAATAGGAGGGCTGGATTCCATAGGTAATGCATTCGCGAAAAGTTATATATGCAATCGTGAAGGTTCTTATATCCGTGTAATCACAAGAACATCTAACAAGGAATCGTAACTTATTTACGTTTCTTTTTGAGTAATCATGTTACTGTTTCTACGTTACAACAAAAACAGAAACAAAGTATAGTGTCTTGTTTTAGTGTGGTTAAAACAGGAAATGGACATTAAGTAATATTCTACTTTTGTCAAGTGGAATCAAGTACTGACTAGGAATATTTTTCAAGTACAGTAGTGGAAGATGGAACAAATTGGAGCATGGGGCAGCGCCAGTTGTTTTGCTTGGGGCGTGCATTGTTGAGGCGAAGCAAGATTTTGGTACTAGATGAGGCAACTGCATCAATCGACAATGCTACAGACACAATGTTACAAGAAACCATCAGATCCGAGTTTGCTGATTGCACTGTAATCACAGTGGCTCACCGGATACCAACCGTGATGGATTGCACCATGGTTCTAACTATGAGTGACGGTCAGTTTTTCAAATTTCTACAACTAGTTTTAAAACTTGAAATTTGATCTATCTACTTATAATTTGGTTGATGGGTCTAGCCAGTCAGACGGATAGGTTATCCTTTTTTATCTGAACCAAAACACTTTTCCAATCTCTATTAAATAAGTTTGAACCATGTAACAGGAAAAATTGCAGAGTATGATGAACCGATGAAGCTGATGAGAAGAGATGATTCTTTGTTTGGACAGCTTGTGAAGGAATATTGGTCACATTCTCAATCTACCGACATTCTTTGAATTGAAGATCATTCAAGAATCAAGATATATAGCTTTGTTTGAGTTGGCTATCCACCAAGCATTTGACTACGTACGTATAATCTTATCATACGAAAATAAGGCTTTAGAGAGATGTACAGGTAAGGTACGTGTGTCCTTTTGTGGTCCGGGAAGATCATACTCGTGTTACCAAGTCAATTATTCTTTTTCCTTGGGAAAAGCCGAAAAATGTACATAGCAAAATTCATGTTACATTTCTAAATATGGAAATTTTGATGTATTAATAGTAGCTCACTTAATAACATTTGGACTGGGATTGAGCAAACTGAACCATAACAGGGAAGAAGTCGACTCATGGGGCGGGAACTACTTCAAGACCTAGCCAACGGGCTGAAAATTGACAGGGCTGTAGACAGTATCTATGTCACTATGGAAGCTAGATAGCGGCATATTGTAACTTCATTTTGGGCAAACAATTTAGCTTGTGTTTTATTTTAAGTTCCAAGATATATGTAATGGTAATGGGATTTTATTTTTTTTTTGGGTCAAAAACTCTAAACCTGGTAAATATATTACTCCCACATCCCAGCCCGTTCATAAAATATGTCGTAAGGGGCAAGGGTGCAGTCGGCAAAAAACATCGGCTCTTTTCTTTGGCTTGCATCGGCTCTTTGGCTTCATTGTACCCTTTGTATCGGCAAGCATCGGCACATTCCATCGGCTATATAAATCGGCCATATTTGGCCGATCCTTGTGAACGTTGGGAGCGTGCTAAGTGACCGTTTTTTTTTTGTTCTTGTGCCAAAATCATTCCCACCGGAAACCTAATTTTATTATTTGGGGGTTTTCGATTTTGAGGCAAATACTATGGTTTTCTTGGCTTCTATTGCCGGAATCCATGCCGGAAACGACTTGCCGATGCTCCTAACGTACAATACCCTTATTCCGGCGAGATCTGAAACCCCTTTTTGGGGTTTCCGGTGGTCGCCGGCCAAAAACGTTCACTTTTTACGGCCAAATAGTTGTTTGGCAAGGGTGCAGTTGGCACTTTTCATTGGCTCTTTGTATGGCTACTTTTCCGGTGACCCCTTTTTTGGGGTTTCTGGTTGGTACACGCTTTTCCGGTGACTCCTTTTTGGGGTTTCTGGTTTAATCCGTCGCTGCATGTGTTCTGGTGACCCTTTTTTGGGGTTTCTGGTGGTGTTGCTTCGGTTTTCCGGTGACTCCTTTTTGGGGTTTCTGGTTTATACGGTTTTCCGGCGAGCCCTTTTTGGGTTTTCCGGTTAACTGCTGCTGCTTATGCTTGATTATATGTATATTTATCTTATTACATTGCCGTTAATTGCATGTTTGTGATTAGCTTGGTAGTGTTAACTTAGCGGTAGCGTTGCCGGATTTTTTCCTTGGTAGTGTTGCCGTCTTTTGTTCCATTAAAGCAATAGGTAGCCGGAAAAGTAGTATTATGCCGGTGATGATATCGTTGAACAATTAGGTTGCCGGTGTTACGTTTATATGGGCGATGATGATACAAAATGTTCGTAAAAATGGGACTCGGATGATCCGGGGCGTATCTTGGCAGGGTAAACCTTCGGGTTGGCAGCCATGGCGTATTCGACTTCCGAATTCCCGACCCCCAAATTCTGAGCCCAAGTATCATTTTTTATAAAAAAACGGTCACTTTTTTTAATTTTTCCGGCAACCTTTAATTTTTTTTTCGGCATTGGCATTTTGGCAAGTTTTGGCTAGTTTTTTTGCACTACACCATCACTTTTGGCTCGGTTTTGGCAAGATTTGGCTACTTTTTGGCAAAAACACGTGGCGGCCTTTGATTGGTCGAAAAAGAGCCAAAACCAAGCCAAAGAGCCAAGGATCGGCTATGCACCCTTGCCCCTAACATGTCTAACTCTTTTGTTTACTATTTCTAGTACTACATAAAGGAGGAAAATCACCATCTGCAATTTGATTAATACTAAAGTTCAAGTAATATTCTGGAATTATTTACTACTCTTTTTCACCCGGCCATAGTACGTAATTCGTATAGATTGATTAATTAATTAGTTAGGAATTAATCGATATCAACTTGAGAATGGCAGCATTCTCTTTCAAATAGTTAGGCAACCATTTTTGTTTTGGTTTTCTTTTGTCAATTTAATCTGCATCTTTCCTCTTTAATATTTCGTGGCTGCTATTGAATGTTTATATAATAAATAAACATAAAAATGTACAAACATTATTTTTATAGTGAATTTTATTTATAAAGTATTCAAGTTATGTGTTTTATTTCGATCTATTAACCTTTATTATTATACCACTTTGTTAAAAAAAATTAGAGTTTAAAGAAAAAAATAAAGGAAAGCACACTATCCCGAAACACATTAGATCCTTATCATGACCTCCTTCTAAAGTTTTTGATGCCAGTTAGATACTTTTTCTTATACCCACATGATTTGGGTTTTATTCGAGATTGAACTCGCATCTATCAATTTTACATGTGTTCCAGACTATATTAATACAGGGTATCTATTCATTAATTGATGGATCGGTAACTTTGAATTCTCAAAAAAAAAAAAAAAAAAAAAAAAAAAAAAAAAAAAAAAAAAAAAAAAAAAAAAAAAAAAAAAAAAAAAAAAAAAAAAAAAAAAAAAAAAAAAAAAAAACAAAAAAAGTTTTAAATAATATTAAAGTTAATACGTATAACATCATAAAAAAATAATTTTCATTTTCACTCATTCTACAATTTATAAAAAATGAAGAGAATGAAAATGATTCAACTTCTCCATTATAAGCAAACAATGGAAGTCTTTCCATTTCATCCTACCAAACACCCCTTTAAAGACTTAGATTCAGGGAGACTTGAGTTCAAATCCTGAAGAGCAAGGTTTACCCCTATTAATTGTCGTGCCTTTGAACGAATTAATAAGGGGTTTTTCTTTTTAGGTATTGTTTTTTTTTTTTTTTTTTTTTTTTTTTTAAATTTTTTTTTTTTTTTTTTTTTTTTTTTTTTTTTTTTAAATTTTTTAAAATAAAACAACCCTTTCAATGCTTAATTAAAGTCCTAATCATTAATTGGAATGAAATGACTTTTTATTGTAATATAGTAGTTAATCTTATATATAAATTATTACGTTATTGTATCATAACATACATTACTCACATTTTTTTTCTCTATATTTTCTTGTTATAAAATTTTAGTAAGATGTCCGGATTGAATCCGGGTTGATTGGCTAGTATATTATTAAATCAAGATTTAACTTATGTTTTATTTTAAATTCTAGGAATTTGTGTGCTTTTAGTTTAGACAATAAAAACTTACTTAACTTAAATTGGAAAAAGGGAAAAATTAATACGTTGTGATACAGCTTTAACATAAAAATAGCAGGTCTTTCTTTTGTATTTTGCTAAACATAACTTTTAAGGTTATGAACTTATGATTAACATATGATCAACCATTATATAAAAATAAAAGTCCAATAAAAGTAATTACCAACCATAAGCTTAAGCTCTTTTTCTTATTTAGAGATGTCAATTACCTTAAGGGGTGTTTGGTAGGAAAGAATTATAAAAAATGAAAATATAATAGAGAATGAAAATAATGAAAAAAAGAATGAGTATTTGGAAAGAGAATGAATTATATTTTTTGGTACCCAACGGAAAATGAATATAAAAAATTAAAAAAAAAGTTTTAAATAATATTAAAGTTAATACGTATAACATCATAAAAAAATAATTTTCATTTTCACTCATTCTACAATTTATAAAAAATGAAGAGAATGAAAATGATTCAACTTCTCCATTATAAGCAAACAATGGAAGTCTTTCCATTTCATCCTACCAAACACCCCTTTAAAGACTTAGATTCAGGGAGACTTGAGTTCAAATCCTGAAGAGCAAGGTTTACCCCTATTAATTGTCGTGCCTTTGAACGAATTAATAAGGGGTTTTTCCTTTTAATAGGTATTGAGTGAGAGACTCTCTAGTGTGGACCTAGTTAAGACAACATAGTCTAGACCCCATTGATATATTCGAACCATACCTATGGAAAAAAAATTACCATACAAAGTATGTTTTCTTTTATGGAGTGTTTGTGTATATTGATCATGAACTTCATGCCATTTACTCATTAACCCTATAACATATAGTTTTTATATATTTCAAGTTTTATTACATACAAATCATTAAAATTGTAAGAAAACATCCACAACATGCGCGCGCACAGACACAAGGGATATGAATCTGATATCAATCACCAAAACATAGTTAATCTTGCCTACTTAATTAATTATATCTACTTCAACTAAATATATACTTAATTTATCTATATTTAATTCTATACTAGTTTTAATACCCGTACAGTGTACTGGTTGACTCGATTTATAAAGAATAAAATTTGAGCATGCTCTATCACATGCACATAGTCTTTCCAATGGTAACCTAATAGTCAGAGAAATGCATCATAAACGTATCTATCAAGATCTAGTATTACTTTTGGTACTGGTAAAACATGTTTCGTATTGTTTTAAAATTTTCAACCACGTTTCATTATATTACTAAATGTATAAATAGTTAAATAAAAAATTATATTTTGTTATAAGTTAGAAATCTACATTATTATTATTATCTACTAATAATTTAAGACATCTCATAGATAAGAATAAATAAATTTAAATTTTACATATTATAAATAAAATATATATTAAATTATAAATTTCCATTAAAAATAAAATTGGTGATAAAAATCTATATTTATAGCAACAATGAATAAAAGAAGATTTTTATTATAAAAGTTTTAATTATATATATATACCAATAAATTAAAAGTTTTTTTTTATATATATATATATATATATATATATATATATATATATATATATATATATATATATATATATATATATATATATATATATATATATATATATATATATATATATATATATATATATATATATATATATATATATATATATATATATATATATATATATATATATATATATATATATATATATATATATATATATATATATATATATATATATATATATATATATATATATATATATATATATATATATATATATATATATATATATATATATATATATATATATATATATATATATATATATATATATATATATATATATATATATATATATATATATATATATATATAGACAATTGCTCTAATTTTAATATATATAAATAAAAAATATATATAATATATATCCAATAGAATAATAGTTATATATATACAATAGAATAATAGCTAATATTATCTTAATAATACGTTAGTCTATGTTGAATTTTCAACAAAAAATTTAAAAATGTATAGACTTTTCTGAAGACTTGGAACGAACAAATTTTCTAACACCGTTGCCAGGTTTTTTCCACAAGCTTTACCCGCCTAACACGCTACTCAGTCCCGAAAAGGAGGTTCCACACACCTATATATATCCCATAGATCTCCGGCAGCAACACAACACTCACAAATAAAGAACTTGAACCACAACTCAGAAAACATGGTATCGAGTTATCTAAAATATTATTCTTCCGCATTGCTCATGCTTATTTTCATCAGTGCTTTCTCATTCTTTAAACCCTCAGAAGCAGCCGGTATAGCCACCTACTGGGGCCAACACACTGATGAAGGGACCTTAGCAGCCGCCTGTGCTACTGGAAACTACCAATTTATAAACATAGCTTTCTTGACCACCTTTGGTAATGGCCAAACACCAGTCCTGAACCTAGCAGGCCATTGTGATCCTGCTTCTACCTGCTCTAGTTTAAGCTCCGACATACGCGCATGCCAAAGCCAGGGTGTTAAGGTGTTTCTTTCTTTAGGAGGAGCCGTTGGAAGCTATTCATTATCGTCACCACAAGATGCACAGCAAGTTGCTGATTACTTGTGGAACACCTTTCTTGGTGGGCAGTCGGCTTCCAGGCTGTTAGGAGATGCTGTTTTGGATGGAATCGACTTCGACATCGAGCAGGGTACAGACCAGTACTGGTCTGACCTGGCTAGGGCACTCACAGCACATGGCTCACAGCAAAAAGTTTACTTGTCTGCAGCACCCCAGTGCCCTTTCACGGATAACCAACTGATCACGGCAATCAGGGAAGGGATTTTTGATTATGTCTGGATTCAGTTCTACAACAATGGGCAATGCGAGTATGGGGCAAATGCTGATGCTTTATTAGCTAGATGGAACGAGTGGACTCAGGTGAACTCCAATCAGTTTTTCTTGGGTCTGCCTGCTGCTACAGGAGCTGCCGGTAGCGGATACATTCCACCAGATGTTCTCACGTCTCAAGTTCTTCCAGCGATCAAGAGTTCTCCTAAGTACGGCGGGGTTATGCTATGGGACAGGTTCTATGATCAACAAAATGGATACAGTGACGCCATCAAAGCCAGCGTTTGATCCTGAAGTGACAGTCTTTTATACTTGATTATTATGTGTTATGTAGTTGAATAAACTCGTATCTTCAGGAGATGAAGATCAGATAGGTTTTGTAACAGACAACAAAAAAAACTACTCATAATACTTTGTTATGTTTCTTTTATAATAATAATTGTAACGCCAGACTGCCAGTAATGAAAGACATAATAAAGGGTTCTTTGTTAACTATAACGATCTCAATGCTTCTATAAACTCAGATAATGACACAGAAGTTTATGGACTTTCAGAATTTGCTATATGATACACAGTCTCTACATATTCAAAGAAACTGAATCTCAACTTAATTTGAATTTGACAGGATCTATGGCAGACAGGAAAAGTTAATAAAGAAGAACAAAAACAATAGTAGAAAACAAAGATGCGCAGAAAGATATGTATGCATCTTTCTAAATGGATGATCAAAAAATCAACCTCGCTTGCAGCTTGCAAGCATGAATCTTTCATCTTGTTTATTGCATCTACACCTTTCTGACCTGAATATTATGGTTGGACTGGGACCGCCAAATGGGCTGTCTACCACTCTGAAGAAGAGCTACATGCTCGCCTTCCTTCATCATCCCGTGACTCTGCACATACAAACTCCATGTCATTTTCAAGAATAAAATTTGTAAAAACACCCAACAAATTTATACATAATATCTATCAGCAAAGCTCCCCCAACTAAAATATGCAAGAACTAATCACACGGGATAAGGTTCCCCTTTGTGAATGTCCAGGGGTCTCTCAATGTGCATTCTAAAAGTGTAATGTGATGTCGCAAGTGAAAGTGTAACTTTGATGTGCAAGTGACCAAAAAAAAAGGTAAAAGAGAGATTAACAAGTAACTCTACTTTCCCCTTCAAGAAGCAATATGTTACCAAACTATTTATGTGTCTCAATCAAACACAATATGCTTTTGAGTTTTGACTCTTTTAAAACGCACATCCAGTTCCCTCTTAGAAAGAAAAGGTGAAATATAACATCAAAAACTAGGTATAGGCATCAGTGGGGTGAATCTCACCTTCAACACAGCAAGAGCTTTCGCAAAGGTTTCTTCAGAATCATCTGAGAACTCCATATAAATGGGACAAACTCCTTGATATAAAGCCAATTTCTGTTGTACTCTTTTCCTGATTATCAGGTACAGTATTTAAATCGGTAAAAAAATCCAACACAACTGAAACCGATCTTCAGGAAACCGACTATTGACAAAGCATTGTAATAGGAGACTTACTCATCAGTGAAGGCAAATATAGTTCCATTGGGTCGATAATGGCTCAGTAGGACGGCCATTGTACTGGTTCTCGTAAATACCACAATTGAAGTTCCAAGAGTGTTGGACATTGATGTGGCATGGTATGCAAACATTTCGCTCATATGGTTCTGTTTGTTAAGTCGAGTATTAAAGTATTTTTTTTTTTTTTGAAAAAGTAAAAAAAAAAATCAGAATGTTATAAGCAAGAAGTAATCTACCTTATAGGCTTGACTAAGGCTAGATGCTGTGCCACCACCCATTATGCTTGATTCAGTTCTTAACGAAACTGTGTGCATTACGTTAACAGCTTTTAGCGGAAACCTAAAATTAATAGCAAAAAAAAGAGAAAAGGATTAGTTTCAAGTATATTGCTCTTGATACCAAATAAATGAAGATGCTACAATATGTAGAGACAAGTCTTACTTTCCATGAGCAGTTTCTCCAGAAAGCATAACTGCATCAGCACCTTCTCTAACAGCAATAGCAATGTCAGACACCTCCGCTCTAGTTGGTGTAGGATGAACGATCATGCTTTCAAGCATATTTGTTGCTACAATAACAGCTTTTCCCATGCTACGGCACAGTCTGATTATCTCTTCCTAAAGAAAGAAATTCATTTAAATGGATTGCTATTAGTACTTAGCTGCATGAAGTGGCAATGTTAGTAGCGTTGGAGTCACTATGCTTAGAGATCGCCATTTCAACCCATTAATCAATAAATTAATCCTTAAATGCATGAAGTGGCGTTTGTAATAACACTGGTTGGTTTTTTTTGGGGGGGGGGGGGGGGGGGGGGTTATTAAGAGATGCCAAATTCGACCCATTTGTTTATAAATGAGTCAATGTGGGTTAATATGCTATCCTAAATGTGCCAAATGGGAAAAAGTTGCGAATAAAATGGAAGTGAGCGAATGAGTATAATGGGTTGTACTGGCTTAATCTCTCCCAAATGAATTCAAATGCTCACAACATCTTGAATTGCTTTACTCCAATTAATAGATTTTATTTGAACAAGCAAAGTTTTGTGGTCATATTTGTTACATTACTAAATATTTGATAAGGGTCGGTCAAAGTTTATAGACAAAAAAGTGTTTGTGAATTGGTAACAGGTCAAAGCAGATAGTTTTTGTAAGGTCAGTCAAAATGTATAAATTATTAGTGTGCCAAATATGATTACACTTTTAAAGTCACCAAATGTGAGAATTCATTGACAATATAACTTTTTTAAAGAATGATCTAGGAGGCTTTAAGTAATAAAAGTACAATTTTGGAAGAAACTTTCAACCCGTTTACGTTGTTTCCCTTTTAGCTAAATTTTATTTTCTAACCTGTAACCCAACTACCCAAGTTTACCAATTTTTTAATCAATAAGGCAACACTGCCACCTCTACTGACTACGACTACCCAGCCTACTTAATTTCCCACCTCCTATACTACTGATAGAAAGCCTTACCTGCAACAATGGAACCTCTTCAACAGGCAACTCGGCACCAAGGTCCCCTCTTGCAACCATTGCCTGGACAGAGAAGAAAAACAGCACTAAGGGATGCTTATTGAGGCAAAGAACCCATGTCATAGTTTTCAAGCACCAGAAACTTCCACAATTGTGATCAAATATCACCACAAGCCAACCAAATGTAACACCAGCCAACAATGTTTAGAATGTCCCATAAAGAAAAGAAAAGATAACAAGAATGATGGAATCACGATAAAATTTACCCCGTCAGAAGCAGTGATAATTGAATGCAAATTTGGTATGGAGTCTGCACTTTCAATTTTTGGGATAACTTGAATATCTGCACCACAACCTGCAAAGATAGCAATCGTATTAATAAACAACATAACTTCATGGAGAAAGATTTTTATGAGCTCCTATCTTAAAACGTTATATGCATTGGCGACACTAATGTACTTACTTTTTAGATAGTTTTTCAGCTCGTGGATGACTTCTGCATCTTTAACAAAAGAAACCGCATAAAAATCAACTTGATTGTCCACGCCAAATTTGATATCATCCCAATCCTTTTCTGTTACAAAATTATTTAAATGATTTAAAAATCTAATCACATGCAAAAATAACATATACATATCATTGTCATCATGAAGGTTGTACAGTTATTAAGTCTAACCAGTGATAGATGGTAGAGTTGCACTTTTTCCTCGAACATTTAGATGGCGTCTAGACTTGAGCTCACCACCATCCACAACTTCACATTTTACTGAATCTTCAGTCTTGGACTTCACCATTAGCGACATCATACCACCTAATGAAAGCAACAATTCATCATAATTAGAAATCAAAAAAATATTAATATAACTTTGTTACATTTTAATAAGCTAATGGTTGATGAAGAGAATGTTAGAAAATTAAATTGAAAACATATGGAAAATGACACACATAGTGATTTTTAATTTAATTTTTCTTTTCTTCAGGTGTAATGTCTTGCTACCAAAGAAGAATAAGAAAAAAAGAATTATGCAAAAATAGAGCCCCTCATGTGGTCAGACTAAATTATATCATTAATCATTAATCATTTTATTAACTTTAAATTAGTTGGCTGTCACTCTTCAGTAGTTAGGATTTAGGAACTTAGGATATTAACCTTCACATGAATTGGCATACTATTATACTTAGTTTCACTAATTGAATAATTGAATGTATAAGAATCATTAACATAGTTGGTTACGTCTTATCTCTCGAATACAGGCCATTACCTTGTTCCTTAAGGTTGTTTGTTCGATTATTATTAACTGGTCTAATCCTATCACATCATAAAACAAAACTCGGGTATGGAATATATGAGTTAAGTTTAGCATACCATCAACCAGAAGCATGTCACCGGCCTCTACATCATTGACAAAATCATCATAGTTAACACTAACACAGTCTGCGGTACCAACCCCTCTTTTAATCGTAAAAGTGAATTCTTGGCCACTTTCTAAGTTAACCGGTTGAGGCAAGTCCCCACTCCTAACCTCAGGCCCCTGACAAAAGAAGAAAAATCTTCATGAATTATTTTCTGTAAATACAAATAATAATAGTAGAAAGACGTATATAAATAAAGTTGCCTTAGTGTCAAGCATGATTGCGATGACGTTATCCTTGGACTGAGCATTATATTCTTTAACAAGGTCAATAACTTTCTGATGAGAAGCATGATCTCCATGAGACATGTTTAATCTTGCAACATTCATACCGGTCTCAGCTAACTTCCATATCATTTCCTTGGTGTCGGTTGATGGACCGATTGTACAAACAATTTTCGTCTTTCGCTTAACAACGGGCTTGGACCATATGCCTGCTGAGCTATTATCTCCTTTGCGTAAAACTTCCTGCGATTGATAACTTTGTTCTCCTATCTGTTTAATACATCATAGATCTTAGTATTACTTTTTTTATTCCAGAGAAACAAAAGAGAAGCCTTCGATTTAACTAAAACTCTCCAACAAATTACTCTTTCTTTCAAAAAAATACGAAAACATATTTAATATTTTCCCTTTGAAATACATCCTTTAACTTTAGTAGAAAAAATTCTAAAACTCCGTGTTTAAATAAATGAAAATACACACAATAACTAACGACTATCAATAAAAAGAAAGTTTCAAACTCGTATAATTAGAAAGGAAAAATTAACATTTAAGATACAGCAAATACATTATCAAAAAGACAACATGTAGCATAATTAATCAATCAATTCTATTGCAACTTAAATTTATTAAGGAGATAAAACTATAAATAAGTAAAATGGACAAAAGGAGGGACGGGGACCTTAGGAATATCTTCGGGAGTGACAGGAAGAACTTCAAGATTGGCGGCTCGCTTAGCGGTGACGGTGAGAACACGGCGGTGGTGGCTGATCCGGCCAATGGAACAGGGCTTGTTGATCTTTTCAGTCATCTGATCATTATTATTAAGATTGTTTCCAGCAACAAATGAATTGTGAAGCAGCTTGGTTGCAACTACATGAGCCATCTAGTGCTGATTTCTTTCGAAACAAAAGGTAATGAAAGAATGGAGAGAGAGTTAAATTAGCAGCAGTGGAATATAAATATAAATTATATATAAAGAGGGAGGCGATGTTTTCTGAGGAGAAATACGTTGTGATTGGAGAAATAGACACCGAAGGGGACTGATTTTTGTGTGCCTAGACTGTATCGAAACAGGTGGAGTTGTTGGCTGTTTCACCTCGGCCTCCTTTTTTTAGGTATGATAACACTTTTAACTACTGTACTATTTTAGTTCACCCTCCCCTCCCTTTTTTTTCCAACGTGCCAATATTATCACACATTATTTTCATATTTTACCCGGGACAAGCGGCGTTCAAAGGAGACAGTTGCAAAACATACGAAAACTTGTTTCGAGAATCAACATGTGTTTGTCCCGTTTAGGTTTGATACTTTTGGTGTTCTTGCCTCCGATTTTTGAAACGGGTTCAAAAAGTGATTAATAGTAATTACTCATCCCTTAAGACCTAAACCATTGTATTTAGTAGGATCAGATTTGCAATTCAAAAGGGGGTATTGTATTGTAATCTTTTTTCCGAAATGATTTCATTATATTATATATATACTAAAAACCTATAATAATTTACAAGTTCTTTATGTATGAAATGTATAAGTTCTTATAGCATATACTAATTTATACCAATTTTCATTTTGACCCCCTAAAGTTTCTATCTTTTAACTTTTGTCCACATCAAAAATTTTGATTTTCATTTTCTTAATCCTAAACTTTTGGGTTCTCATGTTTTCATCAAACAACTTTCACATACAGTTACGGTTTTACTTTTAAACATTTGGTTATTTTATTTTCATCCGTCTTTTATATATATATAACGTTTAAATATATAATAACTTTCATCATCGTTACGTCTAACGGTCATGTAACATTTAAATCATTAATATAATTATTGTTTATGTTTTTATACATTTTATTATTTTTGTACAAATTTTTTTTGTTATTGCAATATGTTTAGTTGTTTTTTTTAAAATTTGGTTTCAAATATCTGATATGAATTTGGGTCCAAAACATTGTCGTGTAGAGGCGTAATTATACGGCAACGTACGGGTACAATAACATGTTTGAACTGTTTGGTAAGAGAAATTAACTATAGGCGAGGAAATGATTATTTCCATTCAAAATGAGGGAAAGTGCAATCATATCATAATTAGGGAAGTTTTTCTTCAATGGGCTTATGCAAAGTTCATTGGATTTTTAAGATTTTTGGTTAGAGAATATTATGTTTTCTAGCATTTTCGAAGTCAATTTCTTCGTTATTATCAAATAATGGAATTTATTAAATTACTCTACCAATTTCATTTCTTTGCTTTTTTCGTTAGTACTTTATTTTTATCAAGGAATTCTTTAGCTTGTGTCATAATGCAAGCTTAGATTTTAAGTACTATTAATATGTATTGTATGTTTATGGAACAAAACCAACCCGCAAGAACATGTACACGTGAACTGATGTATCTATTATGGCTGATGCGATAAAATTGATGGTTAGACTTCACCTCAAATTCAATTTAAGATGGATTTCAATTTTCAACAACAAATGATCTCTAGTTGATTGACAGTAAGCATGCTAAACAGTCTACATACAATCATGGAAAAACAACTGAATTCAATCCATCATTATCTTGGTGACATTGAAGAGTAACTACATGTGGCACGAGAAGATGAAGGTTGACTTGTTGTCATGTTGGTGACGGTGAAAGAGCTAAATTGGTTAACTTCTCTTTTCATTGCCTTATAAACATGGTCTAACCCTTCCTCAATAAGCTCCAAAACGGATTGTGGCATTGGTGGCTCATTCACCTCTACGGAACCTTCTAACATCATCACCACCTCGCTCATTGAAGGACGCATGCTCACCTCGTCTTGTATGCACCAAAATCCTACTTTTAATGCTCTCAAAAGCTCGTCTTCATCCACTGCTCCTTCCAGTCGTCTATCTGCCACCTTCATTGCCTCTCCGTTTTTCATTTCCTACAAAAATTTTGTCATGTAGCATTCGTGAAACAATAAACTTATGATTGATAATATGGCTATCAAATATAACTTCATAGATAGTTAGAACACACATTATTATTGTATAAACATATCTGCAACATAATTGCACCTTAAAAGCCCATCCAGGGAAGAAGAAATTATCTGCATCAAAACTCATATCAAAGTTTCTTCGCCCACCAACAATTTCCAGCAATAGCATTCCATAACTATATACATCAGCTTTTACAGTTACAGGACGATTACTAATCCATTCAGGGGCCAAGTAACCTCTTGTACCTCGAACCATGGTCACAACCTGTGAGTGCTCCCTTCCCATCAACTTAGCCAATCCAAAATCCGAAACTTTTGGGCAATAGTTCTCATCCAAAAGAATATTTTCAGGTTTGATATCACAATGTATTATCCTATCTCGACATTGCTCATGAAAGTATGCAATCCCTTGCGCAGTGCCAACTGCTATTTGAAATCGTGTCGGCCATTCCAAGAGCCTCTCTCGTGTTTTGTGTGACGGAAACAACCATTTGTCTAAAGATCCATTTTTCATAAACTCGTACACCAAAAGCCTGCAATTTGATACAATATTCACATTTCAGCTCAATACAACTCATTTATTTACAATAAATGTAGTACTAGCAAAACTTAGAAGTATAATCTACCTTTGAGAACCTTCAGAGCAATACCCACACAAGCGAACCAAGTTCATGTGATGCATTGACCCAATAGTGTTTACTTCCGTAACAAACTCCCTCTCTCCGTGTGGCAAAATCCGGTCCAGTTTTTTCACTGCAATGAACGTCCCATCCCCTAAACTCCCCTTGTAAACACTGCCGAATCCACCTAAAAGTTACCAACTATATATCAGAGAAAATTCTAACAATTATAAAAAACATATGTTCAACAATTGATGTAGCTAATTAGTATACCTGTTCCGAGCAACTCTGAAAAATGATTTGTTCTGTTCTGTAGATCACGAAAGTTAAAACTAAGAGGGGCTCCTGAGACAATTAGGGAACTGTTGAGAGCTCTTTTTAGGCCTCTCTTTTTATGAACATAGATGTACAATAGACACGTTAGAAGCCCAATAAGAACAAACATGCTAAGTACAATAGGAACAACCAAAACCTTTGCACGAGTGCTGCTACTCATCCCTGTATCTTTCGATTGGCTCGAAGACCCGTTGGACTGAACCTTAACAAACATGGTAGAAGCTGAATCCTCGAACCCGCCAAACTCCAAGCTCCTTAACACCCAACAATACGGACTCTCTTGGTTTAGCCCGTACACAGAAGCAACACATTCACAATCGGATAAACAAGCATCACCACACTTTGAAACCGTGGGGATGTCACTGTAGTTTGCTATCACTGCTGACTCCAGGTAATAGTAATTTGTTTGCTGAACTGTTTCAATTTTGAATTGGGAACTATTACGGGGAAGTCTGCAATTTCCGGTGGAGGATGAATTCATCCTGCACCTGAAATCTTCCCCGTTGGTGTTAGAACCAGGCAAACACTCGCAAGAAGCATTTGTTTTGCTTCTATCCAGATTACATATACCATTTCCACATACTCCCGCAATATCACACGGGTTTGAAACTGCAGCCCATTCAGCTACCCATTGTCGAGATCCATTCACATCATTGTCCCAACGGTATAACCGTAGGTTCCCATTAGTTTCGAGAATTAGTCTCCTAAGAACCAACGGTCGGTTGGTTTGGTTACTAGCAGATGATAACTCGCCTTTATCATTATCATTTTTATAAACATAAACTGCACCAGCAGAATCTCCACCATAAACCACCCCAAAGCTTCCTGCTTGGTCAAGCACCGCCACCACATCACCGGTAACGTTTGAGAATTCAGGGGTTGCCCAATATGAATAATTAGACTGGACGTCTGTTGATAGATTATAAGGATCCGTTGGTAAGTTGTAAGTTAGACCTAAGCTTAATGAAGTGGTTTCTTGTAGTATTTTCATAGTGTAGTAACCGCCGCCACGTGTAGGTATGCGAGAAGAAGTCAGCTCGACATCGATAGTCAAAGGTTGACCAGGTAAAAGGGTGTCTGATGGGTGTGAGAAGCTTTGCCACGCTATGTTTTGGTCTCTTGTATAGAGGACGAGGTTGCCGTTTTCTAGTAGCTGGGCAGATTGGATCTCAGCGTTCGTCGTGTTTGAGGTCCATGCCATGGTGCGACCGTCCGTGAGGACAAGGTTTCCGGTTGTGTCGAGCTCTAATATTGCATTTTTCGTGACCGGAGCAATTCTATATATTCAGAAAATATTGAAAGAAAAATGCATCATTACGGTATTAACCTGCAAAAATTGTAGTAACGACAGCTAACATATGCACATGCCAAATTGATAAGTAAGAGTAACACAAAATGCTAGCTAGTACATTTGTTATCATACTTTAGGTTTATAAAGTATGTACAACTGTTAATATCACATATGCGTAATGCATCTTATTATAAGTTACAAACATAAATTGTGAAAACAAGCTAGGAGTAGCATTTTTACTTTTATATTGTTATCCATGCATCTATAGTACTACCAAACAATGTCATTTAGATGTCCTGTTTTGGCTATCATAGAAAAATAAGCACCTAAGTTATGATTTAGCATATGAAAGCGATAGTAAAATTAAGCACATAATGCATGTTCTGGTATATATGTGTTGCTAACAAGATAGTACAGACTCTGTCATCATCAGGCCTTTTTTTTTTTTGAACTAACTAAAACTGATACGAGTGATTATAAGCTTACAAATATGCAGACCAAGCGAGAATGCGATCACCAGGAAGGTCAGCGAACCAAATTCCGAGTTGATATGTTTTGTCTTGTGAACTTGAAGTCGTGTCTAAATTAGCTGGAGCAAAACCAAATGCAAATGTCCCATTATCAGAAAGCCATGCTTGGTTGTTGTCATCGTTAGCATACAATCTCGATCCTAAGCCAACTCGACCCGATATACACACAATCACCTCTAACAAAAGAATGAATAACAAACCCCATGTACTAGAACAATAATAATTATAATAAGCCATTGATCGACAAATAATCCTAACATTACAAACTTGTCAGAGAAACACAAATATATCTATATATATGTACACCAATATATTCAATAAGTATGTACACCAAGACATTCAATAAGTGGGAAGAAAAATGAGCACAATTTTTGAATACGTGTACATGGGTGGGTGAACCATAAACGTTGAAAAGGGTTAGAATGGTCGGCTTGGGGTTCGGCTGTTGAGAGGGATTTGGGGGGTCTGAGGGCACGTGTTGAGCCGCATTAGGTTGTAACATGGGCCCAATATTATCTGTTTGGTTAATCCCACACGTTTCTTGTCCTGTTAATTATATAGCCATAGCTAAGCTTTAATTTGACACACATTTTTCTCGACTTTCACACTTGAGAAAAGTTTTAGCAAGTGGGTCACGTACTAAAGGTTCAACCAATGTTTTAAAAACCGGTATTTTAATTATACCGGTGTAAAAAAAATTCCGGTATTACCGGTATTATCGGTATTACCGAAAATACCGGCCGGTACGACTATTTTATTTTTTTTAATAAAAATTATACAAAATTTGTTACAATTTAACAAAAATAGTCAAAAAAACAATTATAATCCACTCAAAAATAATAACTCATAACAAAATATAATTTTTAAAGTTCACAAATAACAAAAATTAATGTTAAAGTAACATAAAAATAATTTTTAAAAAATTCAATTTTTTTTTTTGAAAATACCGGAAATACCGGAATGGTAATACCGGAATACCGGAAATACCGGCCGGTATTGAATAGTGAAAATACCGGAAAAATACCGGGCTTAAAATACCGGAGTACCATCCGATACCGGTAATACCGGCCGGTATATACCGGTATTTAAAACATTGGTTCCAACGATATAGACGCATATTAATTGGGGGTGAACGATTTAACAATTCACATTGAAATTACCACATATCCTAAGACATTTAATTTAATTAATTACGGAGTACTCCCTCTGTCCCATTAAATGTGTCTTGTTTTGAATATTCAAAGTCTTTGTTTCTTAACTTTGACCTTAAATATAATTATTTGTGTTATGTAAAATTTGATGAAAGTTATACCGATGAAAACACATCTAAAACCGAATCAATTCATATAACTTTCATCAAGTGTTATATAACACCCAAAAAGTTATTTAAGGTCAAACTTTGGAACAAAGGACTTTGAAAATTCAAACTATGACACTTTTAGTGGGACGGAGAGAGTAATATTTAGCAGTGTCGTCTTCAAAAGTTTAAAAAAAATACAGGATACAACTCTAGTATGAGTTCTTTTGTGACTATTTGTTTCAAATGTAACTAACCAGATGTACGCTTACGCGGTAGGTGGCGACGGCGACGAAAACGGTATTATTATTAATATAAAAATAATTGATGCAAAAATGATAATGTAGTTATTTTAAAAGTTGAAGGATTTATATTATAAATTATTTCATTAAGGGTGTTATAAGTATATTAGACATATATGTTTAAATTAATAAATAAAAGAGAGGTGTAATTTGGATAGATCTTCTTTATGAGAAAAAAAAAGTGAGTTGTTTTTTATTAGGCCTATCACAATAGTCTCATCGACACCCCGTCGATGGGGTCGTCGATGAAGCCTCTATTGTGAGGAGGTCGTCGATGGGCCTTGTCGTCCGGTGGTGTCGATGGGTCGATGGGCATAGACGAAGAGGAGGGGATCGTGCCTTTCAAATGGTCAAAAACTTTTTCTTTTTTTTGGGTTTAACAGCTAGTTTATAAAAAAAAAACCTCCACTATAAAAACCAACTTCTATTCAATCATTCTCATCTCATTCACTTCATCTCACTCAAAAAAATTGATACAAAACAACACACACTCTATACATTTCACTAAATATGTCGAGTTCCGACGAAGATTCAGTTTCATACATTTGTAAATATACAATAGATCCCGATACATTAGACACTTTTGTTGCTTTTCTAGAAGATGAAGAAGTTGAGAGCTCGACAATCGCAAACATGCCAAGAGTACCAAGAAGAACCGTAACCAGAAACCATGTGGAAGCCGCGACACGTTTATTTAATCATTACTTTGCCCCGGAACCCGTTTACCCCCCTGATTATTTTCGAAGGCGTTTTCGAATGCCCAAAGAAATGTTTATTCGTATAGTGAAAGATATACATTCCTTTAACGCCATACAACCATTACCAAAACACTTTGCTTACTTCCACAACGCTCCAACCGACATTACGGGTCGACCGACTTTAAATATTTTTCAAAAATGTACTTCCGCTGTACGACAGCTGGCTTATGCTTTTACTGCCGACCAGTTAGATGAATACCTCGAAATGGGTGCCCAAACGTCATACGAGTCGTTGAACTACTTCTGCAAATGTGTTATTCAGTTATATCACTCAGAGTTTTTGAGAAGACCGACACAAGAAGATGTTGACCGATTGACCGCTAAACACGAGGCGGTGCATGGTTTTCCGGGTATGCTTGGAAGCATTGATTGTATGCATTGGGCTTGGAGAAACTGCCCAACCGCATGGCAAGGCCAATACACTCGTGGTGACAAAGGACATCCGACGATTATGCTTGTAGCGGTTGCTTCATATGATTTGTGGATTTGGCATGCTTATTTTGGACCCGCCGGTTCGAACAACGACATCAATGTCCTCAATGAATCTGACTTGTTCGACCAGCTTCTGCAAGATAATGCTCCCGCGGTAAATTTCACCGCTAATGGCAAAGAGTTTACAAAGGGGTACTATCTAGCTGACGGTATCTATCCAGAATGGGCTACGCTTGTGAAGTCTTTCAAGTGTCCCATGGACCCCAAGACCAATAAATTCAAACGCTTCCAAGAATCTGCAAGAAAAGACGTAGAGCGTGCATTTGGGGTACTTCAAGGCCGCTGGAAAATCCTTCAACAAGGTGCCCGTCCATTAAGTGTTAACAAAATTAAACGCATCATGTACTGTTGTGTGCTTTTGCACAACATGATCGTTGAATATAACGGGCGTGCAATCAGTCCTTTCGATTTGGAGCTAATTCCCGATACGAGGCCAGACCGTACTTGGGACGAACGGGTTGACCTTCACTTACGTATGACAGCGGAGTTACGTGATAGGGCGACACACAACCGTCTAAGAGGCGCCCTAGTCGAACACATTTGGAACTTGCCGGAAAACCAACGTGAACGTTGAATTGTCTTTTTTTTTATTAATAAATGTAATGTGTTGTTTTTCTTAATAAATGTAATGTGTTGTTTTTTTTAAATAAATGTAATGTGTTGTTTTTTTAAATAAATGTAATGTGTTGTTTTTTTAAATAAATGTAATGTTTTGTTTATTTAAATAAATGTTGATTTATTTATTTTTAGGTAAATAAAAGTTGTGGAAGAGGTGAATGATGAGAGAGAAAAGCTGATGTGGCAGTGTGGAAGAGGTGTGGAAGAGGCTCATATTGTGATAGGCCTTAAGATAATTAAAAAGGTTATTTTTATTTATTAAGAATATAGATATATAACTAATCAATCTTAATATATGATAGATCACACCGATATTATTTTAGTCATTAAATTTGTATAAATTAAAGAGTTGTGTTAAATACAACCCTAATGGCTGTAATTAAAGATAGATCTTTGATATAACATAGACAATTTTTTTAATGCACGTTTAGTGCAACCTTAACCATTAATTTAAAATTCTCTTAAGTTAAATTAACGTATTGATCATAAAATCACATTTTCTACCATTTAGGTAGAAAAATGGAAGCAGCCTTTTTACTTGGGTAGAGGTAAGGTCTGTTTATATCTTAACTCTCCCCATATATCGTCGAGGTATTTGGGCTTAAAACCCGCAGAAACCGACAGTTTCTTCCTATCATAAAATCACCTTTTTTAGCTCGTTACTATATTACATATCTCAAAGGCTCAAGCCGCTCAATCGTTGGAAACTAAACGGATGAGAACGAGTATAGACTATAGAGCCGTTAAAAAAAATAAAAAAAAGTATAGACTATAGAATTTGAGATAACATTTGCAATTGTTCTAGAACATTCGAACCCACGCCAGAATTATTGGTTGGCTATATCCATTCCCTGGCTGGAACTATCATCTTATCCACCGCCGCCACCGCCACCATCCATCCTCCTTGCACATCCATAAAAGTCAAACCCCTGTAAATCGCTTCTTCGACATGTTAAAACGACGTCGTTAAGATTACCAACAAATTCCGGATAAACGATGACCACTACTACAACGCCTTTATGTCAAGCGCTTTCTATTCGCCCTTTTTATCTTCATTCTACAAATACAAGATTTAAATATAAACTCTATTATAATAATAAACCCTATCATTGTAATAATAATAGTAATAGTAATCAAACCTCTTGCCCTTCCCCTTCCTGTTCTTCAAATTCTTTAAGAAATGTAAGTTTAATTTCACTTTGTTTATCTCTTGATAATGTTTTTAATTGCTATTGACACATATATTATTGTAAATACAGTTGTTACAAAGCAATCATAGATTACGAAAATCGGGCCTTATGTTTCTTTCTACTGATTAGGTTTGCCGTTGGTTGATGTGTAGAACTGGAGATACTCATGTTTTAAAGACCGACAAAACTCCTCTTTCGATCCCGATATAGCATTGCCCTTGGAATCAGAACCAAACCAATCGAATATTGTGAAGCATGATTTGGTTTCAAAGCTTCAACAGGTAGTTGTTACAGTTGGTTGGTTATTTCTAGATTGGAATTGATAGCGGCATAGCTTAATTTGCCTTTTATATAAATTGATTATGCTAGAAAGTGAACACAGTAATCGGTTTTGTCATAATACAATGATCTATCAAGTTGTTTATCATGCTTTTAGTTTTATTGAACTTGTTGAAAAGAGGAACTTTTCTCAATCTCTTTGTATGAATGTAGTGAGGATAAAACTTGCTTCACCCCCTGTGCCTTGTGTTGTTGAATGCTTACATGTTCTGTTTTTACAGGCTGTAGATGCCGTATTTAGCGCACAACGATGGACAGTTCCCTGGACAGCTAAAACCATTCTTCAGGTGCTACTATATACTTTTATTCATTCTCAGCTGAATTTTCTCTTTGGTGACCCACTTACTATTATTACTTATGTACTTAATTTTGTCCACGTAGGTTTTAAATCCTTGTTTAATGGGTTACAAAGCAATAATACCTCTCTTGGACCTTAGATGGGGACATATTAGGCTTCGTATAACACCCCTAATTACATTCCATATCTTTAACAATGCATTAAATTGCAAGTACAGGAATTTAAAATACGACTTGTCAAAAAACTTCTAAATTATTAATATTTTCCATCATCAGAGTATCCGTTCGGGTGACATCTTCATCATTTATATGCAATCGCTCTATTGAAAGTCATTAACCCATGGGTATCTGAGATACACCTAATGGTTTAGTGATATCCTGTATTAACTTGATTCATCGCACATAGCTAAAATAATCACATTCTTTTTAATATTAAGTACAGATATAGGAAACTAAGATTATTATCTATTGGGCACACCATACCAAAGTAAATGGTACACCGTGCCAAATATATGGTACATCCTACCAATTTTTGGGGCATAGCAGACCGCGATCATGTACCGTTGTGTTTCCAGTTCCATGTGACTATGGGCGTGAGTACATTAAGTTCGTGCATTCATAAACGAACGTTTCTAAGCTAGGATTTTAAAGTGCCCTTTTATTTCATATTCTTGACATTGCTCACAACAGTGTACTTGTTGATGTCATCCTTTAGTTTTTTAAGGTTTTTGATTTAATCTTTTTTATTGAAATTAGAACTTGTAAAGGTGTAACTATTCACCAATTATGTAATGGTTAGTATCTTTGAAGTTGCTGTCTATGTATTAGAGTACTTCATAATAAGTGCTAAGTTGTCATCTTATGATAAATTCGTGCACGAGAATTGACTCGTAACAATAAGCGATTCATATATCCGAGCAAGAGGTAACAAAGTTCAATAATGCAGGTGATGCTCCTTTGGATTGCCTCATTTTGGTTGGTAGGTTCTTGGATAATACCATTTTTAGCCCATGTATCAGGTTTCAGAAAGGAGACCTTAACATACAGAGGACAAGCACTGTACAGCCTTTTAACGGATGTGGCAGAAGGCTTTGCAGGTATTGCAATCCTCCACCGCTGCCTCGCACCATTCCGCCCCCTTTCATCTGATTGGTTTAAATTCACCTTTAAAGGCAAATGGCATATTGACATTGGCTTAGGGTGCCTCATGTTCCCTTTGGTCAACCGTCTCTCACAGGTCAATCTAAATTTAATGCCCATGATCCCGCCCGCTCCAGTCACAGTCTCAAATGTCGAGCAATCGATTGTTGCACGTGATCCCATGGCAATGGCTCTTTACGCCATCGTGGTCTCCGTTTGTGCTCCTATTTGGGAGGAGGTTGTGTTTCGCGGGTTTCTACTCCCTTCATTGACCAGGTACATGCCCGTATGGTGTTCAATATTAGTTAGCTCTTTAGCTTTTGCATTGGCACATTTCAATATGCAAAGAATGCTACCACTTGTATTTCTTGGGATTGTAATGGGTACTGTTTTCACAAGGTCAAGAAACTTACTGCCGTCTATGCTCTTACACAGCCTTTGGAATGCCTTTGTATTCATAGATCTTATGAAGTGATTTTTCTTTTATGTATACGTGATGTATTAATGACATCCTAATTCACCATTTGTTGTATCCTTATGTATAAATCTACTTTTTGGTATAATATTTAATCTACTTTAGATGTACTTCTGTTCCGTTCATTGGATAATTTATTTTCGTGCAGCATTAGAGAGTAGAGACTAAATAGAGGTTATCTAAAGAGGAATTTATGGGTATGTTTTTTTCCTCAGAAAGTTGTCAATCGTTTAGTCCCTTTTGACACAATTGTCTTTAAATTGGAAAGATTTCCGCTTCACATCTGATTTCCATTTTGTTAGTCTTTGAATACATGACCCCGAAAAGAGTTAAGGCAGTCATTTTCTGCACATGAAAGAACAATTGTGTGGATGATGAATCTAGTTGCTAATAATTGTCTGAACGTGAATCTAGTTAATTGTTTTTGTCTTTAAAAGACCGTTTGGTTCGGAGTCTCTTTCTACGACTTCCTACCATGCTTCATGCCCATTTCTTTTCAGACAGCCCAAGGGGACCAGTGTCTGCTGTTTTTGTTTCTTTAGGTTGGTTGTGAATACGTTTTTGTTAATTTCATTAAAATACTATTCTTCCCATGATATAAGATTTCATCACGTGGAGCCACCTCGTTGTGGTATGAATGGATAATCAATCACATACTATATGTCTAGGCATTGATCATAAAATATTCTTTTTATTTGTTTTGGCCTGTCTAGGATCTTAGAGAAGACCGACGAAATTAGAAGAGGGGGAACTCTGATCAGTTATGCGGGAAGCGGTTCAATAGGTTTGAAAGAGTTCAAAAATGTATGTAAACCTCTACCATTAAGCATATTTAGTAAACAAACGGGTTCTCTCTATTTGGGTTACTTGGGGAGTACGGGTTTTTGACTAAGATGTATATGGTCAGCCGGGGTATCTCGTGACCATACCCGAACACTTCTCTGACTACCCTACAAATTTTACGTAACAGGATTCAGATGTCTACCATTAGGCCACTTTGGAGGTTAATTCAATAAATATATTTTGTAAATATCATATAAGCCGCTAGCCCACTTTTAAGGTGGTTAAGTAAACATATTTAGCGTTCTTACTAAAAATCATTAATCATTAAAGAGTAACTATATGGTATGATGGGAAATTAAATAAGGATATTAGCTTGGAAGAGTATCTAACTACGCCAAAAACAATTGAGCGAGTATTCACTTTTATAAGGTATAAGTTGAAAATATCGACGAAAGAGCTCTAATTTGGGATCATGATTCCCACACTAGCTAGTGTTTATTATACCCACATTAGAGCTTTTTTGGTTGGAATTTGGAATCCACATTAGAGGTTTTTGGTAGTTTATGCCTTACCATAGATGATTTAAAAAACTGGTTATTCATTAAAGCTTTTTTTTTTTAGAGAGAGTTAGATCCCTTTCCAAGCTAATAGCCCAAAAGAATATCGATATACTATTCGTTTAATTAGCACCCCGATGGGACTTCTAAGAATAAATATATATTTAAGGTAAGGGACCAATGCCTGCTCTTTTCTAACACAAAAAACATAACATGCGACATTGCATCATGTGTAGGGTTAACATTTGTCGTTTATATTCTTTATTTTTATGGTAGCAAGGACCACATAATAATTGTGTCTTTCTTGTTATATATAGTTTAGGATATCTAGTAAACGTATCCAGCAGACTTTAAGATTTGAATCATTAAAATTTTCGAGTTTAACCTCCATGGAAGCTTCGCAACCTCTCTCTGTAGAGAGCTTTTCATACTCATGGTTACTGAACCAAAACCTGGCTCTTGATAGTCCAAATTGTTCCTTTAGAGTGTCGTTTGATGCAGCAGACGGTGCGTCATTCATCGAGATGGACCCTAACCTTACACCCTCCAAAAGGTTTCTTGTTCACCACGAATTCAGTTTTGATGTCCCAACAGCATCCCAATCCCCTATGACGGCTGTTCATGCCGATAAACTAATATCAAATGGTATCCTTCTTCCCTTGAAACCATGTGGTCTATCTTCCGACTCCATTCATGTTTCTCCCTCTTCTAGCACTCGAGAGGAGGGTCGTTTTCGTAAAAGTCGTTCCTTGTCATTACGTAAGTGCAATAAACTGCCGAAAAGAATCATACAAAAGTATATGGACTTGGTTAGGCCCCTTTTGTGTCGAATAAGACGGGGAAGGTCAGATAGTAGTAGAGTACAAGGAGTTGAGAATTGGGAATGTTCAAGCATTATTTCCTGTCCTAGAACAAGTGAAGCATGTAGGGTCGTAGATAATTGTCGAACGTCTTGTGATTCTGAGAGCTCAATTCACGAGGCAGTTGTACATTGCAAGAAAACCATTGGTATGGACTAGAGCTCCTGGTTTCTCCGTGTAGTTCCTTTGTGAGGTCATGATACAGCATACAACAAAATGAATTTAGGCCTTCATTCATGTTGTATAAAACAGTTGTACCATGCCAATGATGATTGCATCATATTATTTGGTCCCTTTCTACTTGCCACGGGCTTAATAACCGAAACCTAAAGAATATATGAAACGTGTTTCGTTTCATATATTTTTTAGCCAACATATAATCTAAATTTTGTTTGGAACATTCTAAGTGGTCACCATTCTTGGTATGAACCATACGGAACTTTAGCTTCATATCATGTATGAATTACATTATTTTTATATAAGTTCTCTGTAAGGACCACTAAAAAAATGCATCATGTATTCTAAGTTTAATTCCATATACTTCGCACAAATGCGGTATAAATTTCGTGTGCCACCAAAATTAAACTAAGCAAAGGTTGGATATATATATATATAGGACCACATGCACATCACATGGAATGTATAAGCAACATATAGAACCCCATTTTTGAGAGAAACCATTCAAGGGGGCACATACTTAAAATCGGATAGCAAGAAAACAACCGAGGAAGAAGCCATATTGCAAGGTTTTCGTATTCATTCTATGTATGGGCCATATGAAACTACCATACTTTTTTCTAGCTTTTTAGTGACAAGTTCACATGACCTAGCAGAGTTTGTATAGGTAAGTGGAACACAAAATGATTTAAGGGGTATAGGAGTATGTTTGTAGACTGTACTAGGTTCAATTGTTGAAAACAGGATACAGATATTATTCACATTCCAGAAACAAAAGTTAAAAGACAACCTCGCTAACCAAGTTATCAATACAAGACGGACCTAAATATTACACTATATCCGTGTGAAGAAGTTGTTTCATATGAATCATGTAGGTTAGTCAGATCCAATGTGCCTAAAATCACACAAGGAAAGGGGGGGAAAAAGTTATTAGTTGTATTTGTTCTTGGTTTAGGTTTGGTTTGGCCCATTCCCACTTAGTATAATAATTAGGCTTTTGAGTTAATCATTTCTCTCTAATTTAAGATGGGTTAAGTTTCTTATGATCTTTCTGTGAAATTTTCTCCCCCAAAGCAATTCATAGAGCTCGTCTTCTCTCTTTTGGTCCTTCTCAAGTTTCATTCTATCCAAGTTCCAAGTCAGGCTGATTTAGTACATCTACTAAATGTTGTATGCTAAGCTCTCGTTTCAAACTTACTAAAGCTCCCCTTTTCATGTCAATTAACCTTAGAATTATGAATGCGGAACTGGCTCTGAGAATTGTTTTACGCTTGCTCCGAGAATGAAATCGGAACTTGGACTATTTCTTCACCCGAGTTCGTGGAGTTGAGTTGATGTTTGATATCTTTAGTAGATCCACATGTGTTCCGATGAAACCAATTCTGTTGCCTTTTTTGTGTCTGCTCACTAATAGCAATCCCTATATCATTTGGGAAAAGGTCTCGCAACACAAAAGCATGAATCATAGTTGTTATCAGTAACCCTGTCACAGTTACGGTAGCAATAGTTAACAGGGTTAGTGATAACACTTTTGTTACTATATTCGAGACCTCACTTGCGTATGTGATAGTCGCATTTGCAGCTCCTGTCATTGGGAAAGTGTAAGCCCACCACGCTAACGAGAACTTGAATCCTCTGAAGAAATTTACTCGAACTGCCTGTACGTAAATGTAACAACAGCACACCCAAGTTACGTCTCCTGATCAGCAAAATACGCATAACCTGTAGACTGGATTGATTTAATGGAACTAACCAATGTAATATAGAGAAATAAGGCAATGAAGTAGGAAATTCGAGACCCATAACCAAATGAGCCGTTGAGTTCGGCCCACGCCAAGGAAGCAACACTAGGAGCTGCAACAAACAGAAAGAACACTGGATGAAGTTCTTTTGGGAGAGTTTCGTTTGTTGGAAGCCTTTGATACAATGTCACAAACAAGACCGAGTAATGAGCCAACCCAACCGCAAAAAAGAAAATCGGACCTTCTTTTAAACCCATTGATGCCCCCAACAACGCCCCAACAAAATTCCCTACCACTGATAGATGATTAGACGGGTTGGCTACCTTTGACAGCCGGCGCTGCCCTCCTGACATCCATTGCCCATAAATCTTGATCTCAAGACAAAATATGGGCGTCATTAGCACATACCATAATGAATGTGGTAGTGTTGTGGCGATATCTTCTGGGACCCCAATGGCCAAGAAGAGCAAGGCAATCCACGGGGCAAAAAAGAAATTAACCCTGATCGGGTGGTAGTATTCTCTTCGAACCGCTTCAAAGTAAAAGATGACTTTTAAAAGGTAGGCTGAGGCAACAACAGCGAAAAGAAGGATGGATATGCACCATAATGCGTAGTTCACTCTACGGCTTATATGAAGGAAATGTGTGGAAGTAGACAAGGCTAAATTCTTCCACAGTACCGTTTGGCTACCAACACCAAGACACATACCAAATGCTGAGATCGGAAAACGAAGAAGAAACGGCCACTTTCTATCTTCAGGAAGCACTATTACTTCGGAAGCCTGTAAAAACAGAAGAGTCAAAATAGTGAGACAAAATGTTAGAAGGGAAGTAAAAGTCATACAAAAGACATATGGATTACTGGATTAGGGACGATCAAAATAAGTGAGGCCACGTTGTATTATATTAGAGTATGATTTTCATAATTGATTAATGAGAAGAGTATTAATTTCAACTCACCCTGAGAGTCTCTAACTCAGGTCCTTCTAAAGCATTAAAATATCTGTCTGCAGATACAGCTACACTCTTATGGGGTGTGTTTATCTCAGCTGGATCGACACGTGGGAGCGACTTTCCACGTAATGTAGAAAGTTGTCTCTCAAGCCCACCTGACCATGTTTTGAACGAATTATATCTGTTGTCCTTCAACTCATGTATCCTTGGAATCTTCACTGGGAGTATGAGACCGTCTGGTGTTTTTACTCTCCTTGTATCAACTAATGTGGTGTCGCCTTTTCCCGGGCTATCGTTTCCAACTAATGTGGCTTTGTCTTTGAATGTAACTCTTTTGGCATCCAAAGAAGAAGGTGGCATGCTAATCGAAACAGATTGTGTAGCTGTTGTTTGTTCCGGCGATAGATCAAGTGGGCTTTCAAACTGATCATTTCCACTGAACTCCTGGCAAAATCAAAACACAATTTCAAAAAGACCACAAAGACCAAGCATCTTGGGGCCATCATATCTTGCTTGATAACAATAACCTGATTGGAATCTGCATAGCTGATCGGTGATGAAACTATTTCAGGGGACTCCTTGTTGTGTTCCATCTCAATTTACAGTTGCTTTCTTGCTGCATATTAAACAAAAATAATACTACCAGTAAATAAATCACTTTCACATCAATAGGTGATTTATCTATTAGTAATATCAATGAAATGGGACTTTTTATGATACAGCAATAATCTTATTGGGGATGCACAGATCATACCTATAACTCTATAAGAAGTAACAAAGAAGGCCAACACTAAAAAAGGGATGTTTATATGGAAAGATACAGAGCCACAGAGGAATTAATGAGCAATGTACGTACACTGCTCATGCTAGAAGCAATAAAGTGATATGATATTTTTGGACCTTAACAATGGTCAACGATACCCAATCTCACCATGAGCAGGGTATGAGCTAGGAAGGATACCCAATCTCACCGTGAGCAGGGTATGAGCTAGGAAGGTGACATACAGACACTCTTACCCCTACCCGCAGGTAAATATATACGAGTACATTATATATATTTGAACCCTGTATACAAAGATAATCGCTTGTCAACACTAGTCATGCAATGAGTAATGAAGTTTGATTCTGATGCATATTAGTATGTACCTAGTTATGTCAACATGTTAGCATAAAATATGGGTCCTGCTATAGGAACACCCCAATTCGGCATAAACACCCGAACACCCACCATACGGGGAATATACATTGATACTTCCTGTATGGTACTTTGACTTTTCTAGGTCAAAGCTCTAATACGAGAGTATAATGTGGGTCAGGTCTATAATAGTGACTCAAATGACTTGGTTGAACAAAGCCATATAGTGTACCTCCTTAATAATGGTAATATATATGTGTGTAGAATGCATTGAGCATTTAATCTAGACATATAACTGGTACAAGAAAGTAAGTTGCTTTCAACATCATATCGATCGATAGACCAATTAAGGTTTTTTTTAAAAACAAATGATGTATTGTTGCGATGTTCATTCAGCATCGTGAGCTGTCTCGTCGGTACACCCTAATTAAACTGGCACTAAACTAATTATGGATCAAATGGTAAACATATGACAAAAAGTAAAATTTGATAAAATTGACATACGTACGTACCATAAGAGTGGTCATTGGTGGATCGGATCGATCTTTGTAATGTGAGTTCGTTCTTACGACGAATGGTTATGCATTGGATTTGATTTTGATTATTACGTGGTTTATTGTGGTCATCATCATCAAAATAAACCATCTACAAATTTCTATTTTAGGGTTTATAATGGTAATTTTGGGGGAAAATAGCTTTAAATTAACTATTTTAAAGATTTACGGTAGAGAAGAACTGGAAAAGGAAAGAAGAAAAAAGTTATTTTGATTTGGAATTATAAAAAAAAAGAAAAAAAAAGAAAGAGGAAACGAATTGTTTTACTGTTATCACGCTCCCTTTTTACAAACGAGAGGAGAAAAAAGTTATTTTGATTTGGAATGGAAACTCATACGTTTGTAAAAATGTTGTTATAAAAACATTTGTGGCTGTAACATTATTTCTGTTTTATGAATCATAACAAATTAATGTGTATAATAAAATTTTCACTTCTAATTAAATTATTGAAACAAACATGTATTAGTATTAAAAAAAAAAGTCTTTCACATAAATTTGTGTTTTTTGACTAGATATTTTCCTCAAATGATACTCCATGTTGTTGGCATCATGAAAGTTACCACACACATACAACCCGGTTGAAGGTCCAGATTTGGCAAACTTGGTGTTACAATTGACTATATAATTTCAAAACACGAATTTGGTAAACCCAGTACATGATCTTGGTGTGTGCTCACTCCCGCTTGGAGTCGTCAATTCGAAATCGCATTCTACGACTCGACAGCCTTTAGTTAATTCGAAAATGCATATGCATTAGATAGTGGTGGTGGTGGTTGTATGGGATTTTGACACTCTGGGTTTTCTGTGTTACAAACTTTCGCATTGCGAAACGAGTAGTCAACATCTGGGATTGTCAAATCCGGGACTTTAAACTGGTCAAACAAACATCAGGATTTGCCAAACGTGCTGCATTGTATACTAGTACTAGCTAATCAACCCGGGTGACTATCCGGGCATGATTAGAAAAGTATAAATAAAACTTTTATATTTAATTATGCTTAAAACAATTACTAACTTTTATGTCTCATATCTTCAAACTCAAACTAATGTATCCAGGTAAGAAAGTCACTTCTAATTAAATCATTGCAACATGTTAATAAATCAAATTTTGTAAGTTAGGCCATGTTGACTTCGATAGCAGCCAATACTCATGCAGCTTCCTTTCCCAATATTGTAATCAAGTAGCTTCAAGCCTTCAAATTTCATAATGACATCTGAATTTTCTTCTCCTTTCCAACTCATGCTTGCATATTCAAAACTTCAACGGCCTGTCCATTTTAAAGAATCATCATAAAATTACAATTCCACCATGTGGAAGGGGTGAATTATGATGGAAAAAAGCAATGGATTAATGGAAATCTTATGACAGATAAATCTATTGAACATTTAACTTGCAACTGTGCAATATATTTCCTTCAACTTCAATTCAGAGCCATCATTTCCACCCACATCTCCATGAATACTTAGACACTTTGAAGATCCTAAATAACTTCTCAAAATGAACAGACTATTAATTAATGTACACATGATCTTTGAAGTTCTTTGAAATTGAAGCTTTAAGAGCCTGGATGTCACAAGATCCCCTTCTAGTAATGTGCTCAACGAATTAAAAGCATCTTCTAGTATACGGTCTGGTTTTATCTTAAAATGCTCCGGTTAGACAGGGCATGAGACCCAATTCCTTCTTTTATGAATTAGCAAAAAAGTAAATATAATTATAAAAAAGTAAACAGCAAAGAAAATCTGCGAATATAATGGGTTGTGCTATGTAATTAGCAAATATAAATACAACAATAAATTAGCAAATATAATTACAAAAAAGTAAACAGAAAACAAAATCAATAGATTGATTTAGCAGCTGTATTATACCATTATGAACTGTGCTTCAACACCAACAGACATCGATATGAAGCTTAGATTGATTCAGCAGTTGTACTATGAATTGTGTTTTGAAAACACATACCTGCAATTGGAATATCACATAGTTGAGAATCCGTGTACATGTTGTCACTACATAGTCTAGAAACACAGTATAGAACAATGGATTGATTTAGCAGCTGTATTATACCATTATGAACTGTGCTTCAACACCAACAGACATCGATATGAAGCTTAGATTGATTCAGCAGTTGTACTATGAATTGTGTTTTGAAAACACATACCTGCAATTGGAATATCACATAGTTGAGAATCCGTGTACATGTTGTCACTACATAGTCTAGAAACACAGTATAGAACAATGGAAACACTTAGTCGGAGATCATTTACTATAAACTTATAAAACCTAATTGAAAACCACAACAGATGTGATGAGTATAGATTTGGAAAATGAAAAAAGGCATGTGCACCTTGAGATGAACAAAATGAAAGCACAAATAAGAAAAAAATAATTTGAAGCAACAAGTTGAAAATACCAAAACTGCATATAAAAGTTCTAAGTCCCTCCTTTTTTTGAACAACAGTTCTAGGGTACCTTCCGCGAAGCAACAATGGTCGCCAATAAAAACAAAAACCAAAAGAAAAATTAATTTTAAGCAACAAGTTGAAAATACCAAAACTGCATATAAAAGTTCTAAGTCCCTCCTTTTTTTGAACAACAGTTCTAGGGTACCTTCCGCGAAGCAACAATGGTCGCCAATAAAAACAAAAACCAAAAGAAGAAATTAATTTTATGTGTTCTTCTAGCAATGAAATTTAATCAGTACAGAAAGGGATGGCATTCCTTTCAAATAGTCATGTCAAATGGGTCAATTAATCAATTGTTACAACTTCAACTTAAATGACTTAGCTGCCGTTCAATTACAATGTTTGCTCTGGTTATGGGATTGTAATTCCAACTGCTAGATAAGATATAACTCCCTGTTCAGAAACAAAACGAATGGAAAAAGTATAAATAATATACAACATATCAATGCTGATCATTGCTATATGTTTTTTACGCAAATGAATGAGTTTGACTTTAGTCTCCACACCTCTATCTATGAATGACATCAAGAAACTAAATACTATTTTCAGAACCCATGATTAAGAAAAAGATTTTGTCATTATTAATATAATTATAATTATATATATGATATACGAGATATGACTGGTCAGTGCCGTCTTCAAGAATGTAAAAAAAATTTACGACCCGGCTCAAACATAAAAGACGGGCCCCTAAAATAATAAGTCAAAAATAAAAAACATAATATTATGATAAAATCTCTTGGTCATTTAAATCAAAGTTTGACATTCGTAATATCGAGCATCAAATTGAAAAAACCAAGTAATATATGATAGAAGCATATATAATTAATTTTTAAACAATTTCAAGATGTAAAATTTTGGAGAGTTTATTAATTAGTTTGTTAAAGGAAATAGATACTAAACACATATTCAAGAAGGCTCTGAAGTTGGTTTAACTTAGTTTGTTAGAGGTTCAATATGTAGATATGCATAAGTATAAGGGGCTTTTGTGACAAATGATCAAATAAGTAAAAGGAGGCACTGTGTCGTCTTCTTCCTCGTTTGGAATTACAAATAACCTCCATTAAAGTTTAACCATGACCTGTAAAAATTTTCTTTTCAATTTTTCTGGTGGGCCCTCCGACGAAGTGGGCCCGGCTCTGTAGCACCCTTTGCACACCCTCAGAGCCGGCCCTGATGATCTTAAGAAAGATTGTATATACACATGCAACACCTTATGCACACGTACACATTATTTCGAGCAATAATTACATCTTGCATATAAGGATACAGTGATACACAACATATATAATGGATTTGATTATTGAGATTTTAAGTATAACATATATGCAAATATCAAGACATACTTAAAAAAAACTATTAGTTATTATATACAGTGGCATTCTATCAAACATCTTGTGAGCATTAAAAGAACGATAAAAAAGATACAATATAACTATATAAGGTATTAAAAAAATAACCATATAATAGATAAAATCATATACACATTACACATTTTTCAAACATTAAAACACATTAACTTACTTTATACTCAATAAGAATTTCAATAATGAACTTCTTAAAATCTCGATTTGGGTATAATGAAGAGTATAATCAAGTTACAAATTCTGAATTGATTGATAAAATAAATAAAATCGGAAAAAAACCCTAAAATCAAAAAATCGTTAATTATAATGGATTCCAAGAACTTATCATCAAACCTGAAAGAGACTCCTTCAATATCGTTAATCTTGTAATTATGTAGTCGGGTTAATCTTATAATCTGAATCTCCGGACTTCGATGTTGATACTGATTTTAATGCATTCCTTGTTTGTTATGGGACGAGTATGTTGTGAGAGATTACAGGTGATTCATGGATTTCCATGGTTAGGTATAAAGCTTTAGAAAAATAGATATTGTATTTTTATTTTCTTTACGGAAACTTTGTTTTGTAAATGGGGCTGCTTGCCTCGTGGAACTTTTTTAAGAGTATCAAGAGTTAGATTAGTTTTGGAACTTCTTTTTCAACCCAACTAGTTCTTTAAAAACTACGAGTATTGCTTCCGAAAGGAATTTTAATCATGTATTACTGTAGGGGGTGTTTGGTAGGATGGAATGGAAAAGAGAGAAAAGGAAAGAGAATCACTTCCTTTGTTTGTTGTATATGAGGAATGGAAAAGATTGGTCAATATAGCATTCTCTTTCCCTACTTTTGATTCCTCATAAAAAGTAAAGAATGGAGTGGAATGGAATGGAAAATTTTAAAAGGAACACATTTTAGTGTAAATCAAGGAAGAAGCCTGCATACACTTTGCTCATCTTTCTGATTATAAGCCCACTTTTCAAAAAGTAGTTGTTACAGCTTTTCATTATAATCATTAATTTTTACAAATCTTTCTTTTTTTCTAGCAAAAATTAATCCAAACCAAAATTTTATACCCAACGATCGGCCAATGATTTTCTTCTTCAAGTACCTCTATTTTTTCATTCATTTTATTTAGTAAGTTTATTTGAGATATATATACATACATATATATATATATATATATATATATATATATTATATATATATATATACACACAATTAATCTCGTTAGATCTATTATTGATATGATATATATATATATATATATATATATATATATATATATATATATATATATATATATATATATATATATATATATATATATATATATATATATATATATATATATATATATATATATATATATATATATATATATATATATATATATATATATATATATATATATATATATATATATATATATATATATATATATATATATATATATATATATATATATATATATATATATATATATATATATATATATATATATATATATATATATATATATATATATATATATATATATATATATATATATATATATATATATATATATATATATATATATATATATATATATATATATATATATATATATATATATATATATATATATATATATATATATATATATATATATATATATATATATATATATATATATATATATATATATATATATATATATATATATATATATATATATATATATATATATATATATATATATATATATATATATATATATATATATATATATATATATATATATATATATATATATATATATATATATATATATATATATATATATATATATATATATATATATATATATATATATATATATATATATATATATATATATATATATATATATATATATATATATATATATATATATATATATATATATATATATATATATATATATATATATATATATATATATATATATATATATATATATATATATATATATATATATATATATATATATATATATATATATATATATATATATATATATATATATATATATATATATATATATATATATATATATATATATATATATATATATATATATATATATATATATATATATATATATATATATATATATATATATATATATATATATATATATATATATATATATATATATATATATATATATATATATATATATATATATATATATATATATATATATATATATATATATATATATATATATATATATATATATATATATATATATATATATATATATATATATATATAGATATATATATATATATATACACACATTATTTTGATTTTGAACAATTAATCTCGTTAGATCTGGATCTGTTATTTCCATGGCTTTTTTTATGTTTTGTTAATATTTAATTTTATTATTTTTTGTGCTAATTTTTGTGAAACCATATAAACTAGTATTGAGTATATAGTATAATTAAATGAATGTTTTATATAAGACCTGCTTGTTGTATTTATTCATTTCTTCTCCATTTGATACATGCAGCAATCTGGAGATTCATTCTCCCTTATATATCTCATGTCAATCTTTGTTGGCTTCAAACAAGAGAATAGGTTTCATTCTTTCTAGCCTATTCTCTTTCTC
The DNA here is from genome assembly GCA_034093135.1 of Erigeron breviscapus. Lineage (NCBI taxonomy): Eukaryota > Viridiplantae > Streptophyta > Magnoliopsida > Asterales > Asteraceae > Erigeron > Erigeron breviscapus. The sequence goes on from CM067169.1 coordinate 143,341,768, forward strand.
TCTATTTCCATTCCCTAACACCATTCCATTCTCTACAATTCCATCCTACCAAACACCCCCTATGAGTTGATTATCTAGCTGCTTTCACTAATTTATTACTTTTAGACACTTGATTAATAGATAATTGAGCATATTTTCGTGCACTATTACATTGACTAACTTTGCATTAGGAAGTGCAATATACGTATAATTGAAAAACGTAGCCATAATACAACATTGTTAATTTCTTTCTTGTAGTGCGGGAAAAGAAATTATATATAGTTATATATACTAGATTTTAGACCCGTGTCCAATAACATTATTAATATTAGATTTTCATACATTTAACTCATACGTAATATTAGATATACATTTTCGTTATTAGCTGACACATACTGATAGAATTAGTTGTCATAATCATCCCACAAGGCACATGCTACTATAGTTCTTCTGTTATAAAATTTTTGTAATCAGTCGTATACTTGTATGCATATAAATTAACAAAGATAATTAAGAATTAAAAAATAAACATACTTTCCTATCCTTGACATTCAACGATATGTCTTTGATAATGTTGGAGGCCCATAACACAAATAAATTTATTTTCATTCATTTGTCCTATGATATATGTTTTTGGTTTGTAAATTATGTTAACATGTGCAAATGAATTTATGATAATGAATAGAGAATTTTGTTTTACAATTAGAAATACTTATCTAAAATTGCCATTGATCTGCGTTCAAATGAACATAATTCAAAATTATCACCATTCACCAGCTCTTTCATAGGTAGAAATATGACAAATGGTGGTGTCTTTCATAAAGTAGAATTTAGTGTTGGATTTGGGATAGGGATTTGTAGTTTTTATTGTGATTGAAAATTTTTAGAGTTCATATTGTGTATTTTTTTATATTAAATATTTATTTATAGTTGATAATTATCTAAATTATTAATATTATACATTTGAATGGGAATTGATTTATCTTAGATACACGTGAACAATGTAGTCTAACATTAATAGTTATAAAATCTTAATACTTTTAATAACCTAATGTTTATCTAAGGATAGAAGTAGTCGACATCTATATCTATAAATATATTTATTTATAGTTGATAATTATCTAAATTATTAATTAATATTATACATTTGAATGGGAATTGATTTATCTTAGATACACGTGAACAATGTAGTCTAACATTAATAGTTATAAAATCTTAATACTTTTAATAACCTAATGTTTATCTAAGGATAGAAGTAGTCGACATCTATATCTATATCTATAAATATATCTACCAATAAACTAAAACAGAATTGAGATGTTCTTGAAACGACACGTGGCGTAATCCTTGATCGACACGTGTCCTTTTAATTTATTTATTTTATTAAATTAGCTTTTTTAATTGTATATAGATTCAATTTCCTTATTATAGGGCTGTCAATGGGTTCGGGTTCGGGTTGGCGGGTTGGTGGGTTGAAAAACTCCGACCCTAACCCAACCCACTAAAAGTTTCAGGTCAGAAATTTCAACCCTGACCCACAACCCGCCAACCCATGACCCAACCCATGTGACCTGATAAGCAAATATATATAAATATAAAATGGAATAAGTCAACCAATATAAAGTTTTATCATTGATGGTGTAAGCTAAAAACGAAGGGTATAAAAAAGAAAGAAATGCGAGGGTATTGTTGGTACTTGACACAAAGTTAATACACTTACCGTCTCATATTACATCACTTATCATCTGTAACACCCCAAGCCAAGGCTCAGAATATCACGGAAATCATATAGCACAAGGTGGGATTAATGTAGAACATGAACTAAATGTAAATAAAGGATTCAGTGAATCCATACATAAGATAATCAAGTACAAATGTATAAGGGAAACAATTAACCATCAAGGTTTACAAAACAACATCAAAATATGACTAACAATCCTAAGCATGATGCAAAAGTAGGCAAATGAATCCTTGATCCATGTAAGTCCAAGTCCGGGTTTACAACAAACAAACAATCAAACTCCACGCCCTGGATTAACCTGATTACCTGAAAAGTGTACTAAGCATAGTCAACACAAGGTTGGTGAGTCCGTAGTAATGGTCCACAATGAACCATCGTCAATAATCACAATGCACGAATAGAGGCAAAATATAACTTACAGTAAGCCTCTCGGCAACACAATATCATCAACAACAAGATTACACAGATATAAGTAAATGTGTAATAAATGTGCACAAAGATGTAAATATTAATACAAATGTCACATGTACATGTAAGTCATAATGCAATTCATATGTGTGGTCTTCAAGTCGTCTATATAATCAGAGTCATGTACGTATAAATGTCATCAAGTACATAACGTACCCGTTTAAATGTCATCAAGTACATAACGTACCCGTTTAAATGTCATCAAGTACATAACGTACCCGTTTAAATGTCATCAAGTACATAACGTACCCGTTTAAATGTCATCAAATACATAACGTACCCGTTTAAATGTCATCAAGTACATAACGTACCCGTTTAAATGTCATCAAGTACATAACGTACCCGTTTAAATGTCATCAAGTACATAACGTACCCGTTTAAATGTCATCAAGTACATATAGTACCCGTACCAATGCGTAAATGTCGATCTCAAACACAAGTCCAATACCCAATTGTTCAACCAACTAAACTATACGTATATACACTTAGGAGGATTCTACTTTCTTCGAGTCCCAGATGCTTATATATAGGGTCACCCGCAGCCTTCCCACCACATCTAAGGCCCATTGAAGGTAGAACCGACTTCCATGTCTATACGTCTATCCTAATAATAATAATATACTTCACAACTTAACTAAGTCAATCAAACGTAATAAACCGTCTCATCAATCCAACAACTAAACCAATCAATCAATCACTCACTCAACCATTTAATCAACGACCATTAATCCGTAAGTTCATCAATACAACGATAAAAGTATGAATAAGTACGTATCTCACAAGTCAAGTATATCAAGGCATTCATGTCTATCTCAAACGTAATCCCAAAGTCCATCATTTACTCTAAACAACGCGTACATACACTTCGGAGGATTTTACTTTCATCAAGTTCTAGATGCTTATGTATAGGGTCATCCGCAGCCTTCCCACCACACCTAAAACCCTTTGAAAGTAAAGCCGACCTCCATGTATGTACTTCTATCCTAAAGAGTTACAATATCACAAACACCTTCGTAAACCATCACACGATCAATCAAAACTGACTACCAAACTACAATCAATCAGAAATTAACTAGACAGGCAATCAAGTCAACCAACCAAACAAACAACACGTATATGTACACTTTTCAGCCCGAATCTCTATTGAGTAGGGAGCTACGAAACTCACCTTGATCGGCAAAGAAGTTTAAGTCGAGTAAATGAAAGATTAATAGCGAGTATTGGGCCCCACGCGTCCACAACCTATCAAAGCATATCATATTACATAATGTCAACTCTATAATCATAAATAAGTTGGTTCCTTAAGTTTAAGTCGAGTAAATGAAAGATTAATAGCGAGTATTGGGCCTCACGCGTCCACAACCTATCAAAGCATATCATATTACATAATGTCAACTCTATAATCATAAATAAGTTGGTTCCTTAAGTTTAAGTCGAGTAAATGAAAGATTAATAGCGAGTATTGGGCCCCACGCGTCCACAACCTATCAAAGCATATCATATTACATAATGTCAACTCTATAATCATAAATAAGTTGGTTCCTTAAGTTTAAGTCGAGTAAATGAAAGATTAATAGCGAGTATTGGGCCCCACGCGTCCACAACCTATCAAAGCATATCATATTACATAATGTCAACTCTATAATCATAAATAAGTTGGTTCCTTAAGTTTAAGTCGAGTAAATGAAAGATTAATAGCGAGTATTGGGCCCCACGCGTCCACAACCTATCAAAGCATATCATATTACATAATGTCAACTCTATAATCATAAATAAGTTGGTTCCTTAAGTTTAAGTCGAGTAAATGAAAGATTAATAGCGAGTATTGGGCCCCACGCGTCCACAACCTATCAAAGCATATCATATTACATAATGTCAACTCTATAATCATAAATAAGTTGGTTCCTTAAGTTTAAGTCGAGTAAATGAAAGATTAATAGCGAGTATTGGGCCCCACGCGTCCACAACCTATCAAAGCATATCATATTACATAATGTCAACTCTATAATCATAAATAAGTTGGTTCCTTAAGTTTAAGTCGAGTAAATGAAAGATTAATAGCGAGTATTGGGCCCCACGCGTCCACAACCTATCAAAGCATATCATATTACATAATGTCAACTCTATAATCATAAATAAGTTGGTTCCTTAAGTTTAAGTCGAGTAAATGAAAGATTAATAGCGAGTATTGGGCCCCACGCGTCCACAACCTATCAAAGCATATCATATTACATAATGTCAACTCTATAATCATAAATAAGTTGGTTCCTTAAGTTTAAGTCGAGTAAATGAAAGATTAATAGCGAGTATTGGGCCCCACGCGTCCACAACCTATCAAAGCATATCATATTACATAATGTCAACTCTATAATCATAAATAAGTTGGTTCCTTAAGTTTAAGTCGAGTAAATGAAAGATTAATAGCGAGTATTGGGCCCCACGCGTCCACAACCTATCAAAGCATATCATATTACATAATGTCAACTCTATAATCATAAATAAGTTGGTTCCTTAAGTTTAAGTCGAGTAAATGAAAGATTAATAGCGAGTATTGGGCCCACGCGTCCACAACCTATCAAAGCATATCATATTACATAATGTCAACTCTATAATCATAAATAAGTTGGTTCCTTAAGTTTAAGTCGAGTAAATGAAAGATTAATAGCGAGTATTGGGCCCCACGCGTCCACAACCTATCAAAGCGTGTCATATGACTGATTTGGACTTACGGATCAAAAGTTATTAACGTTTGAAAACTGACGCGCGTATCTCCCAGAAGTATCTCACTGCGCCGCAGTCAAGGCATTGCCTTTCCACTGCGCCGCAGTGAGGCTAAACGAAGCAAAAGGTCAGAACCTTTCCACTGCGCCGCAGTGGGACAAGTCGTCCATTCTACTCTAGCGGTCTCCACCACACATCGACCCATTTCCTTCGTAGCATGCGAGCTAGTTGGGCTATTCTCTTAGCTTGAAAAGTTGTTCTTGTCATTCCAATTACTATCCTCGGCCCGCTACCTTGGCTTTCTTCGATTCTTGGCTCATCCAGTGGAGAGTAACACCTCTACTACTTAGTGCTTCGGTCGGTGACATTCGAATACTCGCGTAACACCCGTCATTGCACAAGATTTCTGTCAGGGTCATAAGCACATTCTCTTCACATGTGATCAAGTCTCAAGTCGGTTTGAGTACCCGTTGCTCATTGGATGGCTCCCTGAATTGGAGTTAAGCGACTTTCTTTATCTGAAATGATATAAATCGAATCTTCGTGCACCTAACCCATTTCTTCTACATACTAATGTCCCAAGTTGTCAAATTTTACCGGTTTCGTCGTATCGTGATCACTTCTTGTCGTCGGCGACTTCATGGCGAAGTCCATTCCAATTTGTTTTCCTTCAAATCTCCCTCTCCCGTCTTTCACTACACGCTTATTCACGTCTCAGAAGTCTATAAGGGTTTTGACTACGCGCGCGATGTTAAGAAGTTAAGCATATACGAAATTTAAGTTATCGAGATGGGACAAGCCCGGTAAGTCGCCCGGAAAAGCCTCGGGAGACTTAAGATTAACAGAGACGACGTTAGTTTTCAGATTCTTAAGACGGTAGCTCTAAGGACGCTTGAGTTGAATGACTTACATGGGGCCCTAAGAACCTTACCGTTACACGAAGACGTTTTTAGTTAACTCTCTACCACTACCACTAACCGTACTTATCACCGTCATCCAATCTATATTTGCAAAAAAATTTCCAAAGTTCTTAATTCCCAGTAGCATAGGGCTAATGAAGAGCTTAATATCATTCAAAGTCAACCATTATTACCAGGTAATTCAACTAGACCTATATAACACATCCCAAACCATTTAAAGGATCGAGATCCAGATCTAAGCCTACGGATGTTTGTTAATGAAGGAAGTCTAGTAAGAGAAAGTAAGACCATAACCGGTCCTAGAATCGAATAACATTGAGTTGTAGTGGTCGAAGAGAAAGGAAAGTACCTAACGCCGCTTCCGGGTCGTTGCGGGCTTCATTAGCATCTCCCGCCAAGGTTCGTCCTTGAGGTTGCACTTGACGGCTTGGTTCTTCGTGGTATTGGGTAGGAATGGCAACTTGAAGTTGATTATGAGAAGTCGCTATATGGGCTCGTGGTTCGATCCATCTTGGACAAGCATTTCTATAGTGGTCGGGGCTACCACACACAAAACAAGCACCCTGTTGGCCCCGAGGGTGGTTGGCTTGAGGATAAATGATTTGAAGAGGTGCTACACTCAATGGTGCCGCTTTCGGTGCTCTACAATTCCTAGCTACGTGCCCGCGCCGATTACAATTAAAGCAAATCCCACATTGGTTAGTGGGAGAGTGGTGAAGATTACACCTTCCACATAAGGGGTGAGGTCCCAAGTAAGTTTTCCTTGTCGGCTCCGCCACTTCAACTTGTTGTCCGACCCATTGTGGACAATTATTTCCGTAGTGTGTACGACTACCACATTCAAAGCACTCGCCTCTTTGTTGATTGCCTTGAGGAGGGACGGATCGAATAGGAGTCACGTTCATTGGGCCCATTTTCGGAGCTCTACAATTCCTGGACATGTGGCCAACTTGGTTGCAATTAAAACACGCCCTGCATTGCACGTTGGTGGGGTGGTGATTGTTGCATCTTTCACATAACGGATGAGGTCCTACATAAGCTTTCTTCACCGGTTCCACCGCCGTCCTGAATCTACCCTTATTATGGTCGTTGGGGTCAAACCTACTCGCCTTCCTTGCCTCACTAGATTCTCTATTTCTTTCCTTTTCGATGAGGCTTTACTTAACAACTCCTCATCGCCCATATTTACTCTAGCTCCACGTGTTTCATTGCTTCTTTGGAGACTTGACGTGACTTGGGCTACGATAGTAGGTATGGCGTTTGCTACTGCTTGGGCAATCACGGTTGCCAAATCCGGCTCATCGCTATGGCTAGTCGCATTCCTTCTTGGTCCCACCATTATCTACAAGGTAAGTAACGCGTTGACCCGAAAGTTAGCCTCACAATGCTCACATCTTAGTCACACAAGTAGTTAATGCTCTCATACCGATGTAATATACTCATTTCATATCATTAAGCTAAGGTAAGAGTGCTAGAATCCTATGGGATTGTTACTTATCTTTTTATCACGTCAAGTCCACTACAGTTGTTTATCGTTAATTCAAGTAATCATGTCAATACATCATACAAATAAACTAACTTGTTAACTTCATTCATACAATCGTCCATCTACTAATACATTTTTACACGTGTATTACCAACTACGTTATATCATGCTTACAACCAAGTTTAACAATGTCTCATACATGTTCAATTTCACCTACTATTTAGCAACATAACCCTATTGTTCACCGATTACAGTTAACATCATTTGTGTTGGAATATCATCCGTTTATAACACATGGGAGTTAAGATGCTTACAACCTTGACACTCCCGTAAGGTGCATATCAACATATTTATCACATTGTATTCTAACCGTTTATCAACACGTTTAAGTCGGAGAACAACGAAAACATTTACAGCATCAACGTGACCACTACAGGGCATACATACATACACATCACACATGCATAATCTATATGTTAATCATACTAGCATATCGTACGTGTTTCATTTCACTATGCTAAGGACAACATATCAAAGTTCTCAAGTAATCATTATCTATCATGTTCTCGTGCTATGTTCACAACAATTGTTCACCATCAAAACCAAATACTCGTATTCAACACATCTTATTACAAGCAACTAAAACAAGTCAACTAACACAAGTGGTTTAAAGTATAATCCGAATTCGATATGCTCTCTAGTTATTGACCGGGTATGTGTACAGGGTGTACCAATGGCTAACCCTCCACCTAATCAACTTCCATTAAGCATATCGGTTCCTTATTATACTCTAAGCCATGCATGCGCAATCCATGATGTTATTAACTTGTTATAATATTGGGTGACCATTCTTTTAGGGTTGCCACAATATTATACTAAGTTAATAAGATGACTTCATTTTGCTCTAAAGCATCCAACAAACATCAATCAGTAACAACAATCCATATCAATGACAATCAATTTCAATCAATGCACACATTAACCACATTGTACCCATTCCACATTCATCACGTTGAATTCAAGCCATCACATAAGTGGTCTTAACTACGAACTCACTATATACACCTTCTAGGGTTCACAAAATTCACGTTGCACACAAATTTCCTAACCATGCATGCTATATGAAGAGTTTTAACTTAAGCCGTAGTCTAGGTCAAACCGCCTAATTCTCTACGACCACGCATGGGCCACCATTCTGTAACACCCCAAGCCAAGGCTCAGAATATCACGGAAATCATATAGCACAAGGTGGGATTAATGTAGAACATGAACTAAATGTAAATAAAGGATTCAGTGAATCCATACATAAGATAATCAAGTACAAATGTATAAGGGAAACAATTAACCATCAAGGTTTACAAAACAACATCAAAATATGACTAACAATCCTAAGCATGATGCAAAAGTAGGCAAATGAATCATTGATCCATGTAAGTCCAAGTCCGGGTTTACAGCAAACAAACAATCAAACTCCACGCCCTGGATTAACCTGATTACCTGAAAAGTGTACTAAGCATAGTCAACACAAGGTTGGTGAGTCCGTAGTAATGGTCCACAATGAACCATCGTCAATAATCACAATGCACGAATAGAGGCAAAATATAACTTACAGTAAGCCTCTCGGCAACACAATATCATCAACAACAAGATTACACAGATATAAGTAAATGTGTAATAAATGTGCACAAAGATGTAAATATTAATACAAATGTCACATGTACATGTAAGTCATAATGCAATTCATATGTGTGGTCTTCAAGTCGTCTATATAATCAGAGTCATGTACGTATAAATGTCATCAAGTACATAACGTACCCGTTTAAATGTCATCAAGTACATAACGTACCCGTTTAAATGTCATCAAGTACATAACGTACCCGTTTAAATGTCATCAAGTACATATAGTACCCGTATCAATGTCGTCAAGTACATATAGTACCCGTATCAATGTCATCAAGTACATATAGTACCCGTATCAATGTCGTCAAGTACATATAGTACCCGTATCAATGTCGTCAAGTACATATAGTACCCGTATCAATGTCATCAAGTACATAACGTACCCGTTTAAATGTCATCAAGTACATAACGTACCCGTTTAAATGTCATCAAGTACATATAGTACCCGTATCAATGTCATCAAGTACATAACGTACCCGTTTAAATGTCATCAAGTACATATAGTACCCGTATCAATGTCATCAAGTACATATAGTACCCGTATCAATGTCATCAAGTACATAACGTACCCGTTTAAATGTCATCAAGTACATATAGTACCCGTATCAATGTCATCAAGTACATATAGTACCCGTATCAATGTCATCAAGTACATATAGTACCCGTATCAATGTCATCAAGTACATAACGTACCCGTTTAAATGTCATCAAGTACATAACGTACCCGTTTAAATGTCATCAAGTACATATAGTACCCGTATCAATGTCATCAAGTACATATAGTACCCGTATCAATGTCATCAAGTACATAACGTACCCGTTTAAATGTCATCAAGTACATATAGTACCCGTATCAATGTCATCAAGTACATAACGTACCCGTTTAAATGTCATCAAGTACATATAGTACCCGTATCAATGTCATCAAGTACATATAGTACCCGTATCAATGTCATCAAGTACATATAGTACCCGTATCAATGTCATCAAGTACATAACGTACCCGTTTAAATGTCATCAAGTACATAACGTACCCGTTTAAATGTCATCAAGTACATATAGTACCCGTATCAATGTCGTCAAGTACATATAGTACCCGTATCAATGTCATCAAGTACATATAGTACCCGTATCAATGTCATCAAGTACATATAGTACCCGTATCAATGTCATCAAGTACATAACGTACCCGTTTAAATGTCATCAAGTACATATAGTACCCGTATCAATGTCATCAAGTACATAACGTACCCGTTTAAATGTCATCAAGTACATATAGTACCCGTATCAATGTCATCAAGTACATAACGTACCCGTTTAAATGTCATCAAGTACATATAGTACCCGTATCAATGTCATCAAGTACATAACGTACCCGTTTAAATGTCATCAAGTACATATAGTACCCGTATCAATGTCATCAAGTACATATAGTACCCGTATCAATGTCATCAAGTACATATAGTACCCGTATCAATGTCATCAAGTACATAACGTACCCGTTTAAATGTCATCAAGTACATAACGTACCCGTTTAAATGTCATCAAGTACATATAGTACCCGTATCAATGTCGTCAAGTACATATAGTACCCGTATCAATGTCATCAAGTACATATAGTACCCGTATCAATGTCATCAAGTACATATAGTACCCGTATCAATGTCATCAAGTACATAACGTACCCGTTTAAATGTCATCAAGTACATAACGTACCCGTTTAAATGTCATCAAGTACATAACGTACCCGTTTAAATGTCATCAAGTACATAACGTACCCGTTTAAATGTCATCAAGTACATAACGTACCCGTTTAAATGTCATCAAGTACATATAGTACCCGTATCAATGTCATCAAGTACATAACGTACCCGTTTAAATGTCATCAAGTACATATAGTACCCGTATCAATGTCATCAAGTACATAACGTACCCGTTTAAATGTCATCAAGTACATAACGTACCCGTTTAAATGTCATCAAGTACATATAGTACCCGTATCAATGTCATCAAGTACATATAGTACCCGTATCAATGTCGTCAAGTACATATAGTACCCGTATCAATGTCATCAAGTACATAACGTACCCGTTTAAATGTCATCAAGTACATAACGTACCCGTTTAAATGTCATCAAGTACATATAGTACCCGTATCAATGTCATCAAGTACATATAGTACCCGTATCAATGTCGTCAAGTACATATAGTACCCGTATCAATGTCATCAAGTACATATAGTACCCGTATCAATGTCATCAAGTACATATAGTACCCGTATCAATGTCATCAAGTACATAACGTACCCGTTTAAATGTCATCAAGTACATAACGTACCCGTTTAAATGTCATCAAGTACATAACGTACCCGTTTAAATGTCATCAAGTACATAACGTACCCGTTTAAATGTCATCAAGTACATAACGTACCCGTTTAAATGTCATCAAGTACATAACGTACCCGTTTAAATGTCATCAAGTACATATAGTACCCGTATCAATGTCGTCAAGTACATATAGTACCCGTATCAATGTCATCAAGTACATATAGTACCCGTATCAATGTCATCAAGTACATATAGTACCCGTATCAATGTCATCAAGTACATAACGTACCCGTTTAAATGTCATCAAGTACATAACGTACCCGTTTAAATGTCATCAAGTACATATAGTACCCGTATCAATGTCATCAAGTACATAACGTACCCGTTTAAATGTCATCAAGTACATAACGTACCCGTTTAAATGTCATCAAGTACATATAGTACCCGTATCAATGTCGTCAAGTACATATAGTACCCGTATCAATGTCGTCAAGTACATATAGTACCCGTATCAATGTCGTCAAGTACATATAGTACCCGTATCAATGTCATCAAGTACATAACGTACCCGTTTAAATGTCATCAAGTACATATAGTACCCGTATCAATGTCGTCAAGTACATATAGTACCCGTATCAATGTCGTCAAGTACATATAGTACCCGTATCAATGTCGTCAAGTACATATAGTACCCGTATCAATGTCATCAAGTACATAACGTACCCGTTTAAATGTCATCAAGTACATAACGTACCCGTTTAAATGTCATCAAGTACATAACGTACCCGTTTAAATGTCATCAAGTACATAACGTACCCGTTTAAATGTCATCAAGTACATAACGTACCCGTTTAAATGTCATCAAGTACATAACGTACCCGTTTAAATGTCATCAAGTACATATAGTACCCGTATCAATGTCATCAAGTACATAACGTACCCGTTTAAATGTCATCAAGTACATAACGTACCCGTTTAAATGTCATCAAGTACATATAGTACCCGTATCAATGTCATCAAGTACATAACGTACCCGTTTAAATGTCATCAAGTACATAACGTACCCGTTTAAATGTCATCAAGTACATAACGTACCCGTTTAAATGTCATCAAGTACATAACGTACCCGTAAATGAAAGATTAATAGCGAGTATTGGGCCCCACGCGTCCACAACCTATCAAAGCATATCATATTACATAATGTCAACTCTATAATCATAAATAAGTTGGTTCCTTAAGTTTAAGTCGAGTCACGAACCCACAATTACTCCTTTAACATTACCGAGTGTGAAACATAACACTTTGACTCGACATTTTTAGAAATGGAGGAAGACTCATACAAAATGAAGGTTACTACAAGAAACTAGACTCTCTCACGATTCCAACGATAGGTCATATGACTTATTTGGACTTACGGATCAAAAGTTATTAACGTTTGAAAACTGACGCGCGTATCTCCCAGAAGTATCTCACTGCGCCGCAGTCAAGGCATTGCCTTTCCACTGCGCCGCAGTGAGGCTAAACGAAGCAAAAGGTCAGAACCTTTCCACTGCGCCGCAGTGAGGCTAAACGAAGCAAAAGGTCAGAACCTTTCCACTGCGCCGCAGTGGGACAATTTCCTGCATCAGCACCAGCAGTTCTTAAGTGCAGAAAACGAGCCAAAAACCCCCAAACTCGACCCAAACCATACCAAAACGATTTGCAGGAGTATGAAACTCATTTTGAAGCTTAACTAAGCACCATTAAACATAAATACACATAACCATTCCACAAATTCGACCAAAACATCAAAATTACTTCCAAATCATTCTAACCCTAATCAAAACCCTAATCGGCTAAAAATCCGTTTTTGACCAATTTAAAACCTGAAATTACTTTGTAATGACTAAAAGCATATAAGTAAACATAAATAGATGAATTTGGGATGAATTTGACTTACCAATCTAGCTTCAAAAGTCAAACCCGAATTTGACCCAAATAGGTAGAAATCTTGCACTAGAACTTCAAGCTTATGATTCAATGAGGATTAAGAGATGGCAAAGATGATGATTTTTGTATTGAATCAGATTCAATAACATTAAATTGGTAGAATTTTTGAGAGAAGAGAAGAAGAGAGCTTGATCTTTCTTTTGGAAATCTAGATAAGAGATATTTGTGGTGAAGAATGGGATAAGGGGGAAGAAGGGTGGATCCTATAGGGCTGATGGGTCGGGTACGGGTATGGGTCGACCCGTTTCCAATTTCAAGCTAATTTACACACCGTTTTACGTTTAATCATCAAATAAGTCATAACATCAACCCTACAAACATACCACATAATCATTTAATCACCAAAACGACCCAATTATTTCATTAACTTAAATTGTTAGTCAAATTACACGTAAAGTCAATGGGTCAAATCTCGCGGATGTTACATCATCTCACAGAATTTTGAATCCTCTTCCTATTTCAGATTTGAAGTTACTTGAGGTTAGAAATATAGAAAATGAGAATGGGGCGTATGGATTAGTGTAATGTAGAGTATGAGCTATTATATATAATTAAATTATTTTAAAGTTATCGGGTTGGCGGGTCGACCTGACAACCCAACAACCCAACCCAAAAAAAATCAGGTTGGTGGGTCGAAAATACTCAACCCTAACCTGATTTTTTTCGGGTTGGGTTTCGGGTTGGGTCGAAATTGACAGCCCTACCTTATTAGACTTAGATATAAACTCTAACTCTTGGCTTATTAATACAAAAAACATTATAACCTTATTTTGATTGATAAGTCGTTTTTCTCATTAATAAGTTGTTTTTTTTTCTTTCTCAATTCCTACAACTCCAATCTACCAATAAACTAAAACATGATTGCAGTATCTATTAATCGACACGTGGAGCATTATTAAAACGCCATGTGTCCTTTTATTCTACATTAATAAAAAGTTCTATACTTTAGAAACCATTTAAAATTAAATTCCTAAATTAAATATAACTACAAATAAATTCTATATATATTAATAATAGTCATTATCTACACTTCGAAAAATATATACGTACGATAATTTATTGATTTTGAAATCCCTATCCTTATCCCTATAAACTAATAAATCCATTAATTTTAATTTACACATAATGTTCATCACTACTAAATTAAAATATATACTTGATAATTTATAGAATTTAAAAGTACCTATAAACTAAACTAAATTTAATATGTTTGTCTCACATTATTATGTATTTTACTATTCTTTATATATATTTTTATAAAAGACGATATTTCAAATATACCTTAAAAAAATTACATTGTATTAAAATTGTGTTAGGCAGTTGTACACTGCTCCGAGCTAGATGTTTATGTAGTGTTATAGGAAAAATATAATATAAATTATGAGACAACCGTGCATCATGCACGGGTATTAGAACTAGTTTATTTATATAATAAAAGTCAAGAAAAAAGTCAAAATTAAAAATTTGAATAAATTAAGAGTTGTAATTGGTCAATAAGCTATTAGAATAACTGTGTTTTAGTATAATAAAAGATACATCCAAGTGCATGGGAACTTTTTATCAGTAAAAGTTGAGGTTCCTCCTTTGTATGTATGTATGATCATTGAAACTTCATTGTTATCAGTTACAGAACTCGAACCGAGAATGGTATAGCAGTTGCTCCTGGTGATGATATCATCGGAAGTTTGACTATTTTCTCACCTGAGTTCGTGGACTTAAGTCGATGCTCAATATCTTTGGCAGACCCACAAGTGTTTCGATGGAACCATTTCCTTTGCGTTGTTTTTGGTTTCTGGTCACTGATAGCGATCCCTATATCATTTGGGAAAAGGTCTCCTAACACAAAAGCATGCACAATAGTTGTTATCAGTAACCCTGTCACTGTTACTGTAGCGGCCGTTGACAGGGTCAGTGATAACCCTTTTGTTACTATATTCGAGACCTCGCTAGAATATCTGATTGTCGCGATTGCAGCTCCTGTCATCGGGAAAGTGTAAGCCCACCATGCTAACGAGAACTTGAATCCTCTAAAGAAATTGACTCTAACAGCCTGCATCAATTGTCACCATGATTAGTCTTTCAACTCCATTGATAAACATGTACATATTGAAGCCACAAATCGAATTGAAATAATTGAACTAACCAATGAAAAATACAGAAACAAGGCAATAAAGTAGGCAATTCTAGACCCATAATCAAAGGAATCATTGATTTTGGCCCATGCCATCGAAGCAACACTAGGAGCCGCAACAAACAGAAAGAACACTGGATGAAGTTCTTTTGGGAGAGTTTCATTTGTTGGAAGCCTTTGATACAATGTCACAAACAACACCGAGTAATGAGCCAACCCAACCGCAAAAAAGAAAATCGGACCTTCTTTTAAACCCATTGATGCCCCCAACAACGCCCCAACAAAATTCCCTACCACTGATAGATGATTAGACGGGTTGGCTACCTTTGACAGCCGGCGCTGCCCTCCTGACATCCATTGCCCATAAATCTTGATCTCAAGACAAAATATGGGTGTCATTAGCGCATACCATAATGAATGAGGTAGCTTTGTGGTGATATCTTCCGGAACCCCTATGGCTAAAAAGAGCAACGCGATCCATGGGGCAAAAAAGAAATTGACCCTGATCGGATGGTAGTATTCTCTTCGGACGGCTTCAAAGTAAAAGATGACTTTCAGAAGGTAGGTTGAGGCAACAACAGCGAAAAGGAGGATGGATATGCACCATAACGTGTAGTTCACTCTAAGGCTTATATGCAGGAAATGCGTTGAAGACGTGGAGGCCAAATTTTTCCACATTATCGCTTGACTACTAACGCCGAGACATATACCAAATGATGAGATAGGATAACGGAGAAGAAAGGGCCACTTTTTATCTTCTGGCAGAATTATTTCTTCAGAAGGCTGTTAAACCAAACAATTCATGACAAGGTAAATCAACACATGTGATTTTTGAACCAGTCTACCCAGTTTAATATATATTTACTAAAATACTAACTTACTCTAAGAGTCTCCAACTCAGGTCCTTGTAAGGCATCGAAGTATCTGTCCGCGGATAAACTCTCCCCTTCAAGATTAATCCGGGGAGGGTTTATCTCTGGATTGTCACGTGGGAGTGACTTTCCACGTAATGTTGAAAGTTGACTCTCTAGTCGACCTGACCATGTCTTGAACGAATTGTATCGATTGTCCTTCAACTCATCCGTCTTTGGTTCCTTCACAGGGAGCATGAGACGGTCCGGGGTTTTTAACCCCCCTGTCTCAACAATTCCACAGCTTGTCACAATGGGTTGCGAATGAAACTTAATGTCTTTGGCATCTCGCGGGCTATCATTTCCAGCTTCATCTTTGAACAAAACTCTTTTGGCATCCAACGGAGAAGGTGGCATACTAATTGAAACAGATTGTATAGTTGTTGTTCGTTCATAAGAAAAATCAACTGGGCTTCCAATGTCCTTTCCACCGTTCTCCTGGCAAAATTAAACAGAATTTTTGAAAACCATAAGACACGTGAAAGCCAGGCAGTATATATACATTGACTGCCATTGATCTCCATAGATGTAATACCAACCCTTTATTTTCAAATATATGTCGACTTCTGTGATTAAAATTATTGGGTCAAGGTACCATTTTAATCTCAGAATATGTCACTTCAACCCAATTTACTTGAAAATCTGTCAATGTGAATTGTTTAAATAGACGTGTCGATTTTGGGTGCAACACTTATAATAGAACGAATTAAAAATGGTTTATAACCATCGAAAATCGATTGTTCAGTCTAAAAAAACTGCAGTGTCGATTAAAAAGGGTATACAAGTGATGCAATATATATTACGGAGTACTACGATTATTATTTAGTACACATTATTTACACTGCAAGTTTTTTCTTAAAGAATATATATGGAAACATTAAATCACTACTTAGATTACCAGCATTGGAACATACCATAAACTGAATATTGGAGCCATGTTGCTGCTTAATACCATAAACTTGGTTGGAATTTGCAGAGCTGATTAGTGATGGAAGTACTACTACAGGGGAATCCTTGTTGTTTTCCATTTCTAGAAATTATACAATAACAATAATAGTAACAAATCAATACATAATCTACAAAATAAATGCAATGGGCCTTTTATGATGCAACAAAATAAATTATACATATGCATGTTCTTAATTCTATAAAAATGCTGATGCAACACATAAACTTTGCAAATAATTTATCAATAAAAACAGAAAGTATTTGTACCTTAAGTGGTAAGATGTGTAGAAATGAGTTGTACCTTGAAAGAAGGTCAACAATCAATAATGGCTCTCTATGGAAGAGACAGAGCCAGAGAGGAATGAATAGATGAATCCAGCTTTAACTCACTCACTCTCTCAAATGTGAACCTCTATATATAGCAGTCACTCTACTCAATATAAATTTATTACGAGTATTATTAGCCTAATAACCATGTTACGCGACTGGGTAAATATTACGCAGTATTTATTAGTAAATCTTACGTTTGATCGTCACAAATTGTTTGATAGCATAGAAAAAACCATTATTTTTTATATTCACTTTTTTGAAAGAAAAAAAATTCAATAATTTACAACATAATTAAAAAGTTAGTTTTTTTTAAAGAATAACTTATCGTGTACTTAATTGATGTATATTTTAACTTATAAAAAAAAGTCATTTCTTTTGAAAGAAATTTTTGTGATTTTCCCTATTAAAGTTATCGATTATGGGGAAATGATCCGTTTCGTGTAGATTTGTGAAGGAAAAAAAATAATATGTTTTGCCCCTTGAAGTTTATTGAGTACATGTTAATGTCAAATCCTCAAGCGACATTACTTATGTTAGGTATTACTCTGTACATATATTTTCCCTAAAGAATATAAGTTAAAATAAACCAAATAAATTAATTATTAAAATGGAAAAAATTGGCTAATGTATAAGTTCAATAATAATTAAAACTTAAGTTGTAAGGAAATACTAGTCATTTTAAATCTTAAAAAGTTAAATGTTCAAGGAAAGCATCTACCAATATATATATATATATATATATATATATATATATAGTCAAAAGTTAAAATGAGAACCATAAAATGTCGAGAAAGAATAATATATTATATATATAATATATATATAAGGGTAATATATATATATATATATATATATATATATATATATATATATATATATATATATATATATATATATATATATATATATATATATATATATATATATATATATATATATATATATATATATATATATATATATATATATATATATATATATATATATATATATATATATATATATATATATATATATATATATATATATATATATATATATATATATATATATATATATATATATATATATATATATATATATATATATATATATATATATATATATATATATATATATATATATATATATATATATATATATATATATATATATATATATATATATATATATATATATATATATATATATATATATATATATATATATATATATATATATATATATATATATATATATATATATATATATATATATATATATATATATATATATATATATATATATATATATATATATATATATATATATATATATATATATATATATATATATATATATATATATATATATATATATATATATATATATATATATATATATATATATATATATATATATATATATATATATATATATATATATATATATATATATATATATATATATATATATATATATATATATATATATATATATATATATATATATATATATATATATATATATATATATATATATATATATATATATATATATATATATATATATATATATATATATATATATATATATATATATATATATATATATATATATATATATATATATATATATATATATATATATATATATATATATATATATATATATATATATATATATATATATATATATATATATATATATATATATATATATATATATATATATATATATATATATATATATATATATATATATATATATATATATATATATATATATATATATATATATATATATATATATATATATATATATATATATATATATATATATATATATATATATATATATATATATATATATATATATATATATATATATATATATATATATATATATATATATATATATATATATATATATATATATATATATATATATATATATATATATATATATATATATATATATATATATATATATATATATATATATATATATATATATATATATATATATATATATATATATATATATATATATATATATATATATATATATATATATATATATATATATATATATATATATATATATATATATATATATATATATATATATATATATATATATATATATATATATATATATATATATATATATATATATATATATATATATATATATATATATATATATATATATATATATATATATATATATATATATATATATATATATATATATATATATATATATATATATATATATATATATATATATATATATATATATATATATATATATATATATATATATATATATATATATATATATATATATATATATATATATATATATATATATATATATATATATATATATATATATATATATATATATATATATATATATATATATATATATATATATATATATATATATATATATATATATATATATATATATATATATATATATATATATATATATATATATATATATATATATATATATATATATATATATATATATATATATATATATATATATATATATATATATATATATATATATATATATATATATATATATATATATATATATATATATATATATATATATATATATATATATATATATATATATATATATATATATATATATATATATATATATATATATATATATATATATATATATATATATATATATATATATATATATATATATATATATATATATATATATATATATATATATATATATATATATATATATATATATATATATATATATATATATATATATATATATATATATATATATATATATATATATATATATATATATATATATATATATATATATATATATATATATATATATATATATATATATATATATATATATATATATATATATATATATATATATATATATATATATATATATATATATATATATATATTATATTATACCAAGAACCCTTTTGGATCAGTTGTAAACCCTAGAAACTTCTGCACACAAAAGCTTAGATCAAATCTCCAAGGTATAGTCAATTTCGGGGGATTTTGGAAGGGAATTCGAGTGCTTTTCGATCCGTTGATCAAGCCTACAGGTATAACATCATCCTCTGATTGTTAATTGAGTTTTCAATTAGGTTTTGCCTCTGTAGATTCGGCCATAAGGGTTGGGTTTACTCAATCTTGATCTTTTAGGTCAAAAACGACGTTTTCGTGATTATAATTGCTAGAGTTGGTTAACTATATCAAGATGCAAACTTTAATGTTGAATGATGTTGATTATATTTATATAAGTGAATCCTAGGTGTTTAATTAGATCCATATGGGATCAATTGTGTTTTTGTATAAATCGTTGCGGTTTTGAGTCGTTTTGATGATCAAAAAGAGGGATTCATTTATGTAATTGATTCAAGGATTAATTGATGTTTTCAAATGCTTAATTGTGACCTATTTGATGTCAATTTAATGGGTGTAAGTCGTGGTGGAGGTTTGGGATCCGTTCGGAAGGTGAATAAAGAGAAACAAAGTTGAGTTTGCTGGTCGACACCCGAGGTGCGGCGCACCTGGGACTTGGTGCGGCGCACCTGGTGCTGGGCTGAAATCCCTGGTTGTTTGGTGCGACGCACAGATGGGGGGTGCGGCGCACTTGGAGGTCTGGTGGTCGTTTAGGCTTGTTTTAGGGCTCATTTGACCCATAGACCTTAGGTATAAGTTATGTTGATGTTTAGGGAACTTGGAGATGTTCTTTAAGGTCCCGTTTATGTTACATGTCGATTGTATGTGTGTGATAGGTAGTTGGAAACTCAAGAAAGATACGTTAAAGTTGCTTGTTGATCGTTGTGCTCGTCGTCAGGTAAGATACATGACTTTTCTCACGCTGGAGGCACAACAAAATATGGTTTTCTTTAATTAACCTCTTAATCGGATTATCTTATGTGTGTTGGGTTTTCCGGGTTATGCGGGAGGTTATGTGGGGATATATGCATGTTGAGATGATTTATGTTGATATGTTGACGTTTAAAGTAGAAGTAAGTGTGTGCATATGAAGTATGATGATTACAATGACGTTATCATGTTATGTTTATGATATGTGATGTAATGTTGATAAAGCTGTTGATATGCTTAATGTTGATATGTGATGGCTTAAATGA
>CM067169.1:143368562-143468060 GCA_034093135.1 Erigeron breviscapus
GAGTCTTTTGATTTCGATCTTGTAGAGATAAAAACGGTCGCTCTCAATCTTAAAAACCTAAGTTTTTTGGTCTCGACCTTCCATTACATACATATGTTATAGAATCCTCAGTGGAGGAGCTATGTGGTGGCCACAGGTGGCCATGACAACCCCGCAATTTCTTTAAAACTCTATATTTCTAGTACTACTTCTAAGTATTTAATCAGTTTTAAGGTAATTGGCAATCCCAGACTAGAATAATTGAATTTTGTAGTTTAATTTTACACTTATTAGTATTATGAAAACTATTCGGATATTGGGTCCGCCACTGAGAATCCTATGATTAAATGCCTTCAACACAAATTAAGTTATTACCAACAATATACTAAAGTTGTGTTCTTGAGTTTATTTTTAGGATGGAAAGGAAGTGAAATGATATGATTTGAAGGGATAACTTAGTTGTTTTTGTTTAAAAAATTTTCTCCCCACATTTGGGATGATTTGAAAGGAAACAAGTTTATCTTCCAATCTCTTCTTTTCTTTTATAAATTAATCTCAAGAACATAGTGTAAAGATCTTCTAATTAGGGTCTTTTTCTGTTTCAAAATAATTGAAAAGGTAAGGTCCATCTGTATTCAGATGTATTTTTAGATAAATATAAATATAATTGAATAGAAACAAATTGCACATGAGTCATTGCCTGTATAGGACAACTTAAACACCGTCTATGACTCTATTCCACGCGACACACAAAATCGAGATAATCAGAATATATATATTTATAAAATAAAGAGCTTTGATAGAGAGGCCTAACTATTAGACCTAATTATTAGCCTAATCATATAAAATTGCCAGCTGTTAATTTCTATATAACTCAAACTTTGTATTTCAAATTTACCCCTATATTAATTTACGGAATTTTGTTTATTTTGTATCCCTTTCATTATGCTTTGAGTTATTCATTAGTACACATTCCAATAAGCTGCATATTACTAATTCTTTTGTGGAGAGGTTCGTAAAGCCTCATGACATTTTATTATTGGTTGTATATTTTTTTTTAAGGTAAATGGGCCGTATATTACCATACATATAAATACAATATAACTTAACATTACTCAACATAAGTCATATTTACAACAATAAAGTACCTAGTACCTATATTAGTATAATAGTTAATTGGAAAATCATGTATATACTATATTAGTATTAGTATATTATATTATGTGTATAAATATGCTTCAAACAAATGGTGTCCACCACTAAATATAAAATTTTCAATATAGTGTTGCAGTATGCATATATGATGTAGATGTAGGCATATTTTTTAAACCGAAAAACACTATATGTAGTTTACAAGAAATACATAATCAAATATAAAAATATAATGTATACTAGATATTAATTATTACCGATCCAAAACGATTACCTGAATATGTAGATAGGCAGTACACACGTAAGTTTTCAATATTAAGGCAATATTTAATTTGTAGATAAAGGGTATAGTAGTAATAATAAAAATTAGTTAATGTACCCCTAAAATAAATTTATAGATGTCATTTTTATACTATTAGGCAAAACTTTAGGTGTTTTTATTAGGTCTCCTAATCATTAATGAAAAATAAAATGGAACAAGCAAAGAACCTCGCAATCAATCACTCTAACACTATATCTATATCTATATCTATATTTTATATTATAAAACAAATAACTTTTTTGTTTAAAATTTTAAGTTTCAACATTTTATCAAAATCAAATTATATCAATAACCTACTACTCGTCGCCGCCACCACCACCACCACATTTCATCAATACCACATTAGCTACCGCCACACGCCACTACCACTCGTCACTGCTGCATCGAGGAGGTTCCTAGTATAAAATAAAATGTATTGAAGTTTAATTAAAAGCAGGTACATATACTCAACACACAAAATGTCACATATTTAACATTCATTTTAGGAACTATGTACCACATAACAAATAGTTGTGTAAGTGATTCAAATTCAATCTTTAGATACGTTAAGTGACGTTCATAAATGTTTTAGCAATATCTTATAATTGTGTTTATACGTATATGGTTTCGGATAAATGGTGAATATATTAACAAAAATTAAATTTGAGATACAGTAAGTTTGTCATTTGTGGCGATTTTTCTTGTAGCGAGTGGTAAAATGGAATTCGTTTTTTCTGATGTGAGTTCTTATGACAAAGGGTTATGTATTAAATGTGATTTGGATTGGTGGTTCATTTGTGACCATCAAAACAAACCCATCTTTTATCTCTACAATTTCTTGTTTAGGGTTTAAATGTGATTTTCAAAAGAAAAAAACAAGTTTCCAAAATGATAATCTTATTATATCTTAAATCAATTAACAATAACTAGATGAATACTTGTCCGGTGCGACGACGATTGTGGTAGCGGCAACGTGATGATGGCGGTGACTGGTGTCGGCTGTGAGTAGTGTAAGTTATTGATGTAAAAGGCATTGTATTTATTTTAGGAATTCAATTACATATACTATAAATTAGTTTCATTAAAGATATATTGAGTAGTCAATAGACTGATGGATAATATTATTTACATTATTAAGGGCATTTTGATTATTTTAAAATTAAAAAAGTTGAAAGAGATAAGAAGTTTGTATTATGAGATTTGCTAAAAAGGCACTAAGCATATTTTTGTAATTAGTGTCTCTGGGACACTAGTTAAACACGCCATCACTAGTTCTTTAGAAGCACTAATTAGCAAAACCCCATAATCTTTATATATACTAAAAGGCAACTGACCTAATCTTAATTGACCAATCACAACTCTCAATTTCTCAAAATTAATTAAATTAACACATGTCTAAATTAATTTACACTTTTTGTTTTCCATCACCAATTTACACTTTAACCCAATTTATAAATAATTAATATTTTATTGCATAATGTCTATCTAACAACAAAATATAGCTAAAATTTAGAGAATTAAATATGAATTAATATTTATATCAATATTTTATTTTATATTATTAATTGTAATCAAACTAAAATATTGTTGTTATTAGTAATTGTAATCAGACTATAATTAGGATAATCATTGTTGTTATCAGTAATTAGAATCAAACTATCATTAGGATACAGATTCTTTATATAAACTGAACTCTACATATAAAATCACAACACACAAAATCTTTGAAAACCTCACGAACTAGCCGCTACTTTTATTGTTCTTAACAACCATGGCTAACGAAAATAAAATTACTTTTGCAAGATATCAATGAAAACTTGGTCAATTGTGTAATCAAAGTTAAGATATTGTTTTTCTGAAAAAGTTTGTATAAAAGAAACTCTACTACACCATCCAGCCTTGAAATTATTTTTCCATATACTAATTCTTATATTAGTAATATTGTAAAACTCGTGTATTTGACACGGGTTTAAAATCTAGTATATAGCTATTAGCCTACTATAACAAACAAAGGTGATTTAATTGATCCAGTGAATATTTACGTCATTGATTTTTAGAGAAAAATCCTCATAAGATCTAGACATGTTTTGAACTCTGGTCTGTTCTGTTTTTTACACTAGTTTTTAAATAATTGCCAAAAATTTTTTTGAAAGGTGTGGATCAATTGCTCGCAATAGGGGATCTAGCTTATGTTGTCTTAACCGGGTCCGTGTTAGAAAGTCCCCTCACCCTCAATACCTTGTAGGAGAAAAATCCTTCAATTAAACTGCCTAAAGGCACAACATTTAGTTGGGATAAAACTCTATCCACTCAGGAAGACTCTAACATGGGTCTTGCATCACTCAGAGACTTGTGTGAGATGTTAGTACTATACCATTAAGCAATTTGCTCGTTGGTTAAATAATTGCAAGTGAATATAAAATGACTGAAATTGATTTCACTAAGTGAGGTCATTATCATCAATTGGCACGTATATAGGTATGGACAGATCTCGTCATTTGTTACATCTGGAGGATATACCATGGTAGTGACTAGTGACTACTGACTAGTGACATAGTGGTAACTGGTAAAGAGTATTGTTTTGAATCTTTTGAAAAAAAGTATGTTTTTAATCACAAAGATTCTGTTGTTGGAATGTGATCACGTTAAATAAATGCATGTCCGGAAATCATTTAAGCCTACGGGGTCACACAAAATGACACGTAAACTCTATATAATTAATTAATGTATTAAAGTAATATATTAATTAATATGATCATGAAATGATTAATAAACATAAGTTAATAGTTATATAAATGTTTATTAATTAAAAGAGATGGCTTAAAGTGTAAATTAGGAGTTTCCTAATTGTACAATAAAGGGGGGGCCGAACCTAGTAGAGGGTTTCCTAATCCTCTACAAACTTGGTCACCAAGTCATAAACCCTTTTTAATTAAAGCCTATAAATAGAGGGTTATAGTCAAGGGTTTTTCATAAGTTCCATAAGGTAAAACCCTAACTAAAAACACTCTTTCTCTCCCTCCTCTTGTTCGATCGGCCGTAGGAAACAAACCAAGGGTTTTCGGTTTTTAAGGGGTTCGACACTTAGGGGATTTACACAACGGGTTTGTGAGTTCGTGATCGAGTACTAGCATACGATATAGGGGTGTCAAGTGTGCGATCGTAGAGGGGTTTTACTTTAAACCCTAAATTAATAATAATCTTATTATTATTACTTTATTGGAAGCTTACGCTAAAAGGTACATATTCAATTCTCTCTTTGTTAATTAATATGATTGCATATACGTTCTTATCCGCTGCGTACTCGTGTATTGTTATATGTTTATGTTCATAAATCCTAACAGTGGTATCACGAGCCACATATGTGATCTATTAGTTACAAAGATCAAAACTTGAAGGGGGGTTTAGGGTTGGTTCGAATTTAATTAATTATTAAATATTAAAAATAGTTTTCTTTATTTATTTTTTAATTGAAATTCGTTTTTAATAAAATAAAATTAGGGTTTGTTTTATTAATTCAACCTATTTAATGGTTAATTGAAACCCTCTAAGCAAGTTTTGATTATGTGAATTGACATGTTTATTTGATATAAATTGTATGCTTGTATCTTTTATATTTAAAGTTGTTAAATAGAAGTAAAAATCATAAGGAATTCATGCAAAATTCTTTATGATTATTACTTAGATATTTAGATATAAATTTCTTAGCCTAATGGTCCAATAATTAGGGTTAATTATTTGATAATTGTGTGACTATGTGAATTTTTCGTGTGATTTTTTCTGCTTGACACCAGTTCACTAAAAAATTCATATAAAATCAACCGTAATGAGTTAGAAGTTGCCCTTTGGACAGTAGATGCTCAACTCATAGGGATACAACTTTGTAGTTCTGGTCGAAGCTTGGTTCTGACCAGAAACATGTCTAAACAGGTCGTGAAGCTACTGGAATTTTCCAGTCAGTATGTTTATGTGAATTACTTGCTAATTGTTGTTTAAAGGCTTACGCAATCAAGGTAACTTGATGTATGTGGTCCTCTTCTTTGAAGGGGGAGCCGACTTAGACATATACATTAACCGTAGTGACCATGTTTAGGTGGCCCACCTTAACTCGTTGCATGATTAATTAGTTAATAGTTAGTAAGTTTATTATTTTGCTTCTTTTATTGTGGTATAAATGGTGATGCAAAATTGTTTTATTGGAAAAGAATAAACTTGACTAAGAATTATCGAAATATGATATTGTTTTAATAAAATTGGAGTTTTACAACCAAGAGATACACCGGCTCACCCATTTGAACAAACTCTAAGAGAGGTATAAGTCGGAGTGCGCTAGCCTCCTAAAAGAGCGGGTTTTTAATTGCGTTTATCGCAAACCTTTGCTCTTGCGCTTCTTTGTGCGTTCGAATGGAGCTACCGAGCTCTTTTGTGTTGCTAAGACTATAAAAATGATTTTATTAAACATTATGAAGATTTGCATGAGTCTTCATACATAAACTTTTGATTCACATCAAATGCATTACCCATTCAAAGTTAAGTCTTTGCCACCCACTTTGCTAAGAACACTTGCAAGTGCTTTTTGCTCTACGTGAGACCGTAGGTGAATTGTATCTAACAAGGTAAATTACTACTCATCGTGAGACCGGTGGTAGACTATTTACATGTTCTTAATTGGGCGACTTAAAGCGAGTTAAGGGGTGAGATCCTTGACCCGTGGCATAAGATGAGACAAAACATGTTTACAAAACACTTAACACCCCATTAAAGTATTGTTGTAAGTCCCATAAATCTAGGAATTGCACTTGTAATGCAATTATTGATCGTCACTTACCTTTTGAGTACGTCATTTCTAGCAGATCAACTGATGAAATGATTGTATGTCAATTGGATCCTAGCCTTAATGAAATTAATTGTTAAATGAATTTAACATGGGTAAATTATATTTCTTAAGGATTATTATCGAAAATACCGATAATTGAACTTTTGTCTGTTTTGTAGATGGCAACAACAAATCCTTCTCAAAACATACACCAATCGGCTTTTAGGTCGATGCTAGAAAGAGAAAAACTTTCTGGAACCAACTTCAATGACTGGTTTCGTCAGCTGAGAATTGTTCTAAGTGCCGAGAAGAAATTGGATGTACTTGAAGCGCAATTGCCCGCTGTTTCGGGTGCCAATGCTACGACTGCAGCATTGGCGGAATACAATGCTCTGTATGATAGACATAATGAGGTTGCTTGTTTGATGCTCGGGAGCATGAATCCCGAACTTCAAAAGCAATTCGAGACTTATAATCCGTTTGATATGATCAATGAACTCAAGTCTATCTATGAAAAACAAGCTGGAGTGGAATTGTTTGAACTTGTTGAAACACTTCATGACTTGAAACACGAGCAAGGAACACCGGTGAGCCCTCATGTACTCACGATGAAGAGGTACTTTGAGCAATTGGAAAGGTTGAAATATGCTTATCATCCGCCTATTGCTATTGGCATGATCCTTAAGTCTCTTTCTAAGGACTTTGAGGAGTTTGTGCG
This sequence comes from Erigeron breviscapus, assembly GCA_034093135.1. Lineage (NCBI taxonomy): Eukaryota > Viridiplantae > Streptophyta > Magnoliopsida > Asterales > Asteraceae > Erigeron > Erigeron breviscapus. The sequence goes on from CM067169.1 coordinate 143,375,529, forward strand.
CAATTACAATATGCATAGCATGAGTAAAACCATAGCTGAACTTCATGCCATGTTGATTGAGTATGAGAAAAAGCTTCAAAAGAAAACTGCTACACCCCAAGTTCTTACGATCAAGGGGGGAAGGATCCAGAAAGGGAAACAACCGAGAGCTAAGGGCAAGAACGATGGTAAGGGAAAGCAAGTTGCTACCGTCCCGAAACCTAAAAAGACCCCTCCGGCGAAAAAGGAACATCCGGCTAAAGACCAGACTTGTTACCACTGTGCTGAAGTGGGACACTGGAAGAGGAATTGTCCTAAGTATCTAGCTGAGTTGAATACGAAGAAGAAGCAAGCTGGTTCGCCATTACTTCAGGTATCTTCACAATTGAATTATATTCCTTTTCTAAGCGTAATTCGTGGGTTTATGACACCGGGTGTGGAACTCATATCTGTAATTTTTTACAGGGGCTTAGAAGGAGAAAGAAACTGAAGCCAGGATCTTTACAATTGTTCATGGGCAATGGTCTACCGGCAGCTGTAGAAGAAATAGGAGACTATCATTTAGTTTTACCTACTGGTTTAGTTATTGTTTTAGACAATTGTCATTATGCACCATCTATTACTAGAGGTGTAATTTCAGTTTCTTTGTTGAATAACAACAGATTCATTAATGTTTTTAATGATTATGGTATTTCAGTTTCTCGAAATAATGTTCATTATTTTAATGCTATTGCTTGTGATGGTATTTATGAAATTGATATGCATGGTTGTGATTCAAATGATAATTCAATGGATAGTGTTAGCAAACGAGTCAAGCCCAATTTGGACTCGACTCATCTTTGGCATTGTCGTCTTGCACATGTTGGCAAGAAACGCATTGAAAGACTTCAACGTGAAGGGATCTTACAATCAAATGATGAATCATTTGACAAATGCGTGTCTTGTGTTTCCGACAAGATGACAAGAAAATCTTTTCTGCATAAACCAGAGAGGGATAAAGAGCTACTTGGACTAATACATACCGATGTATGTGGCCCATTTAGATATGTGTCAAGGAAAGGTGCTAGCTACTTCATCACTTTTACGGATGATTTCAGTCGTTATGGTTATGTTTACTTACTTAAACATAAACATGAAGTCTTCGAAACATTCAAAGAGTTTAAAAAAGAAGTAGAGAATCAACTCGGTAAAACCAACAAGATTCTTCGTTCGGATCGAGGTGGAGAATACTTAAGCCAAGAGTTTAAGGATTATCTAAAAGCTTGTGGAATTATTCAACAGCTTACTCCTCCATATACTCCACAGCATAATGGTGTATCTGAAAGGAGAAATCGAACTTTTCTAGACATGGTGTAACACCTGCCGTTTAAAAATAAGGATTTCCAAAAATTTTGCCTAACGGCGTCAAAAGATAGCGGAAGCAAACTTTAAAAGACCGAACCAAAGGACCGGTTTGGTTTAATTATTAAACGGTGTTACTAGCAATGTCATCATAAATAGCTTCAATGGAAATCAACGGTTGCCCAACATTAAACAACCAATATCAAAGGTAATTACATAGTCAATAGCATCTAAATAAATGTCAATCGTCTAATGAGAAGCAACTATGGGTAAACTAGAGCTAACTTCATTACAATCTACCCATGCCTCGCACTTTATTCATCATCTAGCTCAAGCTTGCTAAAGCTGAGGGGACAACACATTTCAAGAAACAAGTGTTAGCTAACGAATTAGCTAAGTAAGATAACACATGGTTGATTAATCATTTGTCCATTTAAACATTAAAGAAGATCCCACTTTAATCAATAAGGTACGAGTCATCATACACAATCATGTCAACCACATCTTATACATCACATATCACATCTCACGTTCGTTCCCACGTTTAGTGAGACATATGTGACTTATCACATATACTCACATTAACACCATAGGATATATATATGATCCTAGGTGTGCCTATCCACGCTTCACATATCATCCCCACGTATTACATATTATCCCCACGTTTCACATATAATTCTCACATTTCACATATAATTCCCACGTTTCACATATAAGGTGAGTGGTTGTTTGTAGGCGGTCATAAGACCTGACAGGGAACCTCACACCCGATTTGTTGGGGTATACCTTTCGGTGGTCCATCATTATCGTTAAGGAAAGGAAATTCCGATCCAAGAGCATTCCGTATGTTCAAAGACATTGGTGGTTAGTCAGGCCACCCGGAGATACTCATCCCACGTAACTATGTTGCAAGGAGCCACCCAAGCAACCACATCAACGCACTAGCTTGGCAATAACTAGCACGGGTTAAGCTTAACACTTCCCACGTTAATTCGCTCGAGCATTCCCACGTATCACATATAGTTTAAACAATCCCACATATATTTTCATCTCCACATTTTGGGCCCTTAAACGTGCACGTGTCATGGCATACCTAGTAAGTCTAGAGTGCTAGGTGTAAAAGCCATGAATTCATCACATATTACATATAGTGCACTTCCTTATAATCATCACAAATCGTTTCATCGCATAGCATGAATGTTTACATCATGACAACATCATAAGCATCATCATCATTAACATTTCGTTACACATCATAATCACATTTACACATGCACATATACATGTTAAGCGCGTCATTACATATCGTACACATTCATTCGTCATTTCATGTCATATATCATTACGCATCATAGGTCATCATAAATCGTATATTAATGCATATACTCTATCATTTCATATCATAGATCATCACATATCGTATTTCATAACATCTCAAAGCATTTCATAACATTACATATCATATCATCGCATCTCATAACATTGCATATCATAGGGGTAGCATTTCAGGCTTCAATATGCATCTACATAGCCCATATCACCTCCCGTGTAATCCCGATTACCCATAAGCAAAACAAGATACCATTTGGGGAAGTTATTATATGAAAACTATGTTTTGTTGAACCCTCAGCGTGACAAAATAGTGTAGCTTACCTCGTAGAAGCGCACACAAACGATAACTAAAGCTACCGTGCAAAGCAAGTATTCCCGACTACCTATAATAAATATAGGACCAATTAACGAGTATAAATGAAGCTAAACCGACCTTCAATTCATATACGTGTCGAATAATATTCACTGTTGACTACTTTCATCTTTTGTAGACTACTAGACTCTTTTGTAGACTACTTTCTAATTTTGTAGACTACTTGTCTTTTTGTAGACTACTTTCACATTTTTGACCATCAAACATCCATGGCAAATCACCAAGACCTCTACTGCTCATATATACCAAAATATTAATCAATTAATATTATGAAATCGAAAATTGATTTATTGATTCATTAGACACATTATACAATCGATTTGACACCCGAAATGACCTAAATCTACTCACTGACGCAAACGAATCCAAATCAAACCTCTAGACCAGGTGTGAACCCTATATTTGTCATATTTGAACATTAAAATGACATTAACAATGATTTCATACCTGTAGGAAATCTCAAGATACTAAATGATTGCAATAACAATCACCGATCGACCCGAAATCGTCAAATCTAACCACAAAACGATTGCAATCAACCATTACTCAATAGGTCCAGGTATGAATGAATTATAAGGATGAAAATGAGTGATAATAAGCAAGGATTACCATATATACCTTGGAGGATGATTAACGGATCGAATACATGCATCGATTGATCATAAATCCACCCGAAATCGCAAGAAACGCACTAGGATTGCTCAAGAGAAAGGGGGGCGGTTCTAGGGTTCAAAGGAGAAGAATGAATGATGATTTTGGGGCTAATGATCTGATTAGTAACCCTAATCCCGTTTTTTAGTTTCCACATATGTCAAAACTAGTCCCTAGACTTCCTTATGGCTCATATTAGGCTAAAATCACCTATTGGGAATACTTACAACACATTAAACACTTCAAGCACCTCTAAGGCATTTAAAATATACTTTAAACACATTATCACATCAATCATTAAGGCATTAAAGCCTTACACATATAATCCTTAAATCTCCTAGAGACTTAACGGACACAAAGTGTTGACTTAACGACTCAAGTCAACCGTTAAATAAAAGTTTTGGGATGTTACAATTACCTCCCACTTAAGAGGATTCCGTCCTCGGAATCACTTCAACAACAAATAGGTGAGGATAGTTCTTCCGCATCATTGACTCGGTTTCCCAAGTCAAGCTCTCTCCACGAGTATACTTCCATTTCACTAATACAAGATCAATGTTATTCTTTTGAAGTCTCTTTTGTTTCCGGCCAAGCAGGGGCGGAGCCAGGATTTTAGGATGACGGGGGCCGAGTGACGAAAAATGTTATCATGACATTTTCAAATAATAGTCGTTATAATTTTCGTTTCATCCTAAATTTTAAAATGTCACTTAATATATCATGTATATTAATACGAAACATAATCTGGGTTTATACAAAATGTAATAACTGAAATTAATAGTTTCATCTGTACTTTGGATGTAACTTATATGTAATCCACGATCGAATTTGTTCTAAATAAATCTTAACTCATAATAATGTAGAGTTGTAAACTATATATTGAACTATATATAAAGAAAAACAAAAATACCAAAAAATAGAAGTCAAAAGATGTCAGCTCCCGTTTATGAGTATGAGTGTATGACAATACTTTCATTTCTAATAAAATAAACAATAGCCTTATAGGTTTAGGGGGTAAAGTTGGCACATTATATATATAAAGGACTAAATAGAAATATTAAAAGTTATCATTATCTTCTTGAAACAACAAACCTGCAACTTTATAGGCACTCAAAAATCGAACCTGCAACTCAAATATACCTAGCTTCTTGACCATGAACGAACTTGTAAAGAAAAATATGACTGATTGGGGGGGACCAAGCACCCCCTAGTCCTCCCCTTGGCTCCGCCTCTGCGGCCAAGAATCTCAACGGGTTCATCCATAATCTTCTTCTTTGGGTGAATACTTACATCTTCCAAAGATATCACATTAGTCTCATTAGCAAGACATTTCCTCAGGTAGCACACATGAAATGTACTATGGACGTCATCCAAAAGCAATACACAGGCACATATATATCATATGTCTTTAAGAGTTTACCCTCTTACGAAGATCAAACACAATAGATAACAGAACTCCATGCTTACTTCATCTATATACAAAGTGGCAAGCTTCGACACGTGCACATACTCATGAGTAACGAGAAAAGGAGCATTTTTGTCAAATAGTCTACAATGACTCATATCACATCATTGCCCCTTAGGGATTATAAACACTTCATCACATAATCCATAGTCATATAAGTATATTTCTGCTTCAGAATAACCAATCGTTGCATCTTTCTATATAGCGTTTAGCGCTCAGGTTTGACTTGAGCACAAGTCACACATTTTTTGCACATGCATTATCACATCATTCTTGATATTTGGCCATCAATAAATGGGTTTCAAATCAGCATACATCTTTGTAGCACCTAGATGAACAGAATACCAGGACCTATGGGCTTCCTCAAGCACTAGCTCCTGGTTGCCACCAAATAAAGGCACGCAAATTCGGCCTTTGTAAGTTTGAAGGCCACGTCTGTTCACTTCCATCTCTAGCCGGTTCTTTTTACCAATACCTTCATTATTCACATTAGCATCCAAAAGAGCTTCAACGTGAGCTGACTTGATGAGTTCAAGCAACTCAGATTCAACTCGAGTAACCAAAAATATCCTTCACTACTACTATTAAATAATCATCTTTGCAGCAAACTTACTATGCAAGGAGATCTCGCGTATCTACTCGACAGATACTACCTTCATTTCCTTTTTATGGGATCATGTAATGAATGTAATCCACGATCATCATATCTTTACTTAAATATAGTCCTTTAATCACACCTTCAACATCCACATCTATAAAATGTTCGCATATAACACATAAAGTGAAACAACAAATACGTCTTTCATTCCCATGAGTAAACAATTCCACACACCTCAGGCATCAACTTCATTAGAGTTATAGCATAATATTTACCTTCAACTCATAAGAATACAATACATAGAAATCTTTCCAATTTCATTACTTTGAACAACAATCAACACAAGCATGGCCACACAAACACGCTCGCGTCGTGATACACTTGCAATTATGTTCCGAACCATAATTGTAATTGTATCCTTTCACACGCGTGTTCATTACCACATTTGTGTATCTTCTAGCTGTTCACCAATTCCATTCACATAATCTTAATCGCCCATACAAATCTCATTTCCATTATGGTCCTTGTCACTAACTCCGTGTTTGGACACCCTTGATGGAATACCACTTCACCTAATCCTCAAACTTTCTTCCATTTCAACCACTTCACACATATTAAAGCACACGTTCATCAAATTCATTTAGGGAAACGGCACGTCAACTCAGGAACCGTCTATAATAGCGTTAGAATAATTTAGCGACGGAGAAGCGAGAATCGGAAGAATAAAGGCTAAAATATATATTCACATATAAACAAACAATCATCATATAGCCTTAATCCTACACTCTCACTCATCCCAAACCCGTCCTAAGGCATTTCATCTCAAAGGCTAAGCATACCTACTTAAGCCTAATTGGTCCCCTAACGGTTTAAGTCCAAATCCTATAGCAAAAATAGTCATTGGTTCACTTAAACCTGTTTCTGATACCACTTGTAACACCTGCCGTTTAAAAATAAGGATTTCCAAAAATTTTGCCTAACGGCGTCAAAAGATAGCGGAAGCAAACTTTAAAAGACCGAACCAAAGGACCGGTTTGGTTCAATTATTAAAGCAAACTTCATTACAATCTACCCATGCCTCGCACTTTATTCATCATCTAGCTCAAGCTTGCTAAAGCTGAGGGGACAACACATTTCAAGAAACAAGTGTTAGCTAACGAATTAGCTAAGTAAGATAACACATGGTTGATTCATTTGTCCATTTAAACATTAAAGAAGATCCCACTTTAATCAATAAGGTACGAGTCATCATACACAATCATGTCAACCACATCTTATACATCACATATCACATCTCACGTTCGTTCCCACGTTTAGTGAGACATATGTGACTTATCACATATACTCACATTAACACCATAGGATATATATATATGATCCTAGGTGTGCCTATCCACGCTTCACATATCATCCCCACGTATTACATATTATCCCCACGTTTCACATATAATTCTCACGTTTCACATATAATTCCCACGTTTCACATATAAGGTGAGTGGTTGTTTGTAGGCGGTCATAAGACCTGACAGGGAACCTCACACCCGATTTGATGGGGTATACCTTTCGGTGGTCCATCATTATCGTTAAGGAAAGGAAATTCCGATCCAAGAGCATTCCGTATGTTCAAAGACATTGGTGGTTAGTCAGGCCACCCGGAGATACTCATCCCACGTAACTATGTTGCAAGGAGCCACCCAAGCAACCACATCAACGCACTAGCTTGGCAATAACTAGCACGGGTTAAGCTTAACACTTCCCACGTTAATTCGCTCGAGCATTCCCACGTATCACATATAGTTTAAACAATCCCACATATATTTTCATCTCCACATTTTGGGCCCTTAAACGTGCACGTGTCATGGCATACCTAGTAAGTCTAGAGTGCTAGGTGTAAAAGCCATGAATTCATCACATATTACATATAGTGCACTTCCTTATAATCATCACAAATCGTTTCATCGCATAGCATGAATGTTTACATCATGACAACATCATAAGCATCATCATCATTAACATTTCGTTACACATCATAATCACATTTACACATGCACATATACATGTTAAGCGCGTCATTACATATCGTACACATTCATTCGTCATTTCATGTCATATATCATTACGCATCATAGGTCATTGCATATCATAGGTCATCATAAATCGTATATTAATGCATATACTCTATCATTACATATCATAGATCATCACATATCGTATTTCATAACATCTCAAAGCATTTCATAACATTACATATCATACCATCGCATCTCATTGTTAGGACCAGTTTTGCTGAAACTGGTCAGTCTCCAGTTGCATCTGGAGACTAAGAAGATTTGTCCAGAAATATATTTGTAACACCCGTCGTTTAAAAAATATGGGTTTTCAAAAACTTTCACCTAACGGTGTCAAATTGCGGAAGAAAAGACTTTAAAAGTCAAAACCGATAAAAACTGTTCGGTTTCTACATTTAGTTGGTGTTACATGCAATACCATCAAATAGTTTAAAATGAAAACCCAACGGTTGCCCAACACAAAACAACCGTTCAACAATACTACATAAATTCAACATCAAGTACGAAATGTAAATAAATGTCTAAAGAGACAATCGTCTATGGGTAGCTAAGTCCTCCTGCATGCATCTACCCAACTCTCACTCTTATTCCTGCATCATCTAGTCCTTCAAGCTAAACCTGAGGGAACAACCACATTTAAGAAACAAGTGTTAGCTAACGAATTAGCTAAGTAAGATATGTTATTAAAGCATTTGTCCAATTAAAACAATCTTCATTATTAGACAAGTTTATTCGACACAACACACATCACACGTTCACACATAACTGCATATCAACTTCATATCAATTAGGGTGAATCCCCTAAATGTGCCTATCCTTCTTTATATTCACACATTAAGGAATGGCAAGCCAATCCAAGAGTAATCCGTCTGTGGAGGTTGGTCAAACCCCTCGTATTACTCGCCCTGCATTATAAAGACCATGTTGCAAGGAGCCACCCAAGCAACAACTGCATCAACGCACTCGTCCGGCTGAGACTAGTACGGGTTAAGCTTAACACTTTCCCTGCATTATATTTACGAGCTCGGTTTCACACATATGGTTTAGGTAACACACATTCCTAAACCGTCACACACATATAGTCTAGGTAACACACATTCCTAGACATTCACACACTTTATCTACATTACGTTTGGATCCTTAAACGTGCAAGTGACATGGCAACCTACTAAGTCTAGTGAGCTAGGTGTACAAGCCATGTAAGCATGCATATATCACACATCAACTTCATTTCTACATTTCATGCATAACGAGATACTTCGTAATACTACATAAACTGCATAACAATACACTACATTAAGTAATACTTCATTTCACTACATTAGGGACTGCATTTCAGGTCTCATGGTCAACTTCATAACCCATAATACCTCCCGTGTAACCCCATATGCCCACATGCAATATAAAGATACCAAATGGAAGTATTTATGATTTGAAACCAACTTTTCATTGAATCCCCCAGCGTGTCAAAGTAGTGTATCTTACCTCGGCGTAGTCCACAACAATCAACAACTAGTTACAATGCAAGTAACTATGCTCGTCTACCTATAATTAATGAACAAGCATTAGACAACTACATTCTCACGTTACTAAGGTCATAAACTAGACCCCACACACTTTAAAGACTCACTTTAGTTTCAGGTCTAATCTACGTGTCAAACGACGTTATGGTTCAAAATATAACATTTTCTGAAAACTGAGGAGTTGCGCCGCAGCTCAAGCCTCCAGTTGCGCCGCAACACCTTATGTTGCGCCGCAACCTATCTTTCTGGAATTTAGTTGCGCCGCAACCAAGAGTTGCGCCGCAACTCGTTGCGATTCTGCACAACATCAAACGATTTTACCCCAAACCAGATCCAAACCATTCCAAATCAATTCTCAGACCTTTGTACATCAAAATCCTTGATATTCAAATCATTACAAAGCATTACAACCATCAATTACATCCTACATAACTTTAATCCATCAAAACCACCATTAATCTTCATTAAACGACTTCACCACAACCCTATAATTAATCCTAATGACTCATATAATCAAAAGGACCAAAAATCAATGATTTAATACCTGCTATACCTATAGATAACAAATAGGATGCAAAACCTTTGACAATACACACTCGAATCACACGTAGGGAAGCTTTTCGGCTTGCAATTTGATAGAAGAACTTGGTGGGGTGATTAGGGCTTGCTTAAAGAATGTGTTGGCTGCAAATAATGATCTAATGACACACTCAAAGACCCTAATCCCGTTTTTGACTTTCCTCCTATGTCCAAACTAGTCCCTAAGCTTCCTAATGCTTCATTATTGGTCACAAACTACCCTATGGACCATATATAACATTAATACTTCTTTAGATGCCACTACATAGGCGTTTAACCACATTATATCCACACAAATCCTGCATTAAACATTTTAGGCTTTCAAACCTCACACACAATCACACTTTAACTACATATAAACATTAAATCTAGAATAGACTTAACGACACACATAATGTTGACTTAACGGCATTAGTCAACTGTTAAATAAAAAGTTGAGGATGTTACAATATTGAAGTCCAGTTGCAACGTACAGTTAACGCAACTGAAGACTTCATCCAGTTGAGATCTGACCAGATGAAGAATCATTCCAGTTGAAGTCGAAGACAACAAATGGAAGATAAAGAATGACAATGGCAGCGAAGCCCAGTTGACATTCTACTCAGATACAAACTGGAGACCATCAGTGTAAAGTACTTACAAAGCTTTACACTGATTACGAGAAAAAGACCTTTATGCTTTATGTGCTATTACACGGATAAAAGGATTTATCTATGTATAAAGTACAAAAGGTACATAAAGCAGGTTGAGTAAAGTTACTTTATTCTGTAACTTTACACAGCATTTTAAGGAATTAAATGCTATTCCTTAAATGCTCTCAACCATATTTGTACGGCCAAAGTTGACATCCCAATGTCAACTTTGCCTATAAATAGAGGTCTTTGGACAACAAGAAAACGACATTGCAAACCTGCAATATTTTTGGTGAACTTGTGCAATATTCTCTCAATCACAAAAAGGAACATTTCACAACTTTAAGTGTTTCGATTGTTTAGAGAATTTCCAAGTTTAGATCAATTGTATTTCATAGGTTGTTAGGATATTTACATACTTTGTATTATCTTGGTTCCGCAACAACCTTGTAATTTATTTAAAGTTAATAAATAAATTACACTTGAAAAATACATATTGTCTCACCAATTTACTTTACAAGTACTTTCTATTATTGCATTGTCATTTACTTATTGTCACCTTTATAAGTAATCTATCCAAGAACTTGGTATACACTCACTGTAACTGGTCGTCTCCAGTTCAGTGTTTATATTGCAAAGTAACCCCACCATTGACATAGAGGTGTCTTCAGGTAGTACCATCTAGTTAGTTGGGACTTACAAGTGGTATCAGAGCAGAAGGCTAATATACTTGCCTAGATCTGCTTAGATGACTACTACTGAAGGTGGGGATGGTTCTGGTCAAGGTGAAAACCCTCTTAATACACCACCTGTTCAAAATGTTAATACAAACCCTCCTTATCCTAATGCCCCTAACCATGTCCATGTACATTACTCAAACACTCCTGTTCCCAAATTTGATGGAAATAGTAAGACCTTTGGTACATGGAAGGCCAGAATGCTTTTGCATTTTGGTGGGATAGAGAGGTATATGCTGAAAATCCTTAAGGATGGACCTTATATACCCATGTCTCTTGGGGTAAGTCCTCTTCTAGATCCTACTGGAAGAAGAGGTTCCAGAGAAAAGCTCGAAGACCATTGGTCTGATGAGGATCGTAGACTTGTAGATCTGGACACCAGACTCAAGAACATGATCCTTGGAGCTGTCCCTGAAGACTTAATTCCAACACTTGTGTTATTCCCCAGTGCCAAGGCAATGTGGGATGAATTAGTCATTCAGTTTGAAGGAGGTTAAACAGTTTCTTGAACTCTGGCCTGACCACTGAAATCAGTGATGGTTGTGATGAAACTGACGATGATGATCTGGTTGCCATGATTGCTAAATCCTTTAATAGGTTTAAGCATAAATCTAAAAGATTTAATGGCCCAAACAATGCTTCCAGCTCCAACTCTCTGGATAAAGCCAATCTTACCTGCTATAAGTGCGGTAAGAAAGGTCACTTTATGAAGGAATACAGATCTATTCAGATGAACAACCAAACTGGTCCCTCTGTCCCTAATTTTAGTACGCCTGATGATAGCTACAAAGCAAAATACAAAAAGCTTAAGGCCCAGATTCCCCTCTTGTCATTTGAAAGAGAAAATGAAAAGAACAAATGCATGATGGCAAATACTGAAGGAAAGTGGGAATACTCTGATGACTCATCAGCTGATGATGAAGAGGAAAGGGACATGTGTTTCATGGCCTTAGAAGATCAACAGCAACATGTGGCAAAAGAAGATGTCATCACTGGAAGATGGGTGGACATCATCTTGAAAAAGGTATGTGATTATGATAACCAGGTTGATCCAGAACTAAAACTGGACCTTGCTGAATCATTAAGTGGTGATTTGGCGTTTGTGGAAACTGTTAGGGCAGACAGTGAAAGATATCTGGATACTATCTTAACTGAACTAAACAATGTTAAATCACAATTAAATGATTTACAAAGTGTCCAGTTGGCTCTCAAGGAGTCAGTTTTGAAAATTGAGGCTCTTGAACTTGAAAATCAAAAATTAAAATCTGATCTTGAAAAAGAACAAATGATTATCAAGTCGTAGGTAAAAGCATCTGGAAAGAATTATGATGCATTTTCTAGAACAATTGATGCCCAGAAAAATGCATGGAAATCTGGAGATCTTGAAATGGCAGCTCTCATACCAGATCTTCATGCATTGCCTCCAGCTCTTAGGGTTGAAACTCCATATGATCAACCTGAGATTGTCAAAACTGAACCCATTGAGACCACCCCTGTTGAGGTTAAACCTGGAGCCAATCAGGCTAGAGCTCCAGTTAAAAAGGCATCTGGTAACAAGCCTTTACCTCAAAAGTCTAAGGAGCCCAAGACTCAAAAGACCAAAACTCCAGCTGAACCTAGGTCCAAGGTTCAGCAGTCTGATGAAAATAATATTTTGTCAAAACTGGAAAGTCAACTCCCTAGACAGGTTCAGAGTTGTACTGCCAGGATTAAAAATCTGGAAGGAGGTTCATCACCTCCAGTTGAAAAACAAAATATTAAACCCCCTCAAAACCAAAACAAAAGAATGTTCCATCTGGAACAAAATCTGATAAGAAAAAGGGGAACAAGTATCAAATACCAATCGTTTTTACTCCTGCACCTGGAGCTGGTGAAAAAGATCCAGATGCAGTCTTCAGTTTAACACCACAACAATCAACTGAGACTTCTGTAGTGAAGTCCAGTGAACCCATCAAGAAAAGATGGGTTCACAAAAATAACTAATGATTTTTGTGGGTGTGCAGGGCGATTGAAAGAAGAATACCTGGTATCTGGACAGCGCAGCTGGCCGCACTATGACCGGATGTAAGCCCCTGCTTGAAGAGTTCACTGTCCAAGATGGACCGGCAGTGACGTTTGGTAATGATCAGAATGGAAAGACTGAAGGATATGGTGTAATCAATAATGGACAAGTCCAGTTCACCAGAGTTGCATTTGTGAACGGTTTGAAATATAACCTGATCAGTGTCAGTCAACTTTGTGATGATGGATATAAGGTATTGTTCGATATTGCTCAAGACACCATATTTAACAAGGATTGGAAAGTGGTGATGATTGCACCAAGGAAGGGAAATGTGTACATCATGGATATGGAACCAGCTCCAAAAGAGCAATGCTTCTATACCAAAGCTGATGAGGACACCAACTGGCTGTGGCATAAAAGATTATCCCATCTCAATTTCAAAAATATTAACAAGTTGTCTCGAAAACAACTGGTGGATGGGATACCTCAAATTTCTTTCAATAAAGAAAAGCCATGTCCAGGGTGTGAGATGGGCAAGCAGAAAAGGGCCAGTTTCAAAACAAGGCAAAACTTTAGCATCACTGAACCTCTTCACATGCTTCATATGGATCTCTTTGGTCTAGTGAATGTTCAAACTAGAGCTGGACAGAAGTACACTCTAGTTGTGGTCGATGAATTCACCAGATATTGTTGGGTGGTATTCCTCAGATCCAAAAGTGATGCACCTGCTGAAATCATCTCCCTCATCAAAAGAATTGAACTCAAGTACACTCAAAAAGTCTGTCAGTTGCGAAGTGATAATGGTACTGAATTCCAAAATAAAGTACTTGAAACATTTTGCAATGACACTGGCATCTCTCAAAACTTCTCATCAGCACACTCTCCAGAGCAGAATGGAGTTGTGGAAAGAAAGAATTGCACACTGATAGAAGCGGCCAGAAGCATGCTATCTGAATAAGGTCTTCCCACCAGTTTCTGGGCTGAAGCAGTTGCAACTGCTTGTCATACCCAAAACCGATCAGTCTACATCAAGGGACATAAGAAGACTGCCTATGAAGTACTCAGGAATCGAAAACCAAATATTGGATATTTTCATGTATTTGGTTGTCCAGTTTATATTTTAAATGATTCCAGTCAGCTTGGAAAGTTTGATGCAAAAGCTGATGAAGGTGTATTTTTAGGCTATTCAGATATTCAAAAGGCCTTTAGAGTTTATAATTATAGACTCCAAAAGGTTCACGAGACAATTCATGTCACATTTGACGAATCAAATGATGCAATCAACAAGAGACCAAGCCTTGATATTTCTCCAGTCGTTCCAATAAATTTTGGTAAAACTGACCAAGTTCATCAGTCAGCTGTTTCACCAGAAGATGTTTCCAGTTACACTCAACTGGAACCAGTTAAGAAGAAGAGCACCACCAGTGACACTTCATTTTATCCCTCCATCAGTTTGAACTTACCACAGAAACTGGTGATTGGATCTGATGTACGTGCCACTCCAATATCAGCACCAGTTCAAACTCCAACTTCTCTAGTTCTTCAAGAAATGCCTTTTAATGAAGAATTTCATGATGCAAATCGTGACCTCATTGACACCGATGATGATATAGAAGTAGTTTGGGCTGATCCTCCAGAAGCTGCTGCAACTGAAGAAGATCGCCAGGTGACTTGCACTGATATTGTAATACACCAGCCTAGTCAATACACTAAATGGACTCGAGCACATCCAATTGATCAGATTGTTGGAGATCCAAGTAGTGGGGTTCAGACTAGAAGAGCCACCAGTGAGCAGTGCTTAAACGTCACCTTCTTATCAATGATTGAACCGAAGAAGATTGACGAGGCTATGGCAGACCCAAGCTGGGTGGAAGCTATGCAAGAAGAGCTCATCCAGCTTGAAAGGAATAATGTGTGGGAACTTGTTCCTTGTCCACCAAAGAAAGAACCCATTGGTACAAGATGGGTCTACCGAAACAAGATGGATGAAGATGGCAATGTTGTCAAAAACAAAGCCAGATTAGTTGCCAAGGGTTATTGTCAAGCAGAGGGCGTTGATTTTGATGAAACTTTTTCTCCAGTTGCAAGACTTGAAGCCATCAGAATATTCTTGGCTTATGCAGCCCATCTGCAGTTCAAAGTCTTCCAGATGGATGTCAAAAGTGCGTTCCTAAATGGAACATTGGAAGAAGAAGTGTATGTTAAACAGACTCCAGGCTTCATCAATGAGAAGCATCCTCACTGGGTATATAGACTGAACAAAGCTTTGTATGGTCTTAGACAAGCCCCAAGAGCCTGGTATGATACTTTAACTAAACATCTTCTCAAAAATGGCTTTCAAAGAGGTGCAATAGATCATACCTTATTTATCTTGAAAGAAAAAAGTAATATCTTATTGGTACAAATTTATGTTGATGACATTATATTTGGTTCAACTGATGATGCAATGTGTAAAAGGTTCTCTAAAATCATGTCATCTGAGTATGAAATGAGTTTAATGGGAGAATTAACGTTTTTCTTGGGTCTTCAGATTAAGCAAACTGAAAATGGAATTTTTATAAACCAAAAAAAATATGTCAGAGATTTGTTAAGAAAATACAAATATGATTCAATCCCTTCGAAAAACACACCTATTGCAGCACCTTTAAATTTGGACTCTGACCCAACTGGCAAACCAGTGAACACCACTGAATATCGTGGTATGGTTGGTTCACTGATGATGCAATGTGTAAAAGGTTCTCTAAAATCATGTCATCTGAGTATGAAATGAGTTTAATGGGAGAATTAACGTTTTTCTTGGGTCTTCAGATTAAGCAAACTGAAAATGGAATTTTTATAAACCAAAAAAAATATGTCAGAGATTTGTTAAGAAAATACAAATATGATTCAATCCCTTCGAAAAACACACCTATTGCAGCACCTTTAAATTTGGACTCTGACCCAACTGGCAAACCAGTGAACACCACTGAATATCGTGGTATGGTTGGTTCACTGATGTATTTAACTGCCAGTCGACCAGATATAATGTTTGCAACATGTCTATGTGCCAGATTTCAGGCTAACCCAAAAGAATCATATTTGCATGCTGTTAAGCGCATCTTCAGATACCTGAAAGGGTGTCCTAGCCTTGGTCTTTGGTATCCCAAAGGCTCAGGGTTAGATCTAATGGGTTATTCAGATTCAGATCATGCAGGTTGTAAGATAGATAGAAAATCAACAACTGGTGGTTGTCATTTCCTCGAAGGAAAACTGGTAAGTTGGACCAGCAAGAAGCAGACGTCAGTCTCTATGTCCACTGCTGAGGCAGAGTACATTTCTGTGGCCAGTTGCTGTGCCCAGATTCTCTGGATCAAAAACCAGTTACTAGATTATGGTCAAAAGTATACAAGGACCCCAATCTTTTGTGACAACACCAGTGCAATTGCTATATCTCACAACCCAGTGATGCACTCTAAGACAAAGCATATTGACATCAGGTATCATTTCATTCGTGATCATGTTATGAAAGGAGACATTGAAATACATTTCATCCCCACTGACAAACAGCTCGCTGATGTTTTTACAAAACCTCTTGATGAGAAAACTTTTAAACATCTCATCAGCGAACTGGGAATGTTAAATCCTTAAAACTGGAGATTTTTGTCATGAACGCGTCAGTGACACTGATGAAGTTCTCCAGTTGAGGAGGTCCAGATAATCTTTGCTCGCCAGGCTATCGAACGCCTTTGTGATACTATCCTGGCAGTAATCGATTTCTGGATCATCATTTTAGGGGGAAAAGACTCAAAATAATTTTCTTACTAAAATTCTCTTTGTTTGAAAATGGCAACTGGAGAACTCTCCGGTTGGAAACTGGCACTGGACTAATCCTCCAGTGTACATGTTCAGTCTTGTCTAAAACTGGTGGTCAACCAGATTTCATAACGTTGTAAAATACTTGGTCAATACTTGTGACACGTGATGGTACTCGAGTGCTTTAACCTACTCACTATCGTCATATGACGTGTTAAGGTCATTTTGGTAAAAAGGTAACACTTTGTGTATTGGGATTGTAAAAGATAGTGAGCGCGTGAGAAGTTAAGCCGTCGTAGCATTTAATGCTGACACGGAGAATTAAATTTTTGGTTCAAAATTCAAACTTTCATTTATCAAAATATCTTGTAAATTTGATTTTTGACAATTAAAATATTCTTGGTATTTGTCTTTTGGAATTCAATTTCATTATAAATACCCCTTATTTACTCCGATCGCATTTACTTTCTTTTTACATTCCTTCATTTACTCCTAATCATCATCAGAATAGCTTCATTCCTCTCTCTGCCTCATAAATCAAAAACCCTAATTCCCAAATTTTCAGTTTCATATTCAAATCTTTCTAAAATGCACCTAAATCAAGAAATAGGGATGTAAATCTGCTTACAGTCCCTTATAATCCATCAAATAATGTCAAACGAGCCAGTGGTGCCCCTTCAAATTCCACTTCAATAAAATTGAATCCGAATAATCCCATGGCTAGTTTGAGAGGGACTCAAGCCGCCGATACACTAATCGGGAGAATCCAAACATTTCTTCGTGATTCTCCCATCGGCGAGTCTTTTTCCCTCAACCCACGCAAGATGTACCATGATTACTTGTGTGAGTTTTGGTACACAGCAAAACTTTCCGAAGACTGTTCATCTATCTCCTTCACCCTTAAAGATGGATCAGTCGAGTGTACCATAACTGCAGAAACATTGAGGGATGCTCTGCACCTCAACTACTGGAGACAGGGTGAGTCTCCAGTTGTGATATCCCAAAACATAAATTTTCACCAGGTGCTCCTTGATATGGGAAACAAGGAGTGTTTGGAAAATGGGGTATTAAAAACCAAAGGTGCTATGACAATGAATGGCCTTACACCATCCTGGAGGTACTTCTTCATTCACCTTGTGGAAAGCATGGGCGGGAGTTTGGTGGACTAGACCAGATCAACTCCACACAAGCAGAAATGGCTTACTGCTTGTGGAATGGACTCAGAGTGGACTTTGCTGACATATTATTCAGAAGCCTGGTAATAAAACTGAAGGGCTCCAGGGGATTATGCATCCCCTTCTCCAGGTATTTGTCACTCTATTTTTTACAACTTCTGGGCAGTGAAGAATATCATAATACTCAATCACTGTACACTATCCCAGAGTTGCTGAGGAATCTTGACTCCCTAACATCTATCGATGGGGAGGTTGAGATCCCTCAGAGAATGTTGCTGGCATTCTCTAAAACCGATGCACCAGTCCAAGGTGAGTCGGAAAGACAACTGGGTAGGCCTCAAAACAATGAGGGACCCACCAGTTCGTCTGCTGGAATCGTGACCATTGCCGAACCCGGGCAATAGTCTAACCCCTCCAGCACCAGCGTGTCAGTCCCTTTAACTATCTACCCTGGAGACCTCCCAACAAGTTGTCCAGGTGTTCCAAAGGCAACAAGAACACGTCGTCCTAGGACATCGTCAGCACTTGCCACTGACAATAGAAACCCAGCCAACCCTCCAGTTTCCTCCCAACAGGAAACTGGAGATAGTCAAATGGGACAACCGCAAGCAGCCACCCTCAAAATTTCTGTAGGAGAGGGTGGTGAAGATGATACTGGGCTACCCCAACCCAGAATAGAGTTAGAGTCTACACAAAGTGTCCACGGCCAAACTTCTGACACTTCTCTTGCACGAACTGACGACGTCTCTGGCCAGTCACAGTTGGAGACTGAGGTTCCAAACTCTGCGGCCGATGATGTTATGATTGTGGATAGAGCAATTATAACTGAGGCAACCCCTGTGACCTCTGTCCCTGGTGAAGTTACCCTGGTAACTGAACCTTCAACAGATGAAACCTTCCAGGAAACTGGAGAAGGTCATCTGGAGACTGATCAACCTGATCAGCCATCTCTATCATTCATGAATCTGGGCATGGATGTTGATGAGTTCCAACTAGAATCCTCGGATTCTGAAGGAACCACTTCTGATCAAGAGATAGTTGATGCTTCTGTACAAGATCAACTCCCTTCATCTCTTAATCCTCCCCTGGAACAAACAACAGTTTCATCTCCAGATATGCTCACTAGAATTCCACAACCACAACAACGATCCCTTATATCTTCACTCTTTGTGCCTAGAAATAGGCACATGCCACCACCGCCGCCGTTGGTCACACCTGAGCATTCTCAGCATGACCAACACATTGATTTCCTCAACGTCTTTCTTTTCCCACTCCTGGTTCTATTTCTTTTGCCCCTGGTCAGTCAACTGGCGAGGTTTCACTTAATGTGCCTCCTCCAGTTGCCCCAGTGGTGCCTGCTGCTGGTCCAGTGACACCTTCCCCTCCGTCACTGGACACTCAATTTGCCTCCTTCCAAGACGACATCCGAAACCTTATTCAAAGGGTGGAGGATGTTCAGAAGGCAATTGATAAAAACACCAAGTCCCTCTCCAGATACAACAAGGACACCACCACAAATTCTAAAGTTGTTGATCTGGGGATAAATAAGTTTGCAGAAAATGAGGATTTGGTGTTCAAGAAGCTCAATGAGCTGGTCGAAGGCTGTAACAATCTGGCCACTTCTCTAAAGGAAGCTTTTGACCTTACTCAGACCAAAGTCACTACTTCAATCTCCAACTTGCTGGGTAATACTGTTAGACAATCAGAAGTTGATCTGAAGGAGATTGAAAAGCAGGTTAAAGACTTAGTTGAAAAACCTGGCTTAAATGTGACTGAGCTTGGGCAGCAGTTGATGACTTCAATTGGTCAGAAGATTGATGATACGCTGGGTGCAAGAGAAACTCAACTGATTGAAAAGGTGATAGCTGAGATCACCAAGTTGGCCACTCCTCAGGTTGATCTGGCCCCACTCACTACTGAGATCAACCAGTTGAGGGGCAACATAGACACTTTAAACACCCAGGTATCAAATCACACCCAGTCTATTGACAAGCTGACAACTGAAGTAGAAAATTTAAAGAAAAAGGATGAAGAGGTGAAGGAAATGTGGTTTCTGGTCTTGATGAAGATTCTAAGATCTTGGACGAACTGAAGACTGGTCAGCAACAAGTTACAGCAAATGTTCTGACCCAGTCTAAAGAGACCAACCACCTGTGGAGATCCTTCAGAATGATGTGCACAATTTTTAAAGAGTGCAAGGATATGCAATCATGGCAGCCTCTTGACCGGTTGCCATCTAACCATCAAGACTGGGAAGTCATAAGGGCAGGTCTAGATGCTTCCAAGGGGGAAAGAATTGCCCTTGCACCAAGATTGCCAGGTGCAGGTACAAGAAGTCTGGTGGAAAGGCAGGTTATGGTTGTTGATTCTGGTACTGATGCCAGTCAACAGATTGAAGAATTTGAAGATATTGGTGATATGGGGAATGTTGTTAAGGGCAAAATGATTGCAACTGATGAATCTGCCCAGCCGGCCACTGATACTCCTTTATTAGAAACTGGAAATGTTGATCAGCTTCCTCCAGTGACCGAAAGTGAAAGCAGAAAACTGGCAAGAATTGGTGATGGCATTAAAGAAAGAAAGAAACAAAAACAAGAAAACCAATTGGTCGCCAGAGGTCAACTGGAGAGAATGAAGATACTTGATGCAAGTGATGCCAACCTGTTGAGCATCCCACTTGATCAATATCTGAAAGTCAAGCATGATGCAAGGATTGTTGGCATGATAAAAGAAATGCTTGACATTGAGCTGGACAAATTCTATCCTGACGATGAAGCTGAGTACGATGCCAGAAATCTTAACATATCAGTGGAGAAGGCTAGAGAGGTTAGGGCTAGTGGAATTCAAATGAGATTGGAGAATGTCCAGAAGGTGGTCAGGAGAGTACTGAATCCACCCAAGTCCAAAGGAAAGTTGAAGCAACTGCCAAGAGATGCAGATCTAAGGACTTGGGTACAATCAGATGAACCCTCAACTGAGGTTATCCGAGCTGCAGTGCAAAATCTGAGCACTGGCCAGATTCAATTGGCTAATGAATCTGAAGCACGAGCATACCTGACTGAAGTGCTACAGCGAAGATACAATCCAGGCAAGATCGTTAATGTGAGAGTATCGATCAGGCCTGGAACTCAACACTTTATAGTTGGGGTTCAGTACTTCAATGGACCAATGCTTCAAACTGAGAATCCAGACATTCACCATTATGGCCATTCTGAGCATGTGGAGATGCTGAAATTGTTGGAGGCTAGGCAGCATAAGAACAAGGTTGAAAAGGGTTGGGTTTATGTTCTTCAGCAACTGATCAAGTTCAAAGAAAGTGTTGAAGAAAAACTGAACTTTGATCCCGAAGACAAACTGCCCATTTCTTCAGCTGCCAAAAGAAGGAAAACTGGCGAAGGGCCATCTGCATAAGTTTTTCCTTCCAGTTTATCTACTTGTATTTTTATTTACATTCTGTAACTTGTGTAAATTTCATTTCCTTGTATAAATGAAGTTACCAGTTTGTAACCACAAGGTAGATAATAGATTAAAATCTAACAAACTCAAAAGAAAAACCCAAGGCATTTATTGATCTATAAAAATGCCTTGGAAAATTTAGATAGATTTAATCGAACAAGTCTTTCCAGTTCATACTTGTATAGATACAAGAACTGAAAAAGACTTGGCAATATTTCAGGACAAATAGGGGGAATTTGTTAGGACCAGTTTTGCTGAAACTGGCCAGTCTCCAGTTGCATCTGGAGACTAAGAAAATTTGTCCAGAAATATATTGAAGTCCAGTTGCAACGTACAATTAACGCAACTGAAGACTTCCTCCAGTTGAGATCTGACCAGATGAAGAATCATTCCAGTTGAAGTCGAAGACAACAAAGTAATCTATCCAAGAACTTGGTATACACTCACTGTAACTGGTCGTCTCCAGTCCAGTGTTTATATTGCAAAGTAACCCCACCATCGACATAGAGGTGTCTTTAGGTAGTACCATCTAGTTAGTTGGGACTTACACTCATAACATTGCATATCATAGGGGTAGCATTTCAGGCTTCAATATGCATCTACATAGCCCATATCACCTCCCGTGTAATCCCGATTACCCATAAGCAAAACAAGATACCATTTGGGGAAGTTATTATATGAAAACTATGTTTGTTGAACCCTCAGCGTGACAAAATAGTGTATCTTACCTCGTAGAAGCGCACACAAACGATAACTAAAGCTACCGTGCAAAGCAAGTATCCCCGACTACCTATAATAAATATAGGACCAATTAACGAGTATAAATGAAGTTACCAGTTTGTAACCACAAGGTAGATAATAGATTAAAATCTAACAAACTCAAAAGAAAAACCCAAGGCATTTATTGATCTATAAAAATGCCTTGGAAAATTTAGATAGATTTAATCGAACAAGTCTTTCCAGTTCATACTTGTATAGATACAAGAACTGAAAAAGACTTGGCAATATTTCAGGACAAATAGGGGGAATTTGTTAGGACCAGTTTTGCTGAAACTGGCCAGTCTCCAGTTGCATCTGGAGACTAAGAAAATTTGTCCAGAAATATATTGAAGTCCAGTTGCAACGTACAATTAACGCAACTGAAGACTTCCTCCAGTTGAGATCTGACCAGATGAAGAATCATTCCAGTTGAAGTCGAAGACAACAAAGTAATCTATCCAAGAACTTGGTATACACTCACTGTAACTGGTCGTCTCCAGTCCAGTGTTTATATTGCAAAGTAACCCCACCATCGACATAGAGGTGTCTTTAGGTAGTACCATCTAGTTAGTTGGGACTTACACTCATAACATTGCATATCATAGGGGTAGCATTTCAGGCTTCAATATGCATCTACATAGCCCATATCACCTCCCGTGTAATCCCGATTACCCATAAGCAAAACAAGATACCATTTGGGGAAGTTATTATATGAAAACTATGTTTTGTTGAACCCTCAGCGTGACAAAATAGTGTATCTTACCTCGTAGAAGCGCACACAAACGATAACTAAAGCTACCGTGCAAAGCAAGTATCCCCGACTACCTATAATAAATATAGGACCAATTAACGAGTATAAATGAAGTTAAACCGACCTTCAATTCATATACGTGTCGGATAATATTCACTGTTGACTACTTTCATCTTTTGTAGACTACTAGACTCTTTTGTAGACTACTTTCTAATTTTGTAGACTACTTGTCTTTTTGTAGACTACTTTCTATTTTGTAGACTACTTGTCTTTTTGTAGACTACTTTCATTTTTGTAGACTACTTGTCTTTTTGTAGACTACTTTCTTTTTGTAGACTACTTTCTTTTTGTAGACTACTTTCTTTTTGTAGACTACTTTCTTTTTGTAGACTACTTTCTTTTTGTAGACTACTTTCTTTTTGTAGACTACTTTCTTTTTGTAGACTACTTTCTTTTTGTAGACTACTTTCTTTTTGTAGACTACTTTCTTTTTGTAGACTACTTTCTTTTTGTAGACTACTTTCTTTTTGTAGACTACTTTCTTTTTGTAGACTACTTTCTTTTTGTAGACTACTTTCTTTTTGTAGACTACTTTCTTTTTGTAGACTACTTTCTTTTTGTAGACTACTTTCTTTTTGTAGACTACTTTCTTTTTGTAGACTACTTTCTTTTTGTAGACTACTTTCTTTTTGTAGACTACTTTCTTTTTGTAGACTACTTTCTTTTTGTAGACTACTTTCTTTTTGTAGACTACTTTCTTTTTGTAGACTACTTTCTTTTTGTAGACTACTTTCTTTTTGTAGACTACTTTCTTTTTGTAGACTACTTTCTTTTTGTAGACTACTTTCTTTTTGTAGACTACTTTCTTTTTGTAGACTACTTTCTTTTTGTAGACTACTTTCTTTTTGTAGACTACTTTCTTTTTGTAGACTACTTTCTTTTTGTAGACTACTTTCTTTTTGTAGACTACTTTCTTTTTGTAGACTACTTTCTTTTTGTAGACTACTTTCTTTTTGTAGACTACTTTCTTTTTGTAGACTACTTTCTTTTTGTAGACTACTTTCTTTTTGTAGACTACTTTCTTTTTGTAGACTACTTTCTTTTTGTAGACTACTTTCTTTTTGTAGACTACTTTCTTTTTGTAGACTACTTTCTTTTTGTAGACTACTTTCTTTTGTAGACTACTTTCTTTTTGTAGACTACTTGTCTTTTTGTAGACTACTTTCTATTTTTGTAGACTACTTTCTTTTTGTAGACTACTTTCTTTTTGTAGACTACTTTCTTTTTGTAGACTACTTTCTTTTTGTAGACTACTTTCTTTTTGTAGACTACTTTCTTTTTGTAGACTACTTTCTTTTTGTAGACTACTTTCTTTTTGTAGACTACTTTCTTTTTGTAGACTACTTTCTTTTTGTAGACTACTTTCTTTTTGTAGACTACTTTCTTTTTGTAGACTACTTTCTTTTTGTAGACTACTTTCTTTTTGTAGACTACTTTCTTTTTGTAGACTACTTTCTTTTTGTAGACTACTTTCTTTTTGTAGACTACTTTCTTTTTGTAGACTACTTTCTTTTTGTAGACTACTTTCTTTTTGTAGACTACTTTCTTTTTGTAGACTACTTTCTTTTTGTAGACTACTTTCTTTTTGTAGACTACTTTCTTTTTGTAGACTACTTTCTTTTTGTAGACTACTTTCTTTTTGTAGACTACTTTCTTTTTGTAGACTACTTTCTTTTTGTAGACTACTTTCTTTTTGTAGACTACTTTCTTTTTGTAGACTACTTTCTTTTTGTAGACTACTTTCTTTTTGTAGACTACTTTCTTTTTGTAGACTACTTTCTTTTTGTAGACTACTTTCTTTTTGTAGACTACTTTCTTTTTGTAGACTACTTTCTTTTTGTAGACTACTTTCTTTTTGTAGACTACTTTCATCTTTTGTAGACTACTTGACTCTTTTTGTAGACTACTTTCTTTTTGTAGACTACTTGTCTTTTTGTAGACTACTTGAATCTTTTTGTAGACTGTTAAGTGCATCTTTGTAGGATACCCAAAGGAAACGATGGGTTACTACTTCTACTTTCCTACCGACAACACTGTTAAGTGCATCTTTGTAGGATACCCAGTGGACTCCGCCATTTGTTAAGTCTTCTTTCTTCAGACTTCAGTCAGAATGTCTTCAGTAGAGTTGATCTGGACTGGGGTGAAGTCCAGTGAGCTCATCTGGAGAATACTCCAGATTTCCTATACAAGTATTTGCTCATTGATCTTCCATTATTTCTGGACAAATCTTCAGAGGGACTCCAGATTCCAAGTCTGGAGTAGGTCCAGTAGAACACGTTTCTGGTCAGATCTTCAGTGAGGCTCCAGTAGTCGAGTCTGGAGCGAGTCCAGTAAATCTGGACTAAATCTGGACCTAACAAATTCCCCCTATTTGTTTAGAAATAATGCAAGTGTTTTCAAGCTTGAATCTATACATTTTGTAAGCTTGAAAAACACAAGTTTCGATTTGTCTAAAAAATCTAAGTTACTGGAAAACACTTTATAGATCATGAGTGTTTTCAGTTTCATCAATTAAGTTCTAACTTAGACTAAATCTGATCATTTACTTATAAAAATAAAAAAATTGCAACTATTATTACATTCATCACTTATAGTACTGACAACTGCATCCTGTTCCAGTGTGGGTCTACTCTCCAGAGAGCTTACCCTGAAAACCAAATTCTGAACATCTTCTTTCAGACCTGCCAGTTCGCCAGTGACTGCAGTCTGAACAGAAGTAACCAACCTAGTCTCTAATCCCTGGACTGCCACCTTGATCTTTTCAGTGTTGGTGTTTGTGGCCAGTACCAGTTCATCAAGCTTCTCATAAACCAGCTTCTCATTTCCAGCAAAGACATTCATCTCAGATGCCAGGTTATTTGATAATAATGATTTGAAGTCAGAAATAACCTGAGATGAAGTCTGGAGTGATCTCTCCAGGTCCGCCACCTTACTTAAAAGGCCTTGGACCTCGGCAGAAGATGAAGTGGAGAGACCACTGGGAGGTTCAAGATTTGAGGGTAATCTGGTCATTAGAGGAACTTGTGCCCAGTCCTCTTCAGTTGCAGCTTCAGATGTTGCAACTGGTGACTCCGGCGCACGAGGAGGAGGTTGAGATTCTGAAGGTTGAATGGTTGCTGGCGTGAAGTATTGGGTGTTTTCTGGAATTGAAGGTGGTGGTGGTGGTGGCATTTCTGGTGATTTCTGAACTTCCTTGTACATTCATCACTTATAGTACTGACAACTGCATCCTGTTCCAGTGTGGGTCTACTCTCCAGAGAGCTTACCCTGAAAACCAAATTCTGAACATCTTCTTTCAGACCTGCCAGTTCGCCAGTGACTGCAGTCTGAACAGAAGTAACCAACCTAGTCTCTAATCCCTGGACTGCCACCTTGATCTTTTCAGTGTTGGTGTTTGTGGCCAGTACCAGTTCATCAAGCTTCTCATAAACCAGCTTCTCATTTCCAGCAAAGACATTCATCTCAGATGCCAGGTTATTTGATAATAATGATTTGAAGTCAGAAATAACCTGAGATGAAGTCTGGAGTGATCTCTCCAGGTCCGCCACCTTACTTAAAAGGCCTTGGACCTCGGCAGAAGATGAAGTGGAGAGACCACTGGGAGGTTCAAGATTTGAGGGTAATCTGGTCATTAGAGGAACTTGTGCCCAGTCCTCTTCAGTTGCAGCTTCAGAGTTGATGGAATATCTGGGAAGGACTCAAACTGGGGCTCACTGGCTTCAGTACCAGTAGCTCCTTCAGTTAGCCCGGCTTCAGTGCCATATGCTCTTTGTGACAATTTCTTCAGTGTTTGGTCACCAGACGACTTTTCCCCCTTGGAATGACCACCAGTCCTTGACTTGAGATCATTCCATAATTCTTCAAGCATATGTCTGTCTAGTGCACCAAATGTTGTACCTGCTACTGGAGTTGTTTCAGACACAACTTTCTTAAGTGCCTGCACTTCCTTCTGAATATTTGTAACAGCTTCAGGCAAGTGTTTTGGCAACTTTTCATCCAGTAAGTTGTCTATTTGGGGTAAGACCCCATCATGAATGCTACGAAGAACAGTCCCAGAAACTTCTTCACATAATTCTTTCAACATATTGTTTCTGAACTTCCTTGTACATTCATCACTTATAGTACTGACAACTGCATCCTGTTCCAGTGTGGGTCTACTCTCCAGAGAGCTTACCCTGAAAACCAAATTCTGAACATCTTCTTTCAGACCTGCCAGTTCGCCAGTGACTGCAGTCTGAACATCTTCTTTCAGACCTGCCAGTTCGCCAGTGACTGCAGTCTGAACAGAAGTAACCAACCTAGTCTCTAATCCCTGGACTGCCACCTTGATCTTTTCAGTGTTGGTGTTTGTGGCCAGTACCAGTTCATCAAGCTTCTCATAAACCAGCTTCTCATTTCCAGCAAAGACATTCATCTCAGATGCCAGGTTATTTGATAATAATGATTTGAAGTCAGAAATAACCTGAGATGAAGTCTGGAGTGATCTCTCCAGGTCCGCCACCTTACTTAAAAGGCCTTGGACCTCGGCAGAAGATGAAGTGGAGAGACCACTGGGAGGTTCAAGATTTGAGGGTAATCTGGTCATTAGAGGAACTTGTGCCCAGTCCTCTTCAGTTGCAGCTTCAGATGTTGCAACTGGTGACTCCGGCGCACGAGGAGGAGGTTGAGATTCTGAAGGTTGAATGGTTGCTGGCGTGAAGTATTGGGTGTTTTCTGGAATTGAAGGTGGTGGTGGTGGTGGCATGTTTGGTTCTGGTGTTGGTGGTGGTGGCATGTTTGGTTCTGGTGGTGGCATTTCTGGTAGATTTTCTTCTTCTTGTACATCTTCACCCAGAAAATTCAAGTTAACATCAAAGCCTTCAGACATTGGGGATTCAACATCATCCCATTCTTGAGCAATCCCAACTGTCTGTTCACCAGACTGTTCACCAGTCTCTACATTCACTTGTTCACCAGCCTCTACATTTAAATCCAGTGGAGCCTCTTGCTCACCAGAAGCATGTTCATCAGTCTGAACATCTTCTTTCAGACCTGCCAGTTCGCCAGTGACTGCAGTCTGAACAGAAGTAACCAACCTAGTCTCTAATCCCTGGACTGCCACCTTGATCTTTTCAGTGTTGGTGTTTGTGGCCAGTACCAGTTCATCAAGCTTCTCATAAACCAGCTTCTCATTTCCAGCAAAGACATTCATCTCAGATGCCAGGTTATTTGATAATAATGATTTGAAGTCAGAAATAACCTGAGATGAAGTCTGGAGTGATCTCTCCAGGTCCGCCACCTTACTTAAAAGGCCTTGGACCTCGGCAGAAGATGAAGTGGAGAGACCACTGGGAGGTTCAAGATTTGAGGGTAATCTGGTCATTAGAGGAACTTGTGCCCAGTCCTCTTCAGTTGCAGCTTCAGATGTTGCAACTGGTGACTCCGGCGCACGAGGAGGAGGTTGAGATTCTGAAGGTTGAATGGTTGCTGGCGTGAAGTATTGGGTGTTTTCTGGAATTGAAGGTGGTGGTGGTGGTGGCATGTTTGGTTGTGGTGGCATTTCTGGTGTAGGTGTTGGTAGTGGTGGTGGTGGTGGTGGTGGTGGTGGCGGTCGGATATGGTGGTGGTGGTGGTGGTCACCGTCCAAGGAGGAGGTGGTGGTGGTGGTGGTGGTGGTGGTGGTGGTGGTGGTGGTGGTGGTGGTGGTGGTGGTGGTGGTGGTGGTGGTGGTGGTGGTGGTGGTGGTGGTGGTGGTGGTGGTGGTGGTGGTGGTGGTGGTGGTGGTGGTGGTGGTGGTGGTGGTGGTGGTGGTGGTGGTGGTGGTGGTGGTGGTGGTGGTGGTGGTGGTGGTGGTGGTGGTGGTGGTGGTGGTGGTGGTGGTGGTGGTGGTGGTGGTGGTGGTGGTGGTGGTGGTGGTGGTGGTGGTGGTGGTGGTGGTGGTGGTGGTGGTGGTGGTGGTGGTGGTGGTGGTGGTGGTGGTGGTGGTGGTGGTGGTGGTGGTGGTGGTGGTGGTGGTGGTGGTGGTGGTGGTGGTGGTGGTGGTGGTGGTGGTGGTGGTGGTGGTGGTGGTGGTGGTGGTGGTGGTGGTGGTGGTGGTGGTGGTGGTGGTGGTGGTGGTGGTGGTGGTGGTGGTGGTGGTGGTGGTGGTGGTGGTGGTGGTGGTGGTGGTGGTGGTGGTGGTGGTGGTGGTGGTGGTGGTGGTGGTGGTGGTGGTGGTGGTGGTGGTGGTGGTGGTGGTGGTGGTGGTGGTGGTGGTGGTGGTGGTGGTGGTGGTGGTGGTGGTGGTGGTGGTGGTGGTGGTGGTGGTGGTGGTGGTGGTGGTGGTGGTGGTGGTGGTGCTGGAGCAACTTGTCTAATGGGCTGTACAGCCTCAATGATCTGTACATCATCACCAGATGGTACTTCAACAGCTTGACCTCTATCTGGACCCATTTCAGCTTCTTCCCTTTGCAAGGAAAGCATGGACTGAGGAATATCTACCTCATCCAGTGGAGACCTGAGATTGACCAAATCTCTCATATACTCACTCACAGAAAAGTGAGTAGTATCCATATCATACTGGTCTCCAAGAGCATTTTTAAACATTAGGGAAAGGAAACGAATATAAGGAACGAACGGTTTTCTTCCTTTCACCCTAAGTCGCTCAACCAAGTCATCAAAAAGAATCTGGGCAAAGTCCACCCTAAGCCCAAACCACAAGCAGTAGGCAATCTGGAGGTGGGTTTGATTGATCTGGTCTAACCCTCCAGAGCTGCCTCCTAGACACTCAACAATATGTGTGAAGAAATATCTCCATGAGTCTGACAGCTTGCTCATGTAGATAGTCCCCTTTCTGGATAGCTGGCCATGCTCATCCAATATATCTGTATGCCCCATCAGCCTGCATACTTCCCTTGTATTTATACCAGTGGGAAGCTCAATAGGCAGCTCATTCTGGTCAAAATAGTTTAACTGTAGAACAGACCTGAGCAGACTTGCAGTGAAACCAAGTGATCTGGTACCTCCCTTGAGAGTATAATTGATCGATGAAGTTTCATCGTCATATTGAGCAGAGTACCAGAATTCACATAGGTACTCGTGGTACATCCTTCCTGGATTAAGTGTTAACGCACCATATAATGGGCAAGAGAGAAAGAACGAGTTTAATCTCCCAATAATCGATTGGGCATCATGAACACTGGACAGAGAGAGTCTTGCCATCCAGTTATTCATATTGATTCTTATGGCACTTGCCTCAAGATTGATATGAGGTGCCCTAGCAACATTTTCCGAAGGAATGTATTCATTGGCAAGCAGATTTTTAGTTCTTGATTGTCTAGGTGCCATTTATAAAGAATAGATGAAAATGAAATTGAATATGTATAGGTTATGATGAAGATTTGATGAAAGAATTGAATATAAATGGAGTAAATATGAGAGATGATGATGATTGGAAAATGAATGAAGAAGTAAATGAAGGAATTTGAAAGATTTGGGAGTAAATATGTTCGAAGTAAATGCAATTGAAATTGAAAGTGGGTATTTATAGGAGAGACAATGTGGAACTCAAACGGTTTATTTGAAATTATCAAATAGCATTTTTGATCGGGTTCTGAGATCCGCATTAATTACATCACATCATACATAAATGCATGACGGTTTACAGCCCACAAACAGTAACAACTTGTACTTTTTGTTTTCCCAAAGTAAAAAGACCATCATTACGTTGAAAAATTTACATGCCACGTAGGATTAAGATATTTTCAAAAAGATTTGCTTACGTGGCACACACAATGACCAAGTATTTAGAAAATATTATGACATATTTCAGTGCATCTGGAGGTTGACTGGACACTCCAGTATCACTGGTGGATTAGTCCAGTGAACATGTACTGATGGTACACTGGAGGGACACTCCAGTATCACTGGTGGATTAGTCCAGTGAACATGTACTGATGGTACACTGGAGGGACACTCCAGTATCACTGGTGGATTAGTCCAGTGAACATGTACTGATGGTACACTGGAGGGACACTCCAGTATCACTGGTGGATTAGTCCAGTGAACATGTACTGATGGTACACTGGAGGGACACTCCAGTATCACTGGTGGATTAGTCCAGTGAACATGTACTGATGGTACACTGGAGGGACACTCCAGTATCACTGGTGGATTAGTCCAGTGAACATGTACTGATGGTACACTGGAGGGACACTCCAGTATCACTGGTGGATTAGTCCAGTGAACATGTACTGATGGTACACTGGAGGGACACTCCAGTATCACTGGTGGATTAGTCCAGTGAACATGTACTGATGGTACACTGGAGGGACACTCCAGTATCACTGGTGGATTAGTCCAGTGAACATGTACTGATGGTACACTGGAGGGACACTCCAGTATCACTGGTGGATTAGTCCAGTGAACATGTACTGATGGTACACTGGAGGGACACTCCAGTATCACTGGTGGATTAGTCCAGTGAACATGTACTGATGGTACACTGGAGGGACACTCCAGTATCACTGGTGGATTAGTCCAGTGAACATGTACTGATGGTACACTGGAGGGACACTCCAGTATCACTGGTGGATTAGTCCAGTGAACATGTACTGATGGTACACTGGAGGGACACTCCAGTATCACTGGTGGATTAGTCCAGTGAACATGTACTGATGGTACACTGGAGGGACACTCCAGTATCACTGGTGGATTAGTCCAGTGAACATGTACTGATGGTACACTGGAGGGACACTCCAGTATCACTGGTGGATTAGTCCAGTGAACATGTACTGATGGTACACTGGAGGGACACTCCAGTATCACTGGTGGATTAGTCCAGTGAACATGTACTGATGGTACACTGGAGGGACACTCCAGTATCACTGGTGGATTAGTCCAGTGAACATGTACTGATGGTACACTGGAGGGACACTCCAGTATCACTGGTGGATTAGTCCAGTGAACATGTACTGATGGTACACTGGAGGGACACTCCAGTATCACTGGTGGATTAGTCCAGTGAACATGTACTGATGGTACACTGGAGGGACACTCCAGTATCACTGGTGGATTAGTCCAGTGAACATGTACTGATGGTCCACTGGAGGGACACTCCAGTATCACTGGTGGATTAGTCCAGTGAACATGTACTGATGGTACACTGGAGGGACACTCCAGTATCACTGGTGGATTAGTCCAGTGAACATGTACTGATGGTACACTGGAGGGACACTCCAGTATCACTGGTGGATTAGTCCAGTGAACATGTACTGATGGTACACTGGAGGGACACTCCAGTATCACTGGTGGATTAGTCCAGTGAACATGTACTGATGGTACACTGGAGGGACACTCCAGTATCACTGGTGGATTAGTCCAGTGAACATGTACTGATGGTACACTGGAGGGACACTCCAGTATCACTGGTGGATTAGTCCAGTGAACATGTACTGATGGTACACTGGAGGGACACTCCAGTATCACTGGTGGATTAGTCCAGTGAACATGTACTGATGGTACACTGGAGGGACACTCCAGTATCACTGGTGGATTCGTCCAGTGAACATGTACTGATGGTACACTGGAGGGACACTCCAGTATCACTGGTGGATTAGTCCAGTGAACATGTACTGATGGTACACTGGAGGGACACTCCAGTATCAGTGGTGCAGAAATTGGAGTTGGTTTAGATGGTGAAGAATTCATATCAAATTTCTTTAAAAGATCTCTAACATATTTCTCCTGATTAATAAAAATGCCATCTTTGTTTTGTTTAATCTGGAGTCCAAGAAAATATGTTAATTCACCC
Organism: Erigeron breviscapus; assembly: GCA_034093135.1. Taxonomy (NCBI): domain Eukaryota; kingdom Viridiplantae; phylum Streptophyta; class Magnoliopsida; order Asterales; family Asteraceae; genus Erigeron; species Erigeron breviscapus. The sequence continues at coordinate 143,408,575 of CM067169.1, forward strand.
ATCAAACTCATTTCATATTCAGTGGACATGATTTTTGAAAATTTCTTGCACATGTTTTCATCAGTAGACCCAAAAATAATATCATCAACATAAATTTGTACCATTAACAGATTACCTTTCTCATGAAGAATGAATAAGGTATTGTCAATTGCACCTCGTTTAAAACCATTTTTCAACAAATGTTTAGTCAGAGTATCATACCAGGCACGTGGGGCTTGTCTGAGGCCATATAGCGCTTTGTCCAGACGATATACCCAATGTGGATGCTTTTCATCAACGAAACCTGGAGGTTGTCTGACATAAACTTCTTCTTCAAGCTTTCCATTCAAGAAAGCACTCTTTACATCCATCTGGTAGACCTTGAACTGATGATAAGCAGCGAATGCTAAGAATATTCTGATCGCTTCAAGTCTAGCCACTGGAGCAAATGATTCATCAAAGTCGACATCTGACTGGCAGTAGCCTTGTGCTACCAGTCTGGCCTTGTTTCTGATTACGTGGCCATCTTCATCTACTTTGTTTCTGAAGACCCATCTTGTTCCAATTGGTTCTTTCTTTCCAACTGGGAAAGGAACCAGATACCAGACCTTGTTCCTTTCAAACTGGTGAAGCTCTTCTTGCATAGCAGTCACCCAGCTTGGATCTTCCATAGCCTCGTCAATCTTCTTTGGTTCCATCAAAGATAGAAAACTAACGTATAAGCATTGATTACTGGAGGCTCTTCTGGTCTGAACTCCTCTACTGGAGTCACCTATGATCTGATCAATAGGATGAGCTTTTGTCCATCTGGAGTACTGACCAGGATTGTTACTGACAACAATATCAGTGCAAGAATTCAGTTGAGTCTCCTCTGGAGTTGCTTCTGGAGGAGGATCTTGCCAGACTACTTCAGTATCTTCATCTGAGTCATTTAAATCACGATTTGCATCATGAAATTCTTCATTTGAAGGCATTTCCTGGAGTACTGGTTCAGTTTGAAATTCTTCATAAGAAGACATTTCTGGTCTATTCTCAACTGACACTGATACTGGGGGAGTGTCAAGGGCTGGCTTCTTGTTGATTGCAACATTTGATTCATCAAATGTGACATGAATTGACTCATGGACCTTCTCCAGTCTCTTGTTGTAGACTCTGAAGGCCTTGCGAATGGCTGAATAGCCTAAGAAATACCCTTCATCAGCTTTGGCATCAAATTTGCCTAGCTGACTGGAGTCGTTCAGGATGTAAACTGGACATCCAAAAACGTGAAAATAACCAATATTTGGTTTTCTATTTCTTAAGACTTCATAGGCTGTCTTTTTGTGTCTTTTGATGTACACTGATCGATTCTGGGTGTGGCAAGCAGTTGCAATTGCTTCCGCCCAGAAACTGGTAGACAGACCAGATTCAGCAAGCATACTCCTGGCAGCTTCTATCAGCGTTCGATTCTTCCTTTCCACCACTCCATTTTGTTCTGGAGAGCGGGCTGATGAGAAATTCTGGGAGATGCCAGTGTCAGTACAGAATGACTCCAGAGTTGCATTCTGGAATTCTGTTCCATTGTCACTTCTTAACTGACACACTTTTCGACTGTACTTGAGCTCAATTTGCTTGATAAGACTGATGATTTCAGCAGCAGCTTCACTTTTAGACCTCAGAAAGATCACCCAACAATATCTGGAGAATTCATCTACGATCACCAGGGTGTATCTTTTACCAGCACGAGTCTGAACGTTCACTGGACCAAAGAGGTCCATATGAAGCATATGAAGAGGTTCAGAAATGCTGAAATTCTGTCTGGTCTTGAAACTGGTACGTTTTTGCTTACCCATCTCACATCCTGGACATGGCCTTTCCTTTTTGAAGGAAACTGAAGGTATCCCATCTGCAAGTTGTTTTCTGGACAACTTATTAATGTTCTTGAAATTTAAATGGGATAACCTTTTGTGCCATAACCAGTTTGTGTCTTCATCAGCTTGAGTATAGAAACACTGCTCTGAAGGAGAGCTTTCCATATCCATCACGTACACATTCCCTTTTCTGGGAGCAATCAACACTACCTTCCAGTCCTTGTTGAATACGATACCCTGAGCAATATTGAATAGAACTTGATAGCCATCATCACACAGTTGGCTTACACTGATCAAGTTATATTTCAAACCATTCACAAATGCAACACGTCTGAACTTGACTTGTCCATTGTTCAGAACACCATATCCCTCAGTCTTTCCACAACCATCATTTCCAAAAGTAATGGAGGGTCCATCAGAAATGGTGAACTCCTCCAGCAGGGTCTTACATCCGGTCATCGTCCTGCCAGCAGCACTGTCAAGATACCAGATATATTTCTTTCGATCGCCCTGCACATACACCAGATACTTATCAGTTAGATTTGGGAACCCATCGACTGATGGGTTCACTGGACCCTCCCTTATAGGTCCCTGGGGCAATCTGGTTAAGTTCACTTTCTTCAACAGTGGTCTTAGTTGAAAAGACCACTGGGGTTGATAGTTTTGAAACCTTTTTCTTTTTCTCAACTGGAGAAATAGATTTAACTTTCTTAGCAAAAGGTTTTGTATTTTGTCTAGGGCCAGATGAAGTACCCTCAATAAAGTTTAATCTTGCATTAAAACTTTGAGATTGACGAGTCAGAATTTGAATCTGGCTCTCTAACCTGGACAAAATATTTTCTTCAGATGACACCTTAGCCTTTCCAGTCCTAGGCATAGGTAGGGGATTGGTCTGAGGCAAAGGTTTATTCCGATAAACCTCTTTAACTGGAGCAGTCATCTGGAATGCTCCAGTCTTGACCTCTGGGGATTGAACTGGGTAAAAATTGGTCTTGGGAGTTACAGGCTCATCATAAACAGTGGTGGGCCTGAACTCCTCTGGTAATCGATCGATTACTGGTATTAATGATGCTACATGAGTATTTCCATCTAAGTATGCACGTTTTTGAGCAGGAAATTGTTTTACTCCAGCATCATATGGCTTTTTGGTTTCTAGCCATGATTTAATCACCAGTTTTTCTTTCTCTAAAATGATCTCAAGATCTTGTTTTTCTTGAATCAATTGTTCAGTTACCAGAACCTGGGCTTGAAATGCCAGTTCAATGTCTTGAAGTTCTTTTAACTTTGATTTTAAAGCAGTTATTTCAGAAGAATCTGTTTCTAGACCATTTACACAATCAGATCTAACAGTTTCTACAAAAATCAAATCAGAATTAAGAGCTTCAGCTATGTCCAATTTTAGTTCTTGGTCAGTTGCACAATCATAATCACTAACCTTCTTAATAACAATGTCTACCCATCGTCCAGATGTGACATCTTCCTTCACCAGGTGCTCATCGTCTTCCAGAGCCATGTAACAGCAATCTCTTTCTTCTTCTTCATCAGCTTGAGTATAGAAACACTGCTCTGAAGGAGAGCTTTCCATATCCATCACGTACACATTCCCTTTTCTGGGAGCAATCAACACTACCTTCCAGTCCTTGTTGAATACGATACCCTGAGCAATATTGAATAGAACTTGATAGCCATCATCACACAGTTGGCTTACACTGATCAAGTTATATTTCAAACCATTCACAAATGCAACACGTCTGAACTTGACTTGTCCATTGTTCAGAACACCATATCCCTCAGTCTTTCCACAACCATCATTTCCAAAAGTAATGGAGGGTCCATCAGAAATGGTGAACTCCTCCAGCAGGGTCTTACATCCGGTCATCGTCCTGCCAGCAGCACTGTCAAGATACCAGATATATTTCTTTCGATCGCCCTGCACATACACCAGATACTTATCAGTTAGATTTGGGAACCCATCGACTGATGGGTTCACTGGACCCTCCCTTATAGGTCCCTGGGGCAATCTGGTTAAGTTCACTTTCTTCAACAGTGGTCTTAGTTGAAAAGACCACTGGGGTTGATAGTTTTGAAACCTTTTTCTTTTTCTCAACTGGAGAAATAGATTTAACTTTCTTAGCAAAAGGTTTTGTATTTTGTCTAGGGCCAGATGAAGTACCCTCAATAAAGTTTAATCTTGCATTAAAACTTTGAGATTGACGAGTCAGAATTTGAATCTGGCTCTCTAACCTGGACAAAATATCTTCTTCATAGAAAATACATTCTCAGAAGATATCAGTGCTGTACTTTGTGGTTCAGTATGACTAACCACATTAGGACTACTGGAGGCATGGTTAAAAGCATCTTGTTCTGCCACCACTCTCTGAGCTTGATTTTCTTCAGTGTACCTGAAAGCTCCATATAGAGTTGAGAGAGTGTGTGTGTGCAGAGTTTTACCTTGTCGTAAGACTAGGATCATGTGAGACCATTTGGTGGGTAGAATATCACAGAATTTCTCCAGAAGTATATCCTTGTCCTTCTCAACCCCAAGACCTCTCAATTGGTTTATGATACTCATAAATCTGGTGTAAGTACCAGTGAGAGACTCGTTAGGCTGAGCAAAAAATGACTCATACCTCTTGTTTAAGGAGACCTTTCTGGTGACAATGGTGTCATCTCCTCCTTCATGTTGGTTTAAAAGTTCATCCCACATGGTTTTAGCACTAGGAAAAAGAACTAGTGTGGGAATTAGGGTTTCTGGAACGGCCCCGAGGATCATGTTTTTGAGAAGGGTGTCTAGATTCACCAATCTCCTCTCCTCTTCAGACCAATGTTCCTCCCTCTTTTCCCTTCCTCTTCTAGATCCAGAAGGATCAAGAAGGGGATTGAGAGGTGATGTTGGTACATAAGGACCTTCATTTAAAATTTTCATCATGTTCCTCTCAATACCAGTGACATGCAAAACCATCCTAGCCTTCCACGTACCAAATTCATCACTGTTCCCACTGAATTTAGGAACAGGATTATTTGAGTAGTGCACATGCACGTGTGGAGAAGCAGGAGTAGGAGGAGGAGGTGTATTAGTGTTATTAAAAATTGGTGGTTCATTTTGATCATTAATATTTGCATTAGGATCGGGACCAAGACTAAAACCTTGTGTATTTTCTTGGTTAGCCATCAAGAAACAGATCTAGGCAATGTTTAGCCTTCTGCTCTGATACCAAATGTGAGTCCCTTAAGTTCGAGATGGTTAAACCAGGAAAGTGCAAAATACAACAAGTCTAATAAGCACTAGATTGGACTAGTATTACTTTAATATAAATGCAAGTATATAAATAAAGTAATACAAGACTTAAAGCAATAAACAAATAAAGTGGAACATTATGTATTTTTCATGGGTATTTTATTTATGATGTTAAATTAAAATTGGTGGTTCATTTTGATCATTAATATTTGCATTAGGATCGGGACCAAGACTAAAACCTTGTGTATTTTCTTGGTTAGCCATCAAGAAACAGATCTAGGCAATGTTTAGCCTTCTGCTCTGATACCAAATGTGAGTCCCTTAAGTTCGAGATGGTTAAACCAGGAAAGTGCAAAATACAACAAGTCTAATAAGCACTAGATTGGACTAGTATTACTTTAATATAAATGCAAGTATATAAATAAAGTAATACAAGACTTAAAGCAATAAACAAATAAAGTGGAACATTATGTATTTTTCATGGGTATTTTATTTATGATGTTAAATAAAACACAAGGTTGTTGCGGAATCAAGATAATACAATTAAGTATGTATCCTAACAACCTCTGAGTTACAAATGATCTATATTTGTCAAATAACTCTTTAGGATCGAGATACTTAAAGTTGTGAAGTATCCCAGTTTAAGATCGAGAGTATTTGGACAAATTCACTTCAATGCAAAATGAATGCTTAAAAGTATTTATGTCAAGGAAATGACTTTGTATTTATAGGCAACAAAATTCACCAGTGAATTTTGTGCCGTACAAATATGGTTGCATACATTTAATGATCCGACAAGAACATTAAATGTATTGGATAAGGAATAAGGATAAAGTCACATCAAATGCAAGTGTATCCTTTTATCCAACCACCTTTACACACGTATACTTTAGTAAAGAACAAGTGGATTGTTCTTTGGAAAGTGTGTAAAGGGAAAAGTCAATCCTTGATATTAGTGTTCAGACTTGTAGGATCTAGAACACTGACAATCCTCCAGTGTACAGATCTGGTAAGACTTTCCAGTGGACTCCGCCATTTGTTAAGTCTTCTTTCTTCAGACTTCAGTCAGAATGTCTTCAGTAGAGTTGATCTGGACTGGGGTGAAGTCCAGTGAGCTCATCTGGAGAATACTCCAGATTTCCTATACAAGTATTTTGCTCACTGATCTTCCATTATTTCTGGACAAATCTTCAGAGGGACTCCAGATTCCAAGTCTGGAGTAGGTCCAGTAGAACACGTTTCTGGTCAGATCTTCAGTGAGGCTCCAGTAGTCGAGTCTGGAGCGAGTCCAGTAAATCTGGACTAAATCTGGACCTAACACCATAATTAACAAGGTATCTGAAACAAAGGGATAATGAAGACTAAATCATTTCAAATGATACTTTAAGAAACTATACTTAAATATTTCCGGGAGCATTAGCGTGTTGCTAGACGCTAACCAATGTTATTGCCTTTATATAACATGCTCAAGTGGGAGCTGTTGGAATGTGATCACGTTAAATAAACGCATGTTCGGAAATCATTTAAGCCTACGGGGTCACACAAAATGACACGTAAACTCTATATAATTAATTAATGTATTAAAGTAATATATTAATTAATATGATCATGAAATGATTAATAAACATAAGTTAATAGTTATATAAATGTTTATTAATTAAAAGAGATGGCTTAAAGTGTAAATTAGGAGTTTCCTAATTGTACAATAAAAGGGGGGGGGGGCGAACCTAGTAGAGGGTTTCCTAATCCTCTACAAACTTGGTCACCAAGTCATAAACCCTTTTTAATTAAAGCCTATAAATAGAGGGTTATAGTCAAGGGTTTTTCATAAGTTCCATAAGGTAAAACCCTAACTAAAAACACTCTTTCTCTCCCTCCTCTTGTTCGATCGGCCGTAGGAAACAAACCAAGGGTTTTCGGTTTTTTAAGGGGTTCGACACTTAGGGGATTTACACAACGGGTTTGTGAGTTCGTGATCGAGTACTAGCATACGATATAGGGGTGTCAAGTGTGCGATCGTAGAGGGGTTTTACTTTAAACCCTAATTAATAATAATCTTATTATTATTACTTTATTGGAAGCTTACGCTAAAAGGTACATATTCAATTCTCTCTTTGTTAATTAATATGATTGCATATACGTTCTTATCCGCTGCGTACTCGTGTATTGTTATATGTTTATGTTCATAAATCCTAACAGTGATGACTTCGGGGTAAAGCGGGTAGTCGATTTAAGATAAGTTGGCTCGTAAGCGAATTAACAAAAAAAAGAGTTATCCGTTTAATAATTTGTCTTAAATTAATGCATTACTTTGTAAATACTGTAATTTGTTTGTATTATTCGTTGGGTACATCGAGTACTGGTTAATAATTACGAAATTTTTTTTGAAATGGACTTTTTTGGAGGTGATGTTGTCAAAAGAGTTTTGAGATTTTTTTTTTTTATGAAAGTGGGTAATCTGGTAGCGGTACTACCGGTCTCAAAATTCCTACCCGAACCCGGTATTCCCACTGCTGGTCTCGGTTCGAATAGCGAGACCGGTATTGCCATTACCGGTCTCGATGGGCATCTTGTCAACTTTGCAGTGGATGTGACGTGCTACAGTGGCTCGAGAAGCGAGAGACTGAGACCGGTAGTGGGAAAACCAGTCTCACCGTTTATATATATTTAATTCGAACGCAAATCATACACACCATCTTCCTCTTCCTCAAATAATCAAAGCTTCATTTTATACTTCATTTTCTCAAATGGCAGGTCAAGCATCTTTTGGTGGTGGTACATACCCAAATATCACTAGGGCTGGAGCTAGAAACTCCATTGGGTCTCACATGGTTTCACATGGTTGATGATAACAAGGATAAATCGGACGTGGCAGCTATAATTGGTGGTTTAAGTGCGAGAAAGTCGGCCTATGAGGCCGAAATTGCGAACGTAACACAGTGGTCCGCCCTACTGAAATAGACAGGAGGTACTTGATGTATCTGCAGTCGAAGGTTGGATGGATGGAACTAACCATTAACAATCTTACTCATGCTGATACCTCAATAACGAAGCAGCTTGAGGAAGCGCAGCGCTTTGAACCCGAATTTCGCCCGGTGGGTAGGCGACCTGAAGGTTACGTGACTGACCCGGGAGAGGAATACGCAACACAACACCCCGAAACTGCAGAGCTTGGCTATGAGTACGGTGAATACATTCACCGTAATGATGGTGATAGTGACGTGTCCTCTTCTGATTCTCGATTTGGTTCGCCATATTTTGGCTAAAATAATGATTGTAACTTTTAATTATTATGATTTATGTAATCGTTTCGGTTTTAAATAAAGTAAGTTGTTTTATTAGTTTTTAATGTTGTTTTATATGTTTTTTATTATAAAGTGACAAGGATACCTAATAAGAAAACAAACATAAAATTGATATTCAAAGTTGCCATGTTACAAGAAAACACCTAGGAATTCAGAAAAAACGGATAAAAACAACACACAAAAACGGAAACAGATAAGCGACAAGATTATTGCCATATTCAAAGTTGAGTGCATGTTTTCCTATTATGACCCAATCTGTTGCAAATGTCACATCTAGCTTGTTGCCTTGAGGTTGAAGATCTGCTGGTAGAACTCTCATCCATCTCGTTTCGGTACTGTCTGGTGCGTCTCCTACCCCTATGCGTGACCAGTTTTGTCGGGTCTCCTTGGATCTTCCAATCTACCTCTGCCCAGTAATTTACGTCTCGGAGGGGAGCAAGTGCAGCATTGTACTGATTTATCCACGTCCTGGTTGAGTACCTCTTACTTGGAAGATTAGCAGCTCCCTCCTGTCTATATCCGCAAACAGCAATGGCATGAGAACATGGAAACCTTTGATGCTGCCAAGCTCCACAAGAGCATTTTTTCCTATTATCCGCCATGACAACATTGTATGTGTACTCGCCATTTGCATTTCTTTGGTTTGTTGTAACCGTATACACACCTTGACGTTTATCATACATTTCCACCTTATGGCTTGTTGAGGCTCTTTCACGCATCTGATAAACCTCCCACATTTTGCGAGCTAGTGGTGGGTTCCAATTGCTGGCCTTCCGGTCTCGCTATTCGAACCGAGACCGGCAGTAGGAATACCGGGTTCGGGTAGGAATTTTGAGACCGGTAGTACCACTACCGGATTACCCACTTTCATAAAAAAAAAAACCCAAAACTCTCACCTCCAAAAAAGTCAATTTCAAAAAAAAAATCTAATAATTACTCGTAATTAACTAAAGATTCTTCTGCGTTTAGTATCTTTATTTGTTGTTACAGATTTAATAATAAAAAATTTACGTGAGATCCCCAATTGTCCAATGAAGTATTAGCAGAATAATGAAATTAGTTTTAGTGATGAGAGAGAGAGAGAGAGAGATACCTAATACCTAATGTTGGTCACTTTGAAGTCGTTGGTGGATTGAAAGTGAAGTACGTAAGAACCGAATTGCTGCTGAGTCGTTCTTCCATTTTACTACTCCATACTTTATATCTTTTAATTTGTTTCTTTAATACAAACAAAAAACCATAATATGTAATAATATTAAGTTGTTTTCAATTGAAATTAATAAAAATAAAATAAATTTATGAAATATGCAAGTATTCACATACGTACGCCTACAATTTGTTCAGTACAAGTTTTATAAAGTTTTTAACTACGTGACTAAGTAAACTAATAAGTCATTTGATAATGTAATTCAATGTAATGTAATGAGAGAGCACTCAGCCTGTGTCTTGAAAATGCAAGTTACCTACCTACAAAATATGGACCATTTTGTTTGGTTTGCCAAGGAGAGAAGCACTAGTCTAATCTTTCAAATTAAGAGAGCAATATTTGCAAAGTTTGGATGATGTTGCCATGAAAAATAACCATTTCTCTTCAACTTGATAAATTGATGGATAAGTTGTCTATATCTTTAATTAATGAAAAGGATGTCAAGTACAGATAAGATTAGTTTAAAATGAGATAAGTACCTAATAATTACTATTAAGATCCTGGATTGAATATATAAAGACAAATACCATAGAAAAAGCAAGTAATACAATTACATAAATTTCTTAGTAAAGATTATGTAATATATTTTTGAACCAAAATATAAGACTTTTAGTAACAAAAGGTAGGGCTAGTTTGAACGGAATAGTTCAGTAACCGTTCGACGGAGACTTCGTTCGTATTCGTTCTTTTGGTTATGTTGTGTTTTATGGAAATATACATCCCATTTCGTTTCCATTAGAGTTATGAATGCGAATATCAATGGAGAAAGAATGTAAGATATTGCCTTTACAAAAATAACCCCAATATCAAAAGTTTTATGTTTTGGTGAATGACTTTTTGATTAGATGTAAAACAAAAGTTGGTAGGCCCTCATTTGTAGTTTCCAACTTTTTAGAACTTTCTGCTAGTTGGGTTTCTTTCATTTCTATGGCAAAAATTCATCGATCTTAACCAAAATATAAATACTGCCCACAAGAAAAAAACTTACCGGGGAAAAAAAATTAAATAAATACAAACACCCATTTACCATTCACGCTTCGTTAGTGATGCCAATAAAGAATGTTACATACTAAGTTTACATATGATGGTGAATATGTATAAGATTTTACAAATTGTGTCTAGAATTCAAGTAACTTTCATTAGAAGGCTCAAAAAATCATTTGCACACTCCATATAACATACAATGATCTCTTTAAATTTAACCAGGCACATGATGTTACTAATAGAATGGTTAATTGACTTTGGATTTCAACAAGATTCTAAAATAGTTTTAAAACTCTAAAAGTTACTGAAGACAATTCTCATTTCATAAGGTGTATAGTGTATACCTCCCCGCGATGGAGTGTATCGTATTCTCATGCGACATCTTTAAACTAAATCTTTTGATTCGTCCCTTTAAACTTTAACTTTTGTATTCTATCCTCTATCCTTTTTTTTTTCTTTTTTTTTTGAACGGCAAAAATATATTTTATATAAAAAACCTACTAGCAAAATACTAGAGGTCAAGATACAAGAGTACAAAATCTAGTATACAAGAAAAGAAACTACCTAAAGACTATTGAGAATTACAATCAAACTAACCACGAGCTTAAAAAGCAAGTAAAGGATTGTTGATCCAAACGTCCCATCCAATTGTAGTCTTCTTGCGTCTATAACGGAACCAAAAGTAGGAGAGACTGATTATGGTTTCAACTAGTACGTTGTTCCTTCTCGTAGATTGATTAAATACAACATCATTCCTAACTTTCCAAAGCTCCCACCAAATGGTAAATATGATTGTAATGACAATATCCTTAGTAACCTTAGATTTATTCATGTTGTACACAAACTGAATGAGATCGGCGGGATCAAAGTGAAAAGGAATATCCATATTAAGCCATTTACAAATGGCTTTCCAAACCGTCTTAGCGATATGACAATCTGATATGATATGAAACAACGTTTCAATACCATTTCCACAACAAGGACAGATCAAAGAATTGTGATGAACACCTCTAAACCAAAGATTAAATCTAGTAGGAAGTCGGTTTTTAACAACCCTCCAAGCATGTATATTAACTTTCCTTGGTACGATTTTGTTCCAACTAGTAGCCAAATAATGAGACGGTAATGAGGATTGATCAATGAATGATCTTAATCCCTTAACGGAAAACTCAGCCATACCTTCGAAGTACCATTTCCATTGATCTCGAGCAGTTGTAATAGTCACTTGTTTAATGAGATCAGTAAGATTATGAAGCTGAGATTCTTCGATACCCCCTCTAATATTACGACGCCATCGCCATTGGGCTATACTTCCATTCCAAGTTTCACCAACTTTAATATTCTTTTGTGTCTCCAAAGCATATAAACGAGGATATTGAGAAGCTAGAGGAGAATCATTCACCCAAATGTCATGCCAAAATGAAACATCCATTCCATTTCCAATTTTCTTTTTGATTACAGTTACTGGGATGGTACCTACAATATGTAAGTCATGAACGAGATGCAAAATAGAATGCCAAATACCTGGAGTGGAAAGTGTGACATCGTTTCCAGTAAGGCAAGTGGTGGAAGACTTCGGATAAAGGTTTTTTAATACTTTTACCCATAAAGCCTTAGGACAAGAAAGAAATCTCCATTTCCATTTGTAAAGCAAAGCCATGTTGAATGCTTTTATACTCCCAAAACCCAATCCTCCTTTTTCTTTACTAGCAATGACCAAATCCCATTTAATCCAATGGATCTTAGAAACCTCTGGATCTGCACCCCAAAAGAATTTTGCCCGCATTCCTTCCAAAGTATTACAAACAGTAGAAGGCATGCGAAATAGAGACATATAATAAGTAGGGAGAGAACCAAGTACAGAAGTAATAAGAACCGAGCGTCCTCCGATAGAGAGCAATTTAGCTCTCCATTTCGTTAACCTTTTAGTGAACTTATCAATCACCGGCTGCCAAGAGTTAATTCTTTTCATATTAGCACCAATTGGAACACCCAGGTAAATAAAAGGAAAGCGATCTCCCTTACATCCAGCCAATCTTGCAAAGTTATCTACTTCTGAACCCGAAACTCCAATACCATACAACTTAGATTTCAAGACATTAATCTGAAGCCCAGAAGCTAGGTAGAAACACTTAAAAATATCAATGACATTAAGAAAATTAGATTTAGACCACTCCTCCATAATAATAACATCATCTGCATAGATCAAATGCGAGATAGACAAATCACCGATAGTAATACCATTGAAAAGATTAGCTTCAATCGCATCATTCATCGCCACATGAAAACCCTCCATGGCAATGACAAATAAAAAAGGAGCAAGCGGGTCCCCTTGTCGAAGGCCACGTTCCAAAGCAAACTCTTTCGTGGGGCTGCCATTAATAAGAACAGAAGAACGAGTGGATTGCAGGCAAGATTTAATCCATTGGATACTCTTAACACCAAAACCCATGAATTGGAGAATATTAAGTAAATATTCCCAACTCAACGAATCATAAGCTTTAGCGATATCCACTTTGAAGAACATAGTTTTCATCTTTTTCCGTTTGAATGAATGAAACAGCTCATTAAGAATCATAGGACCATCGAGAATCTGTCTATTTTTGATAAAAGCGGATTGTACCGGATCAACAATATCATCAATAAATTGAGCAATTCTATTCACCAAAATTTTGGAAATAATCTTGTAAATGACACCAATGAGACTAATAGGCCGAAAATCATTTACCGTTAAAGGAGAATCCACCTTGGGTATTAAAGTGATGAAGGAAGCATTACATCCGATAGGAAATACACCAGTCTCGAAGAATTCATTAACTGCCGAGAAGATATCCTTTGCATGACATCCCAATACCTCTTGACAAAACCAAATGTAAATCCATCCGGGCCCGGAGATTTGTTACTACCACAACTCCATATAGCATCTTTGATCTCGGTAATAGAAACTTTTTCTTCCAGTATCTCCAAATGTAAAGACGACAGCTGCTTAAACTTATGGCTGCGATTGGCATAAGGTAAACAAGGAAATCTAGCAAATTTGTAAGTATAATGGTCTAGTAAAACCTGTTTCACGGACGGTGGATCTTCCAACCAAGTACCATTAGATTTAATACCTTGCACCATGAGTTGCTTTCTCTTTTTGTTTATGATTCCATGAAAAAACTTGCTGTTTTCGTCCGCTTCCAAATTCCATTTAATCTTGGATTTCTGTATCACATCTTCTTTTTGGCGTTTTTCAAGGACACTCATCTCATTGACAAGATTACACCGACGAGATCTGTCAATACTATTAACAGTTCCTTTGTCCACCTGTTGATCGATGTTACGAATCTCAAGAGCAAGACTTTCAATATCGTCTCTATCCGATCTTCTATTTTGATTCCACCAACGAATCTTTTTCTTAAGACCTTGAAACTTATTTTTCAGATTAATGAGGGCTGAATTAGACTTGAGATAGTCACCATGATTCCAAAATTTACACCATATCATCGAATCCCTCAATCTCGAACCAGGAGTGAAATATTTTGAAAGAACATGAGGAAAAGAAAAAATCCGTTTTTTAACAAATTTATTAGGATCCCAAACTGAAAGGATCCCTCCTGAATGACCATTAGCCAAAATAATAGCATACTCAAAGTTAGAATTGCCCCATAATCGACGAATCATCATAAGGTCTATAGAAGACATAAATGTTTCTTGAAAACCCACAAAATTTACCCCATATTTATTCAACATGTTGACAATCTTCACTTTCTTATTAACATCCTCTATCTTTAATAAATAGTTTTTGTAACTCATATTGAATTGCCTATGTCATGTCCTGCTAAATAAATCTTATTATCGTACATCCATTTTTCCTTGGACTTTAAATTATTTTTGTTTGTTTCCGTCTACTAATTTTAATCAGTAACATTGTGTTTGGTTTGCAAGAATGGGAATGAATTTCATTCCCATTGAGGTTGTTTGGGTATCAGAAATGAGCATATTTGGAACACATCTAAAAGGTTAGGCTTGAAATGTTAAGCTTGAATGTTGATTCTCATTCTCATTCAAACCTAGTTATTAACTTATTATAGTGATTTTTATTAGCAAATCAAACACCCCCTAACTTTTCGTAATCATATAATTTTCCACTGTCTTACTTAATGTACGGACGATTAAGCCCGTAAACAAAAAAAAGGGGCGTAGCTACTCGTAGACATTCCCAAAAAACGAAACCGGAAAAAATCTTGAAGAACCGATCGGTTTGGAACCGGTTCCAGTTTCGGTCCCAAAAATCGGTTCCAAATCGGTTTGGTTCCGGTTCTTAGACTAAAAATCCAAAAAAGAACTGATCAAAAGCTGACCAAAACCGGTTCCGGTTCTTGAATAACCGACTCTTCGCCGCGTTGACTGGAACCGCTTCCAATTCCGGTTCTGGTTACTAAAAAAACCGATTTTGCCCATGACTAGCTACTCGCCTAGACGGCTACTCTCGAAAAGAACAAAATTGAACCATATGGCCTTTCTAGTGGGCCGTTATGTCTCTATTTTAGTAGCCCATTTTAGTATGGGCATTGTTTGGTCGTTACTCGTTACGTACAAAGATGTTTTCCTTTACTAATTAGTAAATGAGTTTATGTAATTGGTGTCAATAATATTTATAGCTTAAAAAAGTATACTTTATACATAATTTATCAACTTTTATATATTCTAAACTATAAAAGTGCACACCTCTTGTTGACGATATTATTTTCTAACATATTATCAACAACTCTTAGAATTATCATTAGCAAAAACCACAAGTAAAAGTAAAGCAATGTTATGCATCTTCCGATCAATAATTCTGCAATACACTTTATATATGGTATAAGAAAACATATTTGGAGATGAATTCGACATATTATTGAGAGAGAATTTTGTTGTATATTACATTTCTTGAATTGTATAATAAAATGAGAAAATACAGAATATATATAAATTCGAAATCAGTAACCGCCTCTAACTAACCACTTATAATATTTACATTCCTAACCCTGAACTATTAAATTATCTCCATCTGGTCCTTGGACTTCTTTAATTACATTTGTCCACAATTTATCAAGCATCTTTGTAGGAGCTCTTGTGTCTTGTGAAGGTGTCTAGTTCTCTTGAGGTCTTTCATTACATTGTGAACTTGATGAAGAGTATTTATACTTTGTATGCTATTATTCCCCCCGCAAATTGACAAGGAGTAAGGATTACAAATTGTCAATTTGGAAAGACAATTGTAGTGAAGGTGCCTGGGTAATGCCTTGGTCATTATGTCAGAAACCTGAGCTACAGAAGGGATGAATTTTGGAAGAAGGAGACCCTGTTTAATCTTGTCCCTGATGAAATGGCAATCTATCTCAATGTGTTTGGTCCTGGCATGTTGAACTGGATTTGTAGCTAAGGAAATGGTGGAAGAATTATCACACAAAATTGTTGTTGGATTAGTGGTGAAGACTTGAAGTTCCTGCAGGAGGCATTTGATCCAGGATATTTCACATGCAGTATCTGCCATAGATCGATATTCTGCTTCAGTGGAAGATCTTGAGACAACTTTCTGTTTCTTAGATTGCCAGGAGAGAAGATTAGTACCCAGAAAAATGGTGAAACCAGTAATGGATCTTCTGGACATGGGACAACTGGCCCAGTCACAGTAAACAACAAGATATGTGGATGGAGTAGTAGAGAAGAAGAGGCCTTGAACAGGGTAGTTCTTGAGATATCTGAGTGTTCTAATCAGTGCCTTCATGTGAGTTGTTCTTGGAGAATGAGAGAATTGACTCAAGGTTTGTGCAGCAAATGCAATGTCTGGTCTGGTTATTGTGAGATAGATAAGTTTACCAACAAGTGTTCTGTAAAGGGTGTGATCAGAGTCAGAGAGTAAGGTGCCTTGGGAGTGATCAAGTTTGACACTGGGATCAAGGGGAGTGGCTGCAGGTTTAGCATCAAGAAGGTTAGCCAAGGTTAAGAGTTCCAGGGTATATTTTCTTTGGCTGAGTGAAAGGCCATGTTGATTTCTGAGAAATTCAATACCAAGGTAGTAATGAATAGGGCCAAGGTCCTTGATGCTAAATTTATTGTCAAGATGAGATTTAATAGACTTGATGTGGTCAATATTATTTCCTGCAAGAAGAATATCATCAACATAGACCAGAAGGGCAGTAAATTGATTTCCTTTGGTGAAAGTGAATAAAGAGGTGTCAACATGGCTTTGAGTAAAACCAATCTGAAGAAGGGAAGTGGAGAGTTTTTCAAACCATTGTCTGTTTGCCTGTTTGAGACCATATAAGGACTTTGTGAGTTTACAAACATGACCATCTGGTTGTTTTGGGTAACCCTGTGGGATTGTCATGTAAACTTCCTCTGGTAAGTCACCATGGAGAAAAGCATTGTTGACATCAAGTTGCTCTATGGACCAGTTGTGTTGAATGGCTACAGCAAGGAGAGTTCTAACAGTGGTCATTTTTGCCACTGGAGCAAATGTTTCAGTGTAATCAGTTCCCTCTTTTTGTGTAAAGCCTTTAGCCACAAGTCTGGCTTTGAATTTGTCTATTGTACCATCAGCTTTGTATTTCACTCTGAATACCCATTTGCAGCCAATAGGAACCTTGCCAGCAGGTAAAGGGGTAATATCCCAAGTACTATTTTGTTCTAAAGCCAATAATTCTTTGTTCATAGCTTCTATCCATCTTACATCTTTAGATGCCTGGTGATAAGTGGTGGGTTCAGAGGTGGTGGTGATGTTATTGATGAGAGACAGAGAACTGGAGGAGAGATTGGCATAATTGAGGTAATGTGAATGATGAAATTTGGAGGTAATGTTGTGAATGAGGGATTTTGGTAGGGTATGATGATAATCTGCCAGTTTTGTGGATAATTGTTTAGTTCTAGATGATTATCTAAGGGAAGGATGTGGATTTGGAATGGGATGAGAGATTGATGTGGGTGGGGAGGGGGTGGAGTTGAAATTGAAGCAGTTGTATCTTGTGAGTTGTTGGAGGGAGAAGTGGAAATGGCAGGGGAAGAAGTAGTTGATGATGTATCAGGAGGGGAGGAGGAAGGTTGTTCAGGGTGAAGGGGAGGGTGTGTTGGAAGTGAGAGGTTGAAGGAAGGGAGTTGTTGGTGATGTATCAGGAATTGGAAAAGAGGGGAGATTTGATTTTGATGAATTATGGAATTTTTGACATTGAAAAGGGAAAATGGACTCATTGAAAAGGACATGTCTACTTGTGTGTGTCTTGTGAGTGGTAGGGTCATAGAGTAGGTAGCCCTTTTGATTGGAGGGATAGCCAATGAAAACAGTGGGAATGGCTCTAGGGGCAAATTTGTCATGAGTTTTGTTATAGAAAAATGCTTGGCAGCCAATTACTTTCAAATGGTCAATTGGGGGTGGCTTGCCATAAAGAATTTCGTAAGGGCTTTTATTATTGAGCACAGGAGTGGGAATTCTGTTGATAATATAAGTTGAAGCTAAAATGCAGTATCCCCATAAGTGAATTGGAAAATGTGCTTGAAAATGAAGTGACCTGGCCATTTCAAGAAGGTGTCTGTGCTTTCTTTCTACACGAGCATTTTGTTGGGGAGTATATGGACAAGTGGTTTGGTGAATGATGCCAGTAGTTTCAAAGAATTGTTTGAGTGAGTCATTGAGAAACTCTGTACCATTGTCTGTCCTGATGGTTTTGATGGTAATTTTAAAGTGATTTTTGATGTAAATATAGAAGGATTTAATGGTAGAAATAACATGGTGCTTATTGGGTAAAAAATAGGTCCAGGTTGCCCTTGAATGATCATCAACAATTGTCAGAAAATATTTGCATTTTTGTATGGTGGGGTGTTTATAAGGACCCCATACATCAATGTGGATAACATCAAACAGAGAAGAGGCATGAGATTCACTTGAAGTAAATGGTAACATGTGATGTTTAGACAAAGGACATATTTCACACATAGATTTGGAATCATATTGTACAGAAGCAGGAACAGAATTTATTTTCTTTATTACAGGAAAAGAACAATGGCCTAATCTAGCATGCCAGAGATAGGCTGAACTTGTGGTGCTCAAGACAGATGCCTTTTGGTGGACAGCAGAGGAGGATGCTTCAGGTGAGAAGAGATACAGACCATTACATAGGATGCCATGGGCAATCTTTTTGTCATGGTCCTGAAAAATGCAAGAATTATGAGTAAAAGTGATGGAAGTATGAGGAGTTAAAAGTCTGCTGATAGAGATGAGATTGTAAGTGAAGGTTGGGACATAGAACACATTTTTGAGAGTGATATGTTCATTTAGGGTTACAGAGCCAGTTATGGTGACTTGGGTGGTTTGGCCATTGGGTAGGGATAGAGTGATAGGTATTTTCAAGACATATATATCATGCATTTTATCAAGAGAGGTGCATATATGGTCAGTGGCTCCACTATCATTGATCCAGACATCTTTAGACTTAGATAGACATGCAGCAATAAATCTGAATTTAGGCTTAGAAGTATGAGTAAAGGAATATATACCTGCATTGGGAAGAGACTGACCAGAAGTGTCATTGTTTGTGATGAAGAGCATCAGTTGGTTGACTTGGTTTTGCAGTTGATCAATCTTTGCAGTCATGAGGAGATCAGGTGATTGTGTGTTCTGAGTGAAGTATGGAACCTCTTGTGGTTGTGAAGTGGAT
Organism: Erigeron breviscapus; assembly: GCA_034093135.1. Classification (NCBI taxonomy): domain Eukaryota; kingdom Viridiplantae; phylum Streptophyta; class Magnoliopsida; order Asterales; family Asteraceae; genus Erigeron; species Erigeron breviscapus. The sequence goes on from CM067169.1 coordinate 143,427,819, forward strand.
GCAATATCTGCATTTCCAGTGACCATGTGCACAGAAGTTCCGATCGATCGATTCGCGATTCCTACGACTATGTAAGTGCGGAATCCAAACATAATCGTTATTGAGGTAATTGAATGAAACAAACACATATATAAACACGAAATCAATAAGAACAGGAGATATAAATCTGATTCCTTTATCATTAGTCGAATGATTACAATGAATAAATCCGTTTACAATACATCTACGATGATTACGGATTACAATCAACGAGACGACTCTTGATAATCGAATAATATGGGCGGCATCTCGAGGTATAGATCTCTACCTCGAGAACCTAGTGAATGAAATCTGTTGCAACTAAAATCATAACCTAAAAACCGAAACCTAAGAACAATATTATAGGCTACAAATGGGCTGGGCTTCAAACTCGTGGGCTTCCAAACGCGTGCTACAGTAACACGTGTTTAGTCAAACTCGTGTTACTGTTCACACGAGTTTGTCCAAACTCGTGGTACTGTTCACACGAGTTTGTCCAAACTCGTGGTAATGTTCACACGAGTTTGTCCAGTTATCTGGATAATCTCTGTAAAGTAACAGCCCTTTAATTGAGATGCATCGGACACAAATTGTGCACCAGAACGTGCACTTACACACACCACACACACACAGCACCTTTGTAGTTGTTTGTGGTTTGAGTTCTTGGTGGAGGTGGTTGGTATTTAAGATGTAGAGGGTGTCCAGCAGGGTAGCCAACCAATTTATAGCATTCTTCCTTAGTGTGACCTTCCCTGTGACAATATAGGCAAATGGTTCCCTTTTTAAAACTGTTTTTCCTCTCAATTGGTAATTGTGACCTTTGAATATATGGCTTGGGATTTGAAGTGAATGAATTAAGAGCAATGGGGGTATTCAGAGGTTGTTTGGTGCCTTCTCTTTGTTTCTCCTCTTGCCTAAGCATACTGTAAGCCTTAGAGACTGCAGGAAGTGGTTGCATAAGCAGGATTTGTCCTCTGACATTTGTGTAACTCTCATCCAAGCCCATTAAGAACTGAACTAGCCTTTTTCTTTGTTCTCTTGACACATGTTTTTTTCCATTTTCACAAGAACAGACACAAGTACAACCATAAGGTGCTTCAAGGGCATCAAGTTCATCCCACAGACCTTTGAGTTTATGATAATATGTTTCTATGGGGGTATTTGCTTGACAGAGTTGAACAATTTCATTAGTTACTTGAAAAATCCTATGGCCATCCAATTGAGAATAATGCTCACCAAGTTCTCTCCACAAAGCACAAGCAGAACTCACAAAATTCAGATTATTACTAATTTGATCAGAAACAGTATTCAGAATCCATGATATCACCATGTCATTAGCTCTCTCCCAAAGAGGCCTCAATTCAGAACCAAGATCAGGTTCTTTATACTCACCAGTAACAATTTTCATCTTATTCTTTGCACTTAATGCTATAGACATTGAACGTTTCCATGAATTGAAGTTTTCAGAACCAGTAAGCTTCTTGGTGATAAGAATGATACCTGGATGGTCATTTTGATGAATATAGAGAGGGTGATTGACTGAGTCAATTGGAGGATCAGCAGGTGGAGGAGGAGTGGTAGAATCATCAGCCGCCATGAAAAACCTTTAATTTTGACCTAAAAAACTCAAAAACACATAATCTTGCCGGAATTTCACCGGAGAAGATGATCGGAAACAATTAGGGTTTGATCGGAGTGATGAATAGAGTGAATTGACACCGAATTGAAGCTTTATGTAGCTTCAATTAAGCTCTGATACCATATAAGAAAACATATTTGGAGATGAATTCGACATATTATTGAGAGAGAATTTTGTTGTATATTACATTTCTTGAATTGTATAATAAAATGAGAAAATACAGAATATATATAAATTCGAAATCAGTAACCGCCTCTAACTAACCACTTATAATATTTACATTCCTAACCCTGAACTATTAAATTATCTCCATCTGGTCCTTGGACTTCTTTAATTACATTTGTCCACAATTTATCAAGCATCTTTGTAGGAGCTCTTGTGTCTTGTGAAGGTGTCTAGTTCTCTTGAGGTCTTTCATTACATTGTGAACTTGATGAAGAGTATTTATACTTTGTATGCTTGATACAAATATGGAAGCTGATATTTGTATCACAACAATTAGTGAATCTATCACATTTGCATATCACATATTTGTACGGTATGTAGTGAAACTTGCACATTGTGGTAGATTTTATAATTATATGTGGTACACTTATCATCATTTTCCTTTATATAGACAAGGTAATCATTACAAGAATTAACCAATAATCTAAAATATGACTTCATTGTCAGGCTGATTGTTAAGATGCATCAACCTTAACAATGGCTAGGAATGAATTTTCTTACAGATATGACTTCGAGACCATTAACCACTTGGTGGTAGATTGTGAGATTGCCAAAATAGTATGGCATTCTATTGAAAAATAGCTAGGAATGATTTTTTTTTCCAGACATGCCTCCTCTAGAGATAATACAACAAGTGGATACATTATTGACTGCTCCGTCAAAAGTAAAACGGATGGTGGAAACTGTTATAAACACGGTTTGGTGGATCATTTAGCGGCCGCAATGACGTGGTATTTGCCCATACGAAGAAGGATTCAGGTCTTATTGAATCGATTCTTTTGTATTCTTATTCGTGGTATAATACTCGTAATAGGAAGAACTCTATTCGGTGGGATGCGTGGATGCAAAACCCTCTCCTTGATTTCGGTTCATCTCTTTTCATCCCGTTTTAATAACATATGTTCAATAAAAAAGATGCATCAACCTTAAAACTTTTACAAGTATACATCCTACGTTTACACTAATTATTTGTCTTATATTCATGTTGTGATATTGTTATTGTTATAACCATCAAGTATGGCCATATGGGCGATTGGGTACTAGTCGATATCATTGTCTCGGGCAAGGGGGAGAGTAGCTTAGCGTTTGGGCTGGCTTATCGGACACTAATGGGTATTCTTACTTCTTAGTTCTTAGAGCTCATAAAATGTTATTTTGTTTTTGCTGACAGTAGACAAAAAGAACACTTATTGGTGGATTTCTTGACTATTTATTTAGGTTATTAACACTTTTTAGTTAATTCTCTATCTCTAGACTTCTAATGCGGAGAAAATTTACAAAGCAATTTGGAGTTGGACAAAAAAAGAAACTTTTTCAGCATAATCAACGAACACATGTTTACCATCAGCATTTTGAATACAAGAACTTAATCCACCCGTTGTTGCAAATCACTAGTCCAAATTATGAAATTATCATATTTCATCAATTTATTGGTGCTTAAAAGTAGTAGTTGCATTGGCCGGGTTAATTTTCGTTGTGTAAGGAAAATGAGTAGATGGCATAAGTCACATAACCCTTACTTTAATGGGTGGGCCCAACCTAGTTAGTGGGCCTATTTGATTTAATAGGCTAAGTTAGATAACAGTTAACATCATAAAAATTATATATTTGGGTTGGTCATGTCCAAGTAGATACGCTGCATAGGTGAGTACGGTTACTTATGGAATCTGAGGTGTACATGTGGTAGTGTACTAGTGTGCGATTGGAGAGCGAGATATGACGTGATAATGAGAATGGCGGTGGCATGGTGTTACTGGTAAAGGGAGGAGGAAATGAGATTTCCAATGGTTGGAACTTGGAAGGATGGAGGGTACACACGTAGACGGATAAGATTTTCCTATTCAAGTTATCTAACATGTGTATCCAGCACCTTTTGAGTTTTTTCAGTCCTTCAAGTAATGTTCTTTAATAAATTAGGATTTTTGTTCAAAAAATATATGGTATCTAAGTAATAAGGTTCTTTTTTAAAATGATATTGAAGAAATTCATGTTACATAAACAAAAATATATAAATGTATTAAAATGATATTGAAGAAATTCATGTTACATAAACAATGACTCATTTCTAAGTGATTAAAATTATGTTACTTCTATGTTGAGTAAACAACTACTAGTATTCTTTTTATTGGCAATAAACCTGATAAATTACTTACCTGATTGACTTTAAAATTACAAATTTAAACTAGCATGATACCCGCGCAATGCAGCGTCGGTGTGATGGCGGCAAAAGATGGTGATGGTGGCGGCGGCGTTAAATGGTGTTTATAATTGATGTAAAAGTGTTTGATTTAAATGGGGTAGTAGAGATATATTTTATAATATAAGTGACTGATGATGTAATTTAATATTAAGGTTGGTGGTAATTTAATTTATTAAATATAATATAGAAGTATTAATTAGGTTTGTTAAACAGACTTTCTTTATTTTAATACCAGAAACTTCAAGCCAAGGTAAAAATGCATAGTTAGCATTGTGCATTAAGTTTAGGAGGTATTTGATTGATGAGTATGAAAATGAAAAAAATGAGTTTGATTAATAATCCAATGATTTGATCGATGGGTTGGTTAAAAGATTAAGAATAAAAAAAACACACCATTTTGGTATATTTAAAACGATTATCTATTTATGGGATTAAAAAACTCATTCTCATTCATAAAAATGTTTAAGCTGGGATAAATTTTGGGTGTAAGATGTAATTGAAACAAGTCCGAATCAAGAGCAAATACTTGTCCAATACAAGAGCAAATGGTCATAGTCCTCTTTATTAATGAAAAAGGAAAGTCAAACCTTTTAAAATCCGAAGGAGGAGTCAGCCCAACTCCCCCTTTAAGATAGCTTTGGATTTCGGGTTCATTATACTTACGACTAGGCGTGCCCACCCCCCACCCGCTCCTTCTCTTTATTTACCTTTTAGTTCCACCCCCTTTACTTTTAATTTTTTTTCAAACAAAGCATATTTCTATTTTTCCATCCTTTCCAAAAGTATTCTTTCACTTGCGCAAAAAATGAACAATTTATATATCTAACATATATAGTGTCCGACTGTATCAAGATATTGGCTATTCAGTAAGTCATTATAATTTTTTTACCACATTTAAATAATTAGCTTTTCATTTTGATTTACTAAAAAAATACTCCGTATAACATTTTATCCATTGAGTTGTCATTATCGAAACTATATAATTTGAAAAGTTAATCTATCACACGTGACTCAAAATAACACAATAGTAACTAAAACTGGGACATGAATTAAATACGTATCATACTAGTTGAAACAATTACTTACTATAATAAAGCAAATAGATTCTTTATCTGCATTTTTGGCATAAATAAATCATATGTAAATTATAAACAAAAGATTGAGTTTGGTTGAGTGGTAAAGACCTTGCCCCCTAAAGGGGAGGTCCCTGGTTTGATTCCTTTCCCCCAAATTTTTTAAATTCATTTTTTCTTTTCAAAATTTACATTTTTAACCCATAAAACTTTCATATATAACCCTGAAATTTTATATTTGAATAGATTGATATACATACTTTTATAAAACTTTCATATATAACCCTGAAATTTTATATTTGAATAGATTGAATATATATACTTTTGTCTTTTTTTGTTTTCTTTGATTTTATATAAAATCAATTTAAGTAACATATTTTTGTTTAAACATAACCTTTTCCTTGATAATTTTTTTAAAAGTTTTTTTTCTAAATTTTAATTTTGGGTTTTTTTTTTAAATATTTGTTTTCTTTTATTTTTATTTTGCAATATTTTGATTTTTTAATATTTTGTTATTTATAATTTTTTTTTATATATTTTGATATATTTTTTTAGCAAGTTTTTTTTGTAGAATTTTGTTACGTATATTCTTTTGATTCTTTTTGTTTCATTTTTTGTTTTCTATTCACTTTTGAGTTTCTTTATTAATGTTTTTTCCTTCATGATTTTTTTGAGTAAACATAAACGTGATGGTATACCCGTATGTTGTCACGTGCCATACCATGTAAAAAGGCCGCAAAACCAGATACGCTTAACATACCAAATATTAAACAAACATGGTCTTAGATGGAGTGGACAACTTTTGAATGTGTTGTGTTATTGCCCTTAAATAAACATATTTGCGTTTTATTTGTTCTTTAGAAGGTTTTTTAAACATTATGTTTTACGCAATTACTATTAAATTGGAAATAAACACATTTACGATGTTGTGTTTGTGGTAATGCATTTAAATAACAAAACATGAAAAAACGATAATTACAGCCCGCAACGCGGGGCTTCCGAATCACCTAGTTTTGAATATTATGCAAGGTCTCAAGGAATACCAGTGTTACATTGACAAAGTTTCAATCAAGTTATGAATGCAATAAACTATCATAAACGAATATTCAAACTAACTATAGTAAATAGATATTGTTAATACAAATGAATATAAGTTTCAATGCCAGCCTCTTGCTTGCTTCTTGACATTGTTGTAGTATCTTATTCGCCATTCTAAATGTTCTATACATGATGAAAGAAATTTTATTTTTAAATTTTTTTATATCTTTTTTGTAGCAAATTAGTAGTTTTTATTCGAGACACCACAGTGGCATATAATTGAGCAGTTTCCAGTGCTCGAATGTATTCTATATCATAAAAAAAAAATAACATATTAGTTAGATGGTCGATGTTTGAAAATTTTTTAAAGCAGCTTAAACATTGTTGATAACCGATTTAGTTAATGTGGAAATGTATATTTTTCTAGTGGCTAAACTTGTCATGGAAGAGTGTCTCTGCTTTGGAGTTTGAACCAAAACGAGAGAAAAATAAGTATATAGAAGTAAAACAAAAACAAACAAAAAAAAGGGGAAGAAAAGAAACAAAGAAAAGCAAAAGTCACCTCAAAACCCCCCTTCACTTTGAGATACACTTTCTTTTTGACCCTATCCTTTGAGCACCCTCTCTTTTCTTTCCCTTTTACCTTTGTCTCACAAGTCTTTTCTTTTTGGGTCTTTTAGTTTTACCAATAGCTTTTCCTTTTTCTCTTCTCTTTTTTATATTTCCTAACACACCCGTAGCTTTTCTTTTGTCTATTGTTGCCCCCATCTCTATATTGAATAATCAAAAGTGTTTTTGGCCTTAATATCGATATCTTTTCACATTAAAAGTTTCTAAAATGGGCTACTTTTTTACTTTTTTTAACTTAAATACAAATTAAAAGAAAAAACCAACAATTACTTACTATCCATATTAAGTAGTGTAAGTTATTCCTGTTGTCATTTGTCAGTTTGATATGCACAAAATAATAAAAACAATAGAAAAATTACGATTAAGATCAAGTGTTGTCGTATGAGTACAACATGAGTTTGAATGAAGAGATTAATTTCACAAAAGTATTGTTTGATTTAATGAACACTGAGTATTACGAAACTTTTTTTAAAAAATAAGCCCGATAGTCAAAAACTCAATTGCATAGATGGTTACATCTTTTCGCAAATATGTATGTCCTCTAGTATTCTAGTGGAAAAATAAAACTAACTAATGAACAAAATCATTTAATAATTGAAGTTGACAGAAACGAACATATGATATACAGTCTTCTAATGCGTATACGTGTTTACCCATTTATTATTATTTTTATTAACAAATTCTGATATTCTATATATAGTTTTCACAAGTTATAAGTGTTTTAGTTATACTATTAGGACCGTACCAATTGGGAACATTAGTCGACAAATTGGCATTCGTTGGTGAATCGGCATTCCTTCTCTTTGAATTTTTTTCTTCTAAAATCACTGATATAGGAATATCAAATACACGTTAAATTAATGAGATCCGTGTTAGAGAGTCTATTGAGGAGTAAATCCTATAATTAAACCATTTAGAAAAAACCTTTTTGTCAAGAATTAAACTTAAGAATTTTGGTTACAAAATTATTGCCTATTATATTCATACGCATGTAATTAATCCATAATATATAAATGAATTAGTTTAGGCTATAAGGAACAAAGCATTCCTTTTCACGCCCCAATGCCACGTCCACTTTGCACGCCCACTTTGCTCGTCGAATTTTTCACGCCCTCTGTCTTTTTTTGTCCAAGAACGCCTCTTGGGGCACTGTCTTCCGGGCGTTCCGGGGCGTTCAAAGAGAAAAAAAGTGAAATTTAACGCTATGGGGAGCCTTGCTCCGTTCAGTCTTACATAGATAGTTTGATAATTGTCTTTCATGAAAAGAAAAAAATAAAAATAAATTATTGCTTGGTTACATAGATACTTGGATAATTGTATTTCAACATCTAATCAACTAATCACGTTTAATATGGGAATAAACATTAGAGAAAATACTCTAATAATTACCATCGGAAAATGCAATGTGACGCCATATATTTGTTATTGTTAAGGGAATCAAACAAATACACGACTCGTCTATACTTTGATTCATCCTTTCTCTCTCTGTGACTGTAGGCCTAAAAAGCTTATTCTTTTCTCTATCTCTCTCTGAAACTCTAGCAGGCCAAACACACCATTAAACGAAGGGAAAGCTTTCCCACTTTTACTCCACTTCTTTTATTTATTTATACCCCTCATTTTTAATTAACCAGACCCAATATACATTTTATTTCTCTCAAAACTGCTACCATATTTCCTCACTCACTCTTTCATTCTGGCTTTCCCTACGATGGACGTGTTTAGCCTTGTCAAATTCTGGCGAAATGCCGGCATCGGAGACCCCTTAACCTCCACTAACTTCGACATAATATCCGACGACGAATCTTCATTCTTCGATTTAGTCTTCACTACTACTAATAATAATAATAATGACCAATGTGTGGATTCTTCAACTATCAACATCATTAGTGACTTTCACTCAAATGACCATTACCAACTACAACAACAGCAAGGTTGTATTTCAAACATGGATGGCCTTGACACAAAGTCAAAGTCAAACCACACTTATTATCCCTGTTCATCTCCACATTCCATTTTTTTCAACAAGAGCAAAATATTACCTCTAGATTCATCATCTTCCTCCAGCACTACAAAATCACCTAAATCCCCATTTCGTGTTTTGAAATTGGGCTTTCAAAACAACAAAATGAAACATGAGAGTAAAAGTGAAATAAAATGTGATAAAGAAGTCACTACTATTAGTTCCTTACTAAAACGTGACAACAGTTTGCCTAACAAACTTCTTAAATCCGAACAACATCACGACCATTCTTCCAAGCGCTTTTCCAGACAAGTTGTTTACAAATACTTGAATATCATCAAACCTTCCAAGCGGTTTCACGATAAGGTCCGGTTGCCGGATAACTCGTTTCCGACGTCATCTCCGGCCACAACTTCTATCTTTTCTCCGAGAAAGTATCTCGGTAAGAGCAGGTCATCCTCGTCGTCATCCGCCGCAGTTAAACCGGTTCCGTTACCGGCGTTAAGAAGAGATGATTCTGCTTTGCAACAACAGGATGGAATCCAAAGTGCTATTCTACACTGTAAAAAATCCTACAGTAGTAGTTCACCTTCTCGAGGTAAATTTTTATTTACTTATCGAAGATATTAATTATTAATTATCTTTCAAAAAAAACTTATTTAATTAATCAACCGTCCACTACTTTTATGTCAGAAAAACAAGTAATAATAAATTGACTACTTTAATTTGTTTTTCAGGTTGTCAAGTTTTATCAAGATCTGGGAGTGCTCCGTCTCACGGGGCTCGGATCTCTGTTGATGAAGAAAAACGAAGCAGCATCTGACTCTGCTGATGGCGCGCGGGAAGAAATATAGATAGATAAATATAATAAATTCATGTATTGTATTTATGTTTTATTTAGTACTCTGCTGGTGCTGCTGTTTATCATTAAAAAAATGGTTAGGATAATGATAAATCAACCTAACTCATGTGCCTAAAATTAACCTAATCATAAGATGGTGACTTTTGGAAGAATCAATGAATAAGATTAAGAAAGACACTTAGTGAAATATACATGTCAAATTTTTAAGCTTTTAGGTTGATTATTAGGCATACTTTTAGGTCAATTTATCATTTTTCTTAAAAAAGTTATATAGTGGGGGGAGTAGGTTTTTAGATGTAAAAAAGTAAACAAAGGTGATGATTACATCATCAGAATTATGGCAGGAAGATTAAACGAAATGATGAATAAAATCTTTTGCTTGTGTTGTTTGTTCCACAGTTCCACTCTATCTTTTTCTTGTAAATTGAACTCTGATTATTTAATATTTAATATAAGGCAAAAAATAATACTCTTTACGTATAAATATTTTAATATTTGTTAATATTTGTTAAAAGATAAATAAATACTTTAATCTTTATCCACTTCCTCTTAAATGCAATATATTAGTCTACATTTTAATGCAAGTGTAAATGGGGCATGATTATGTATTTCGATTGTAATAAACTCATTTCCAAAGTATATGTTTTTAGGTTAAAATCTGTGCAATCGAAAAATGATATTTAGTACGTGTTCTTGTTAAAGACAGATTTTTCTTTAAAACTAACGAATATTTATACCAGTTTTTAGATTAACAAGTCACTTCAAAACCGATAGGCTTAATTTTAGTACAACACCAAATTTTTTAAATAATAATTTAATAGAAACATAACATACTACACTAATTTTTAATACCTTTATGTATTTCGATTGTAATAAACTCATTTCCAAAGTATATGTTTTTAGGTTAAAATCTGTGCAATCGAAAAATGATATTTAGTACGTGTTCTTGTTAAAGACAGATTTTTCTTTAAAACTAACGAATATTTATACCAGTTTTTAGATTAACAAGTCACTTCAAAACCGATAGGCTTAATTTTAGTACAACACCAAATTTTTTAAATAATAATTTAATAGAAACATAACATACTACACTAATTTTTAATACCTTTATGTATTTCGATTGTAATAAACTCATTTCCAAAGTATATGTTTTTAGGTTAAAATCTGTGCAATCGAAAAATGATATTTAGTACGTGTTCTTGTTAAAGACAGATTTTTCTTTAAAACTAACGAATATTTATACCAGTTTTTAGATTAACAAGTCACTTCAAAACCGATAGGCTTAATTTTAGTACAACACCAAATTTTTTAAATAATAATTTAATAGAAACATAACATACTACACTAATTTTTAATACCTTTATGTATTTCGATTGTAATAAACTCATTTCCAAAGTATATGTTTTTAGGTTAAAATCTGTGCAATCGAAAAATGATATTTAGTACGTGTTCTTGTTAAAGACAGATTTTTCTTTAAAACTAACGAATATTTATACCAGTTTTTAGATTAACAAGTCACTTCAAAACCGATAGGCTTAATTTTAGTACAACACCAAATTTTTTAAATAATAATTTAATAGAAACATAACATACTACACTAATTTTTAATACCTTGTCCGGCCGCTCGTAGTAAGCTCGTCCTTGAGCTCTTCCTTCTCTTCTTTGAGCTCTTCCTCAAGGACATTACTAGCTCTTCCTTCTCTTCTTTGAGCTCTTCCTCAAGGACATTACTGCTACCACTCCCTTCCTCCTCGTCGAAAAGCACTCCCTTCCTAATTAAGAACAAGAACGACGGAGTGTGGTGGGCCTATTTGCGTTGTAACCGTTGCGGATAAAAAAAAACAAAAAAGTTTAGGAAGAGATGAGGAAGAGGTGAGAAAAAGATTTAGGAAGAAACCTTTGTAAGAGAGGCCTTACTCGGCCACAAACTACCATCTTTGTCAAATGAGAAGTGATATTAGTACTGTTAAAATGTACATCTTGATTGTTATGTCTCTCTTATTTGGATTGTTTGTGTTACAGATTTAGTTGGAAGGGTAGATTGTGTCAAAAGAAGAGAACTAAAGTTGAAGGACTGAAGATGAAGAAGAAGAAAGAAGAGGGGCTGATGTGCTTATTATGCTGTCTATATAAACTGGATGTTTCTCCAGTTTAGGGTTACAACACTATTATTATCCTTTGGGCGATTATTACCGTTATCACACAACTCACTAAATTCATCACCATGTTTGTTCTTCTTTTGATATTAGTGATGTAGTTTTTTAGTGTTTGTCCCTTATCCTTCACAATCTGTGTTGAGTGTTGTATCTTTTATTAGATTGTTGTTAATTTCTGTTTAGAACCTTTATTTCTCAATCAATACAAGTCAATCTTTTGGCTATATAGCTATCGAATCCTATATTTTCTTCAAGTACCATTTATTTTTATAGATGTACCACAATTGTGCAATATTGGTTTGTACAGTCACCTATAAAACTTGTATCTTGGGTTCATCCATCAAAAACAATGGTACGAATATCAACTCCCTTGTCAAATGGACCAACAATAAGTTGGCTTTTGAAATCTTTTATCAACAAATTAAAGGTATTTTGTTTTTCACCCAGAATTAGAATCGTTTTACTATTTTGATCTACTGTTCAAATGGATGTTGAATCAATATAAAAACGGACAAATGTAAGAGATTTTCTTGTTGGGTTACACGGAGACCACGAGTTATTTTTTTTAACTCATGTGTATACGATATAATTGGTTTTTATTTGTCCATGATTGTTTCTAACCATTTTCTTAATCATCCTTATAATTTTTCCCAGAAAATCGAAATAATAATCAATCCACTCATGTTAAAATTCCAACTAACCCACCTTAGAATGCATATACCATGTTTCCAAATAAAATTGACCTCGTTGGGATACCTCCATGTACTATTGACCTAAGCAAATAACATAGTTGATTCTTAACTCAAGTGTTATATAGTAGAAACTAGAAACAGATGAATTGAAATATCGACGAGTTGTAGGCAATCCTATGTAGTTATTGCAAATTTAATTTAAGAACTCTTTTATTCATGCACAATATACTCGACCAATCTATGAAATGAATTGAACCACGTGAAATTGCCATAATTCTTTTTGGTAGTAAATGTACAAAATCTAAATGAGAATAAATATAATTAAACGAATACAAATATATAAAAATGAATAAATGTATAATGTAATACCCAATGCCATCTTACACAAGTTTTAAATCCCAATACCTCGAAGGTGTATAGAGAAGGTTGGGATGTAGACGGTTTTACTTAGGTAGTGACTAGAGAGGCTGTTTCCAGTTTTATATCTAAATAATAGAAAAAAAACTTCCGGTCTTTACATGGATTGAGGATTGAACGACCCTTGACCTTTGTTTTCAAAGACAGGGGTGTTAACCATTTAATTAAACCATTCTACTTAATTTTGAATATTAAAAATAAATATTAACTGGTAATGAATGAATTAAAAAGGAGACTGGCCAGTTGGGTTGCACAGTTGATTTCGTTAACCAGAAAGGAAAGTTAACTTAATTTTGAAGAAATTTGTACGTTTTCCAAAAATTTCAAAAAGCAAAAGAAATGACAGTAAAACTGAAAGGAAAGAAAACGGCACTGTAGAGTCTGTTTGTCACCATTTGTGAAGCGTCAAACTCCAAAAAATTTACGTATCATATCGATTAGGTTGTACAAAATGAACCGGAAAACCGAAAAATCGGTCCGAACAGCGTGATCCGAAACGAAAAAACCGAAACCGAAAAAAACAAAACCGAAAAAACCGAAAACCAAAAAAACGATGTATAACGCTTCGGTTACGGTTTTTAATATTTATTACCCGCGGTTAACCGAACCGAACTTTGATATATGCCTACATATAATCATATATATATGTATATTTACACATATATGTATTACATGGATAGATCATTTACATACTATTTAGCTAACTTTTTATATTTGCTGCCTAAAATTCTAACAATTTTACTAATTTTCTTTCGCAATCTATGATTAGCTTTGGGTATTCTAAGTAATTTTCTTATATATACATCTTTTTAAGAAAAGTTGTTAACTTTGTTTAAAATATTTATTAAAAATATTAGTAATATCATATAGAGACATTTTAATGTAAGTAATGATACTCTTACATAGAAACTTGCATTGCATAAATATAATATTAGAAAAAAATATTTCAAAGTTAGATGTAATGTATATTTTATTTATAAAACAAAATACTAATGTAGTTAAATGACTATTATACATAGAAAAATCAATTAATTACAATGTAAATTGGCTAATAATTGAAAACTAAATGGTTAACCGAAATTAAAATAACCGATTTTTTCAGGTAACCGAAAAAAACGGTTCAAAATTTGTAGCTAATCGAACCGAACCCCAAAAAACGATTCGAAATTTCTAACTAATCAAACTAAACTGAACCGTTTACGGCCCTTGCAAAAACATTAATGAAAGTATCGTTGAATGCATCGACTATTTATGCTTTCACAGTCTGATTGAGACCTACCTTTTCACTTTCACTGCTGACCATCTGTTCACACACACACACACTCAGTCACACATATATTGTTTTGTACATATTTGGTCACAGTAAAGACAGAATAAATATACATATTATATTCTTCAATTTACATACCGGTTACAAGTTGGGTTTCTATTTCAAACTTTCTCTACATGTTTCAACACCAAATTCACACCATTGTTTTATATTTATTTACAAACCGATCTTATAATCATGTTTACCATTTTCTTTAATCTATATAACTTTTCTTTTCTTTTTTTACCATTTTTAAACTTCAATTGATGCATGCATATTGTAGAAAAATGGTAACAAAAAAAGGCTGGGATGGGTTGTATAGATGAAAAAAAAGATAAATATTATCACATATATATATATATATATATATATATATATATATATATATATATATATATATATATATATATATATATATATATATATATATATATATATATATATATATATATATATATATATATATATATATATATATATATATATATATATATATATATATATATATATATATATATATATATATATATATATATATATATATATATATATATATATATATATATATATATATATATATATATATATATATATATATATATATATATATATATATATATATATATATATATATATATATATATATATATATATATATATATATATATATATATATATATATATATATATATATATATATATATATATATATATATATATATATATATATATATATATATATATATATATATATATATATATATATATATATATATATATATATATATATATATATATATATATATATATATATATATATATATATATATATATATATATATATATATATATATATATATATATATATATATATATATATATATATATATATATATATATATATATATATATATATATATATATATATATATATATATATATATATATATATATATATATATATATATATATATATATATATATATATATATATATATATATATATATATATATATATATATATATATATATATATATATATATATATATATATATATATATATATATATATATATATATATATATATATATATATATATATATATATATATATATATATATATATATATATATATATATATATATATATATATATATATATATATATATATATATATATATATATATATATATATATATATATATATATATATATATATATATATATATATATATATATATATATATATATATATATATATATATATATATATATATATATATATATATATATATATATATATATATATATATATATATATATATATATATATATATATATATATATATATATATATATATATATATATATATATATATATATATATATATATATATATATATATATATATATATATATATATATATATATATATATATATATATATATATATATATATATATATATATATATATATATATATATATATATATATATATATATATATATATATATATATATATATATATATATATATATATATATATATATATATATATATATATATATATATATATATATATATATATATATATATATATATATATATATATATATATATATATATATATATATATATATATATATATATATATATATATATATATATATATATATATATATATATATATATATATATATATATATATATATATATATATATATATATATATATATATATATATATATATATATATATATATATATATATATATATATATATATATATATATATATATATATATATATATATATATATATATATATATATATATATATATATATATATATATATATATATATATATATATATATATATATATATATATATATATATATATATATATATATATATATATATATATATATATATATATATATATATATATATATATATATATATATATATATATATATATATATATATATATATATATATATATATATATATATATATATATATATATATATATATATATATATATATATATATTACTCGTTTTATATATCTCTCTATATATATATATATATATAATATATACTATTGGTCAACAGTGTATCTGTGTATTTATATACTGCGTTTTCGCTTTCATTCCGAACATATTGAACTACCAATATTGCTTTCAGATTGCTTTCATTCTAATTTCATATTGAACATATTGCTTTCATTCTAATTTTATAAATATTGCTTTCATTCTAATTTTATAAATTTTTCTACTGCAAAGAAGGTATGTATCTATATGCTGCTTTCATTTTACCATATATATCCATATTACATATACATTTCGCTTTCATTCCGAACTTGTCCGAACATATTGAACTACCAATATTGCAACTGGTCGGTTGCAAAATCTGTTTTTTATACATCCGACTTCTTTTGAGTTGTAGCGTGCATTTCCTTGGGTTATCCAAATAGACGCCACGTACAAAACCAACTTGTACAACATGCCATTGGTCGAGATTGTCGGGGTGACTTCAACAAACAGGACTTTCAGCATATCGTACGCATTTATCACAAGTGAACAGGAACATAATTATAGATGGGTGTTGGAGTGTTTGAAGTCGACCCTAGGTGAAGGGTTTGATGTACGTGTCGTACTCACGTTAAAGTATATATATAGTATATTATAACTTTAGATATTTATCCATACATATGTATTATGTTTAATCATATTATTGATATAAATGTGTTTTCAGATGGATTCTTTTGAGAATTTGTGGGGAGATCACAATTTTGAGTTTAATTTAGAAGAGCCTGATGAAGAATTTGAGACCCCGGAGGTGGCCCCCCAATTTGACTATGACGCTAACGATTTTTACACCGAGGAGGTATTATTAAATGATGACATCAACGTTTATTTAAAAGTTTTCTCACGATAATGAGTTTTGTTTGTTTCGGGAACACTTTACTATTTCAGGTTTTTCATTCACACGAAGAACTGTTCAACTGGGCCCAAAGAACAGCAAATGCGCTTGGTTATGTCTTAATCAAACGACGAACAAATTCCAACTCATATGGTGTTGTCAATAAAATGACCTTAATGTGTAATCTTCATGGGGGAAAAGATAAAAGGTTACTTGGGCTCGTTACAAGGTCAGTAAAAATTGACTGCCCCTTTAGATTGGAAGGCCGCTTGAAAAGCGATGGTGGTTGGACGGTCAACATTATAGACCCGAGACATAATCACTATTCAGCTAACAATCTAGAGGGTTACGCGTACGCAAGAAGGATGAGTGAAGCTGAAAAATCATTTGTGGAAGCTGAATATCATCGCGGTACAGATCCCCGTCATATTCTAAAGCGGTTGAAAGATGAATTTCCAGGAAACTTGAGCCGCAAGGAGGACATTCACAATTTTCTAAAAACGTTACGGAAGAGGGCGGCCGAAAAACATGGGGAAACTCCAATGCAGGTTACATATATAAAATATACATTTTTTTATATTTATTTACTTTGATATGGTATTTGAAACGAACCACATACGCCATTTTGTTCAACCGTCGCAGGTTATGTTCAGTTTGCTACAAGAGCAAAAATACTTGTATTATTACACCACAAATAGTGCAACTGGTCGGTTGCAAAATCTGTTTTTTATACATCCGACTTCTTTTGAGTTGTGGCGTGCATTTCCTTGGGTTATCCAAATAGACGCCACGTACAAAACCAACTTGTACAACATGCCATTGGTCGAGATTGTCGGGGTGACTTCAACAAACAGGACTTTCAGCATATCGTACGCATTTATCACAAGTGAACAGGAACATAATTATAGATGGGTGTTGGAGTGTTTGAAGTCGACCCTAGGTGAAGGGTTTGATGTACGTGTCGTACTCACGGAACAGTATATATATAGTATATTATAACTTTAGATATTTATCCATACATATGTATTATGTTTAATCATATTATTGATATAAATGTGTTTTCAGATGGATTCTTTTGAGAATTTGTGGGGAGATCACAATTTTGAGTTTAATTTAGAAGAGCCTGATGAAGAATTTGAGACCCCGGAGGTGGCCCCCCAATTTGACTATGACGCTAACGATTTTTACACCGAGGAGGTATTATTAAATGATGACATCAACGTTTATTTAAAAGTTTTCTCACGATAATGAGTTTTGTTTGTTTCGGGAACACTTTACTATTTCAGGTTTTTCATTCACACGAAGAACTGTTCAACTGGGCCCAAAGAACAGCAAATGCGCTTGGTTATGTCTTAATCAAACGACGAACAAATTCCAACTCATATGGTGTTGTCAATAAAATGACCTTAATGTGTAATCTTCATGGGGGAAAAGATAAAAGGTTACTTGGGCTCGTTACAAGGTCAGTAAAAATTGACTGCCCCTTTAGATTGGAAGGCCGCTTGAAAAGCGATGGTGGTTGGACGGTCAACATTATAGACCCGAGACATAATCACTATTCAGCTAACAATCTAGAGGGTTACGCGTACGCAAGAAGGATGAGTGAAGCTGAAAAATCATTTGTGGAAGCTGAATATCATCGCGGTACAGATCCCCGTCATATTCTAAAGCGGTTGAAAGATGAATTTCCAGGAAACTTGAGCCGCAAGGAGGACATTCACAATTTTCTAAAAACGTTACGGAAGAGGGCGGCCGAAAAACATGGGGAAACTCCAATGCAGGTTACATATATAAAATATACATTTTTTTATATTTATTTACTTTGATATGGTATTTGAAACGAACCACATACGCCATTTTGTTCAACCGTCGCAGGTTATGTTCAGTTTGCTACAAGAGCAAAAATACTTGTATTATTACACCACAAATAGTGCAACTGGTCGGTTGCAAAATCTGTTTTTTATACATCCGACTTCTTTTGAGTTGTGGCGTGCATTTCCTTGGGTTATCCAAATAGACGCCACGTACAAAACCAACTTGTACAACATGCCATTGGTCGAGATTGTCGGGGTGACTTCAACAAACAGGACTTTCAGCATATCGTACGCATTTATCACAAGTGAACAGGAACATAATTATAGATGGGTGTTGGAGTGTTTGAAGTCGACCCTAGGTGAAGGGTTTGATGTACGTGTCGTACTCACGTTAAAGTATATATATAAGGTTGATAAAATGAGTAAGTAATACTTAAAATATAACTTAAAAAGAGACATTTACATAATTAGCTTGAGCTGTCGGGTGTTCCCATGACCCATCCGCATGCTTGTGTCTCGCCGCATACATTTCGACCAGATCAGGGTCTTCTCCCTCATGAGTTCGCTGTAAGCACATCAAATTATCATAAGAATAGCAGTTATTTAGAAAATAAATATTTTTAAACACAAGTGATATTTCATTCTTTGTTACCGCATATTGGTCGACATACTGAGATGCCGACTGCCGACCGTGGGTCCCTGCGAGGATTTGGAGGGCCCGGTTATCCTTGTTGGTCTTGGCCCTTTTCACACGGTTCTCCCTCTGGTAGAAGCGCAACAAATCCGACCAGTCCTCCGGCTCCATACCCTCGGGAACAGCTCCCTCCAACTCAGCAATCTTCTCTAAACCCCCCTTAGCATCGAAGTGAGTTTTCTTGAATCCGCTTTTCCAGTTCCGATACATATGTTGCGCATCAGCGGTGATCGTGCGCTCAAATGCTTTCCGGATGGCATCATTGGGGTCCAAATTGATGAAGTGATCCAATCTGAACCGTTCCTGCAATTTTTAAATAATAGTTAGCGATATATCAAATTTTCACAAAATATCAATTTAGGAATATAATATTATAGAGATTGTACATTTAAGGCTGGAATTAGGAACGCCTTATCTTGCAGGGGCACATCCGACCATGAGTCATAAGTCATAGGGACCCCACTACCACGAACCAATGTCCCTATATAGCTTTTAAACATAGACCCCGATTCCCCCACCGCGTGCCACGTCTTAAACCTTTTCGTGTCAAAATCGACTTCAAGCCGACCTTGTTCTTGAAACTTTTTCTCCAGGTTTAGTGTCTGGTTCTTCCCCCGACCTTTTTTAGGTGCTACAAAACAAAAGAATTATTAATTTCACATGAAGTCCATAAATAAAAAATAATATATAGAAACACAAAATTTCTTACCACCGCTCCCGGCGCAGCCCCAAATTTTCCGTACCCACGATTTACGTGGTGGGTCATTACCACCATCCCCACCATGAACTGTAGCCATTTATACTGCAAATTACAAATCAAATTATACCCATATTAATAATACATACAACAATACGATAAAGGTAAAATTGTC
This sequence comes from Erigeron breviscapus, assembly GCA_034093135.1. NCBI lineage: Eukaryota > Viridiplantae > Streptophyta > Magnoliopsida > Asterales > Asteraceae > Erigeron > Erigeron breviscapus. Next base: position 143,448,347 of record CM067169.1, read on the forward strand.
ACATTTACTTTTATACTATTTATAACTTATCTTTTTATTACTTTTATAGTTATTTTTAAAAGGTTAAAATTTTATATACTTATTTAAATTTGTTTTATATTTTTATTTTCGTACTTAAATTTGTTATATTTTCTACAAGTATTTTATATTAATTTTTTAAAAGTTTTTTATAGTTACTTATATATATATATATATATATCTTTTTATAGTTATTTTTGTATATACTTTTTATACTTCATTTTTAATATACATTTTATACAAATTGTCACATTTACTTTTATACTATTTACAACTTATCTTTTTATTACTTTTATACGTATATTTTTAAAGTTATAATTTTATATACTTATTTAAATTTGTTTTATATTTCTTTTTCACTTATTTTGATATATTTTTAAAGTTAAATTTTATATACTTATTTAAATTTGTTTTATATTTTTATTTTCGTACTTAAATTTTGTTATATTTTCTACAAGTATTTTATATTAATTTTTTAAAAGTTTTTTATAGTTACTTATATATATATATATATATATCTTTTTATAGTTATTTTTGTATATACTTTTTATACTTCATTTTTAATATACATTTTATACAAATTGTCACATTTACTTTTATACTATTTACAACTTATGTTTTTATTACTTTTATACGTATATTTTTAAAGTTATAATTTTATATACTTATTTAAATTTGTTTTATATTTCTTTTTCGTACTTAAATTTTGTTATATTTTTAAAGTTATAATTTTATATACTTATTTAAATTTGTTTTATATTTCTTTTTCACTTATTTTGATAGTATTTTTTTAAAACTTGTTTTTCATACTTATATACTCTAGTTATATATATATTTTTTATATTTATTTATTTATGTTTCTTTTTTTATACCTAGTTTTTTTATAATTTTTTTTTAAAGTTTTGTTAAAACTTTATTTTTATACTTATATAATCTACTTTTATACAAATTATTTTTTTCTATATAATCTTTTCTACCTATCTTTTATAAATTTTTCTACTTCATTTTTCTTAAACTATTGGGGATTTTTGACAACACTAACATATTAACACTAACAATTTGTTTACCAATAACACAAGAATAACAACAATTACAAACCACTAATTTATCACTTATAACAATCACAATACTAACTAATAATCCTAACACATCAATTTACAATACTAATAAACCTAACAAATCTATAGAAAATAAAATACAAACATATACCAAAACTATCAAAAAACAAATAAAAGCAAACAAAAAAGGGTAATGGCCAGAAATAAAAGCAAAAAGAAAGGGTGATGGCCGGAAAATACATACCTTGTCGGGAAAACTCGCCGGAAAAAGTGATGGCCGGATTTAAAAAATAGGGTTTTGGTTGAGATTTGTTTGGTATTTTAAAAGAGAGATGGGATGGTGGAAAGCAAAGTCGCCGCGGAAAGTTGGCCGGGAAAATCGCCGGAAAAAGTGATGGCCGGAATTGATTTTTGGGTTTGAAAGAGATGGAGTTTTGTGGGTGTTTATTTTGTTCGTTCGGCAGAGAGAAAGAATGGGGTGGGGAGGGGATAGAGAAGAAGGGGGTCGAACTTAAATCACAATTTTCGAGGAGACTTTCCGCGGCGATATCGCCGCGGAAAGTCTGGTCAAAGTCAGCGGCAATTAATGCTGGTTGTTGGTTGCAGTTTTGTTTTTTTCCGACTTTCCGCGGCGACATCGCCGCGGAAAGTGTGTGGTCCGGTTACCCTATATTCCTTGGTCGGGGTACGCGTGGCGAAAAAAAGGGCGCAGGTAAAAATTTTATAAGTATGTGTAGGAAGTGCCAGGGGAAGTAAATGTCATTAATGAATCTAAAGAATAACAACAACAAGAGGACAAAGTGAGAGGAGCAGACACAGGCACCGCTTGAACCAAACCTATCAAACAGTAGTACGTACTCTTGATGATTCTATTACCCTCCCTCTTCAATCAAGATCTGATAGTTACGTAATAAGTCTATAATCTCTTTAGTTTTTCTTTTTTATGAATGGTATAGTCTTTTTAGTTGCTTTGTCTTTTTGGTGTTTGTGGGGTTCGCCCCCTTTTTATCATATCCAGACTAATTAAAATCCGTGTTCATTTAGACCCAACAAATTTTTGTTTTTTTATAGAACGGTAGAAAATTATATTAACGAGAGGGACAAACTAACAAGTTACTTGTCATCATATAATTATAATTACAATTACAATCTAAAAAATAAACAAGCACAACAATTTCTAGACTCTTTCCGAGACATTATTTTGTTATGCATATATATTTTATTTTTATAACGTTAATTATTATTTATTGAAAAATTTGTTTACATATGAGTTTGGGGTAAATTTTTTTCTTGGTTCGACTGGGGTGGTAGGAGGAGGCTTCAGGAATGGAGATATATAGTATAATATATATATAGGGAAAAGATAAAATGAGTCCAGCTTATTTTGAGTCCAATTTGAGTCCATTGATTTTCTTCCATCTCCTCAAATTCCAACCACCTCCTACCACCACCACCATCATCTCCGACCACCACCATGATTTTCCGGCGACGGCGACCACCGCCACCACAACTTACACATGTGTGTAACACCTGACATTTAAAAATATGGATTTTCAAAAACTTTCACCTAACGGTGTCAATTTGCGGAAGAAATGACTTTAAAAGTCAAAACCGATGAAAACTGTTCGGTTTCTACGTTTAGTTGGTGTTACATGCAATACCATCAAATAGTTTAAAATGAAAACCCAACGGTTGCCCAACACAAAACAACCGTTCACAATACTACATAAATTCGACATCAAGTACGAAATGTAAATAAATGTCTAAAGAGACAATCGTCTATGGGTAGCTAAGTCCTCTTGCATGCATCTACCCCATTCTCACTCTTATTCCTGCATCAACTAGTCCTTCAAGCTAAACCTGAGGGAACAACCACATTTAAGAAATAAGTGTTAGCTAACGAATTAGCTAAGTAAGATAACACTATGTTATTAAAGCATTTGTCCAATTAAACAATCTTCATTATTAGACAAGTTTATTCAGGCACAACACACATCACACGTTCACACATAACTGCATATCAACTTCATATCAATTAAGGGTGAATCCCCTAAATGTGCCTATCCTTCATTTTTATCCACACATTATCACACATATCTTCGTTAACTGCATATAAGTGTAACATAAGTCACACCCGACTAGATGCTTCACCAAAAGGCGAGTCATACTTCGTCGTTAAGGAATGGCAAAGCCAATCCAAGAGTAATCCGTATGTGGAGGTTGGTCAAACCCCTCGTATTACTCGCCCTGCATTATAAGACCATGTTGCAAGGAGCCACCCAAGCAACAACTACGTCAACGCACTCGTCCGGCTAAGACTAGTACGGGTTAAGTTTAACACTTTCCCTGCATTATATTTACGAGCTCGGTTTCACACATATGGTTTAGGTAACACACATTCCTAAACCGTCACACACATATAGTCTAGGTAACACACATTCCTAGACATTCACACACTTTATCTTCATTACGTTTGGATCCTTAAATGTGCAAGTGACATGGCAACCTACTAAGTCTAGTGAGCTAGGTGTACAAGCCATGTAAGCATGCATATATCACACATCAACTTCATTTCTACATTTCATGCATAAAAAGATACTTCGTAATACTACATAAACTGCATAACAAAACACTACATTAAGCAATACTTCATTTCACTACATTAGGGACTGCATTTCAGGTCTCATGGTCAACTACATAACCCATAATACCTCCTGTGTAACCCCATATGCCCACATGCAATATAAAGATACCAAATGGAAGTATTTATGATTTGAAACCAGCTTTTCGTTGAATCCCCCAGCGTGTCAAAGTAGTGTATCTTACCTCGGCGTAGTTCACAACAATCACAACTAGTCACTGTGTAAGCAACTATGCTCGTCTACCTATAATTAGTAAACGATCATTAGACAACTACATACTCACGTCATTAAGATCAATAACTAGACCACACACATTAACGACTCACTTTAGTTTCAGGTCTAATCTACATGACAAACGACGTTACGGTTCAAAACTAACTTTTCTGAAAACTGGTGAGTTGCGCCGCAACATGGAGTTGCGCCGCAGCTCAAGCCTTTCGTTGCGCCGCAACACAATAATTTGCGCCGCAACTTATCTTTCTGGAATTGAGTTGCGCCACAACTCGATGCGATTCAGCACAAAGTTGCTCGATTACACCCCAAACCAGATCCAAATGTCTCTAAATCAATTACATGACTTTCACACATCAAAATCCTTCATATTCAAATCATTATAAGGCATTTCAATCATTACTTACACCATATATGACCTTAATCCATCAAAACTACCATTAATCTTCATTAAACGATTCCCCCATAACCCAATAATTATTCCTAATGACTCATATAATCAAAAGGACCAGAAATCAATGATTTAATACCTGATCTACCTGTAGATGACAATAGGAATGCAAAACACTTGACAAAACACACTCGAATCACACGTTGGAAGACTTTTCGGCTTGCAATTGGATGGAGGAATGTTATGGGAAGGCTTAGGGCTTGTTTAGAGAGTGTTATGGCTGCAAAATATGATCTAATGACAACCCCTAATTCATTAATCCCGTTTTTGACTTTGCCTCCATGTCAAAACTAGCCCCTAAGCTTCTTAATGCTTCATTATTGGTCACAAACTACTTTATTGACCATATACATCATTAATCCTTCATTAAATGTCACTACATGGACATTAACCTTCATATTACACACATTATACTACATTAACATTTAGGCTTTCAAGCCTCACACATAACACATATTAACTACACATATGCATAAAATCTAAAATAGACTTAACGACACACACGATATTGACTTAACGGCATTAGTCAACTAGTAAAGAAAAGTTTGGATGTTACAATTACCCTCCCCCTTAAGAGGATTCCGTCCCCGGAATCTCATCATTAAGGAACAACTCGGGATATTTCTCCTTCATCACTGCTTCAGTTTCCCAAGTCAAGCTTTCTCCATGATTATGCTTCACCTTTATCAAGACAAGATCTATCACCCTTCTGCGTAACTTCTTTTGCTTTCTTCCAAGTATCGCTACCGGTTCATCTACTATTCTCTTCATTGGGTCAATACTCACGTCTTTAATGGGAATCACACTTGACTCGTCGGCTAAGCATTTCCTCAAGTAGGATACATGAAAGGTGTTGTGAATTCCATCCAATTCTGGAGGTAATTCCAACTGATAAGCTAGATCTTTTTATGCGTTTCAACACTTTGAAAGGTCCAATAAATCTTGGACTCAACTTGCCCTTCTTTCCAAACCGGATAACTCCTTTCCATGGTGACACTTTCAGCATCACTAAATCACCAACATTAAACTCAATCGGTCTTCTTTTCTTATCTGAATATGTTTTCTGTCTTTCTCTTGCCACACGTAAAGCTTCTTTAGCTACATTAACTTTCTCCGCTGAGATCTCTATAATTTCAGGACCCGTGATTTGCTTTTCACCGGGCTCCATCCAACAACTTGGAGTCCTACATCTCCTTCCATAGAGCATTTCAAACGGTGGCATTCCAATACTTGCATGGTGACTATTGTTGTAAGCAAACTCAATTAACCTCAAATGATCATCCCATGCTCCACCATACTCTAGTACACACGTCCTCAACATATCCTCCAATGTTTGAATAGTTCTCTCACTTTGCCCATCGGTTTGAGGATGATAGGCGGTACTCAAATTTATTCTACTACCCAATTCCCGTTGGACACAAATCTAGAGTCTCGATCCGAAACAATAGACAAAGGAACTCCATGCTTCGACACTACTTCATCAATGTAAATCTTTGCCATCTTCGTTAAAGGCACATCTTGTCGGGTAGCTAGAAAATGAGCACTCTTCGCCAATCTATCTACAATCACCCATATCATATCATTCCCTTTCGGTGTTTTAGGTAGCTTCGTTACAAAGTCCATGGTAATATGATCCCATTTCCACTCGGAATGTCTAATTGATGCAACAAACCATACGGCTTTTGATGGTCCGTTTTCACACGTGCACACGTCAAACACTTTGCTACAAAATGAGCTATTCCCCTTTAATATCCGGCCACCAATAAATCGGCTTCAAATCTGCATACATTTTGGTGACACCGGGATGAACCGAATATCTACTTCTATGGGCTTCCTCAAGGATCATTTCTCGGTTACCACCAAGCAATGGCACCCAAATTCGACCCTTGTATGTTTTGAACCCACGGCTATTAGTCTCCATCACAAGACGTTTCTTCTTTCCAATGCTTTCTTTGTCAATGTTATCCTTCATTAATGCCCTCGTTTGTGCTTCTTTAATTCGATCAAGTAGCCCCGACTTGGCTTGAACTTGCATGTTCATCAACTTACAAGAAGAACTTTGCACCTTCCTACTTAGCGCATCCGCCACTACATTGGCTTTACCCGGATGGTATTTGATTTCACAATCATAATCCTTAAGTAATTCCATCCACCTCCTTTGTCTCACGTTCATCTCCTTTTGATTAAAGACATACTGCAAACTTTTATGATCGGTAAAAAAAGTGCATTTTGTACCATAAAGGTAATGTCTCCACAATTTCAATGCAAATACAACTGCTGCCAACTCAAGATCATGGGTAGGGTAATTCTTCTCATGTGGCTTCAACTGGCGTGAAGCATAGGCGATCACCTTGTCCCTCTGCATCAGTACACAACCCAAACCCGTAATAGATGCATCACTATACACAACCAAATCATCGGTACCTTCAAGCAAGGTAAGTATAGGAGCTTCACACAACTTCTTTTTCAATGTATGAAATGCATTCTCCTACTTATCGGTCCACTCAAACTTTAAACTTTACTCCTTTCTTTGTTAGTTCCGTCATAGGCTTGGCTATTCGGGATAAATCCTGAATGAATCTTCTATAATATCCAGCTAAACCAAGAAAACTTTTAATCTCAGTAGGAGTCTTTGCCTGCTCCCACTTTGAAACAGCTTCAATCTTTGAAGGATCTACTTTAATACCTTCCGATGAAATGACATGACCAAGAAACTGCACTTCTCGAAGCCAAAACTCGCATTTAGAAAACTTGGCATACAATTTCTTCTCCCTCAACACCTCCAAAACTACTTTCAAGTGCTCACGGTGCTCATCTTCTGACTTAGAATAGATCAAAATATCGTCAATAAACACAATAACAAATGATCTAGAAAGGGACGGCATACCCGATTCATTAAATCCATAAACGCGGCTGGAGCATTAGTCAACCCAAATGGCATGACCAAGAACTCATAATGCCCATATCTAGTCCGAAAAGCTGTCTTTCCTACATCCTCCTTCTTAACCTTCAATTGATGATAACCGGACCGCAAATCTATCTTTGAAAAATATGAAGCACCATGTAGTTGATCAAAGAGATCATCAATTCGTGGGAGAGGATATTTATTCTTAACCGTTCGCTTATTCAACTCACGGTAGTCTATGCACATGCGCATAGTCCCATCCTTCTTTTTAACAAAGAGAACCGGAGCTCCCCAAGGCGAGGAACTAGGTTGTATGAACCCTTTGTCAAGTAATTCCTGAAGTTGAGCCATTAACTCTTTCATTTTTGTAGGAGCTAATCGGTATGGTGCTTTAGCAACAGGTGTAGCACCGGGAATAAGATCTATCTGAAAAGTAACTTCACGATCGGGAGGAATACCGGGAAGATCATCGGGAAACACATCAGGAAAATCGGATACTACATCAACACTAGCAATAGAAGGCTTCTCCTTTCTTACATCAATAACATAGGCCAAGAAATGACTCTTATTCTTCCTTATACATTTAATAGCCTTCATCATACTAATGATCTTTATTCCCCCTCTCTTCTTATCTCCGTAAACCGTTACCACTTTACCATCGGGTGTAGAAAACCAAATAATCTTTTGTGAACACTAAATACTAGCTTCATTCTGAGACAACCAATCCATACCTATCACTACATCGAAACCGGCTAAGGTAGTAGGCAATAACTGGACCGGAAATAAACGACCTTCAATCTCAATGTCACAATCATGATATCCCACACGTATATCACTAACCGTACCATTAGCAATCTCTACCTCTATCGAGCAATCTAAAGGGGTAGTGACTCTTTCTAGCTTAGGAGCAAATAAAGTAGACACAAACGACCTATTTGCACCCGAATCAAATAAAACAGAGGCAGGTTTTGAATTAACAAGGAAAGTACCACTTACCACCTCGTCGTTGTTCTTAGCATCATCAACAGTCATCTGCAAGGCCCTCACTTTTGTTGCTGAAGTGGCTGCTTTCTTCCCATCATTCTTCATTTGTGGACAATCGCCAATGAGATGACCCGTTTCTTGACACTTGTAGCAACGAGTCTTGTCCCTACATTCTGTTGCAAGATGTCCCGACTTCCCACACTTATGACACCTTCTTGTCTTGTCGGAACATTGACCTTCATGAACATTCTTGCAAAAAGCACACCAAGACCCATTCTTCTTTTTATCTTTGTCACCACTTGAGCTAGAATTTCCACGGAACTTCTTATTATTATTGTTGTTATTAGATGACCAATTTGCCCTTCTTTTGAACCCTGCTTTCTTGTCATCAACTTTCTCCACAACTTTCTCGCTTTTGAAGTCATCATCCAACCTCTTTGACTCCTTAATAGCCGCCGACAAAGTCACATGCTGTCTACATAATCCACGATAACTAGCGGGAAGGCCATCACAATAAGCCTCAATCTGGTCCTCCTGCCTTCGAACCAAGTGTCCAACAAACTTCAACTTCTCCATAAATGAATGTGCATATTCAGAAATTGCACCGGGTTTCGCAACCAATGATCTAAACTCCTTTTCAATCAACCTTAACTCACGAGTCCCCACATACTCCTCTAGAAACTTCTCCTTAAATGTACCCCAAGGCATCACAGCAAGTACCTCAGGGGCCATAGAAACTGTAGTAGCCCTCTACCAATTACGGGCATTCTTCTTCAACATCCTACTTGCACACAAAACCTTCATATCATCAGGACAATAGCAAGATGCAAAAACTACCTCAATGTCCTCAATCCACTCCATAGCACTCACTGCATTTTGGGTACCATCAAACTCCTTGGCACCACATTTCTGAAAGCTTTCATATTTGAAGTTATTAACACGAGGTGCATTAACAACTCCAAGTCCTCCACCATTAACTCCATTAACACCCACGGCTGCTATGGATGGTGCACCACTTTGGGAGGGATTAAAGTAATTCCCTTCCGAACGTTCCCCTCTACTCTCTCTGCATCTCTTTCGGCTCTCATTTGAGCCAACTCTTCTTCGTTCCTCATCAAAAGAGCTCGGATAGCTCTCAACTCTTCATGTAATTCTGCTTGGTTGGGAACCTGTTCAATCACCGGGTTTGCCCTATCTACTTCAGAGGCGGTTGGTGGATCACCAAGACGGCAATTTTGTACACGGGGTGGCCTTTGCTCCACTTCATTTCCAGCCCCGTTTCCATTAGGAGGAACACCACCACCATTTCCTCCTCCTCTCTGGTTACTAGCTCTAGTGTTTGCCATTAACTCTACAAGGCAACGACGACGGTTAGCAAGAGTTAAAGAGTGACTACATATGTTAAGGCCATGCTACATATAACTACATTATCACACACAATAAACAAGCCTTAAATCACACCCTCACTCACTCCCCAACCCGTCTTAAAGCATTTTACTTCATTGGCTAGGCATCCTGCATAAGCCTAACTTATCCTACATAGGTTTAAGTCCAAAATCCTACGGTCAAAGTCGAATCTTGGTTCACTTAAACCATTTCTCTGATACCAACTTGTAACACCTGACATTTAAAAATATGGGATTTTCAAAAACTTTCACCTAACGGTGTCAATTTGCGGAAGAAAAGACTTTAAAAGTCAAAACCGATAAAAACTGTTCGGTTTCTACGTTTAGTTGGTGTTACATGCAATACCATCAAATAGTTTAAAATGAAAACCCAACGGTTGCCCAACACAAAACAATCGTTCAACAATACTACATAAATTCGACATCAAGTACGAAATGTAAATAAATGTCTAAAGAGACAATCGTCTATGGGTAGCTAAGTCCTCCTGCATGCATCTACCCCGTTCTCATTCTTATTCCTGCATCAACTAGTCCTTCGAGCTAAACCTGAGGGAACAACCACATTTAAGAAACAAGTGTTAGCTAACGAATTAGCTAAGTAAGATAACACTATGTTATTAAAGCATTTGTCCAATTAAAACAATCTTCATTATTAGACAAGTTTATTCAGGCAAAACACACATCACACGTTCACACATAACTGCATATCAACTTCATATCAATTAGGGTGAATCCCCTAAATGTGTCTATCCTTCATTTTATCCATACATTATCACACATATCTTCGTTAACTGCATATAAGTGTAACATAAGTCACACCCGACCAGATGCTTCACCAAAAGGCTAGTCATACTTCGTCGTTAATGAATGGCAAGCCAATCCAAGAGTAATCCGTATGTGGAGGTTGGTCAAACCCCTCGTATTACTCGCCCTGCATTATAAAGACCATGTTGCAAGGAGCCACCCAAGCAACAACACGCACTCGTCCGGCTAAGACTAGTACGGGTTAAGCTTAACACTTTCCCTGCATTATATTTACGAGATCGGTCTCACACACATGGTTTAGGTAACACACATTCCTAAACCGTCACATACATATAGTCTAGGTAACACACATTCCTAGACATTCACGCACTTTATCTTCATTACGCTTGGATCCTTAAACGTGCAAGTGACATGGCAACCTACTAAGTCTAGTGAGCTAGGTGTACAAGCCATGTAAGCATGCATATATCACACATCAAATTCATTTCTACATTTCATGCATAAAGAGATACTTCGTAATACTACATAAACTGCATAACAAAATACTACATTAAGCAATACTTCATTTCACTACATTAGGGACTGCATTTCAGGTCTCATGGTCAACTACATATCCCATAATACCTCCCGTGTAACCCCATATGCCACATGCAATATAAAGATACCAAATGGAAGTATTTATGATTTGAAACCAGCTTTTCGTTGAATCCCCCAGCGTGTCAAAGTAGTGTATCTTACCTCGGCGTAGTTCACAACAATCACAACTAGTCACTGTGTAAGCAACTATGCTCGTCTACCTATAATTAGTAAACGATCATTAGACAACTACATACTCACGTCACTTTAGTTTCAGGTCTAATCTACATGACAAACGACGTTACGGTTCAAAACTAACTTTTCTGAAAACTGGTGAGTTGCGCCGCAATATAGAGTTGCGCCGCAGCTCAACTTCGTTACGCCGTAACACAATAAGTTGCGCCGCAACTTATCTTTCTGGAATTGAGTTGCGCCGCAACTAAGAGTTGCGCCGCAACTCGATGCGATTCTGCACAAAGTTGCTCGATTACACCCCAAACCAGATCCAAATGTCTCTAAATCAATTACATGACTTTCACACATCAAAATCCTTCATATTCAAATCATTATAAGGCATTTCAATCATTACTTACACCATATATGACCTTAATCCATCAAAACTACCATTAATCTTCATTAAACGATTCCCCCATAACCCAATAATTATTCCTAATGACTCATATAATCAAAAGGACCAGAAATCAATGATTTAATACCTGATCTACCTGTAGATGACAATAGGAATGCAAAACACTTGACAAAACACACTCGAATCACACGTTGGAAGGCTTTTTGGCTTGCAATTGGATAGAGGAATGCTATGGGAAGGCTTAGGGCTTGTTTAGAGAGTGTTATGGCTGCAAAATATGATCTAATGACAACCCCTAATTCCTTAATCCCGTTTGACTTTGCCTCCATGTCAAAACTAGCCCCTAAGCTTCCTAATGCTTCATTATTGGTCACAAACTACTTTATTGACCATATACATCATTAATCCTTCATTAAATGTCACTACATGGACATTAACCTTCATATTACACACATTTATACTACATTAACATTTAGGCTTTACAAGCCTCACACATAACACACATTAACTCACATATAAGCATTAAATCTAAAATAGACTTAACGACACACACAATATTGACTTAACGCATTAGTCAACTAGTAAAGAAAAGTTTGGGATGTTACAATTACCTCCCCTTAAGAGGATTCTGTCCCCGGAATCTCATCATTAAGGATAACTCGGGATATTTCTCCTTCACCACTGCTTCAGTTTCCTAACTCAAGCTTTCTCCATGATTATGCTTCCACTTTATCAAGACAAGATCTATCACCTTTCTGCGTAACTTCTTTTGCTTTCTTCCAAGTATCGCTACCGGTTCATCTACTATTCTCTTCATTGGGTCAATACTCACATCTTTAATGGGAATCACACTTGACTCGTCGGCTAAGCATTTCCTCAAGTAGGATACATGAAAAGTGTTGTGAATTCCATCCATTTCTGGAAGTAATTCCAACTGATAAGCTAGATCTTTTATGCGTTTCAACACTTTGAAAGGTCCAATAAATCTTGGACTCAACTTGCCCTTCTTTCCAAACCGGATAACTCCTTTCCATACTGACACTTTCAGCATTACTAAATCACCAACATTAAACTCAATCGGTCTCCTTTTCTTATCTGCATATGTTTTCTGTCTTTCTCTTGCCACACGTAAAGCTTCTTTAGCTACATTAACTCTCTCCACTGAGATCTCTATAATTTCAGGACCCGTGATTTGCTTTTCACCGGGCTCCATCCAACAACTTGGAGTCCTACATCTCCTTCCATAGAGCATTTCAAACGGTGGCATTCCAATACTTGCATGGTGACTATTGTTGTAAGCAAACTCAATCAACCTCAAATGATCATCCATGCTCCACCATACTCTAGTACACACGTCCTCAACATATCCTCCAATGTTTGAATAGTTCTCTCACTTTGCCCATCGGTTTGAGGATGATAGGCGGTACTCAAATTTATTCTACTACCCAATTCCAGTTGAAGACCCTTCCAAAAGTTAGACACAAATCTAGAGTCTCGATCCGAAACAATAGACAAAGGCACATCTTGTCGGGTAGCTAGAAAATGAGCACTCTTCGTCAATCTATCTACAATCACCCATATCATATCATTCCCTTTCGGTGTTTTAGGTAGCTTCGTTACAAAGTCCATGGTAATATGATCCCATTTCCACTCGGGAATGTCTAATTGATGCAACAAACCATACGGCTTTTGATGGTCCGTTTTCACACGTGCACACGTCAAACACTTTGCTACAAAATGAGCTACTTCCCCCTTAATATCCGGCCACCAATAAATCGGCTTCAAATCTGCATACATTTTGGTGACACCGGGATGAACCGAATATCTACTTCTATGGGCTTTCTCAAGGATCAATTCTCGGTTACCACCAAGCAATGGCACCCAAATTCGACCCTTGTATGTTCTGAACCCACGGCTATTAGTCTCCATCACAAGACGTTTCTTCTTTCCAATGCTTTCTTTGTCAATGTTATCCTTCATTAATGCCCTCGTTTGTGCTTCTTTAATTCGATCAAGTAGCCCCGACTTGGCTTGAACTTGCATGCTCATCAACTTACAAGAAGAACTTTGCACCTTCCTACTTAGCGCATCCGCCACTACATTGGCTTTACCCGAATGGTATTTGATTTCACAATCATAATCCTTAAGTAATTCCATCCACCTCCTTTGTCTCACATTCATCTCCTTTTGATTAAAGACATACTGCAAACTTTTATGATCGGTAAACAAAGTGCATTTTGTACCATAAAGGTAATGTCTCCACAATTTCAATGTAAATACAACTGCTGCCAACTCAAGATCATGGGTAGGGTAATTCTTCTCATGTGGCTTCAACTGGCGTGAAGCATAGGCGATCACCTTGTCCCTCTGCATCAGTACACAACCCAAACCCGTAATAGATGACTCACTATACACAACCAAATCATCGGTACCTTCAGGCAAGGCAAGTATAGGAGCTTCACACAACTTCTTTTTCAATGTATGAAATGAATTCTCCTGCTTATCGGTCCACTCAAACTTTACTCCTTTCTTCGTTAGTTCCGTCATAGGCTTGGCTATTCGGGAGAAATCCTGAATGAATCTTCTATAATATCTAGCTAAACCAAGAAAACTTTTAATCTCAGTAGGAGTCTTTGGCTGCTCCCACTTTGAAACAGATTCAATCTTTGAATGATCTACTTTAATACCTTCCGATGAAATGACATGACCAAGAAACTGCACTTTCGAAGCCAAAACTCGCATTTAGAAAACTTGGCATACAACTTCTTCTCCTCAACACCTCCAAAACTGCTTTCAAGTGCTCACGGTGCTCATCTTCTGACTTAGAATAGATCAAAATATCGTCAATAAACACAATAACAAACATGATCTAGAAAGGGACGGCATACCCGATTCATTAAATCCATAAACGCGGCTGGAGCATTAGTCAACCCAAATGGCATGACCAAGAACTCATAATGCCCATATCTAGTCCGGAAAGCTGTCTTTGCTACATCCTCCTTCTTAACCTTCAATTGGTGATAACCGGACCGCAAATCTATCTTTGAAAAATATGAAGCTACCATGTAGTTGATCAAAGAGATCATCAATTCGTGGGAGAGGATATTTATTCTTAACCGTTCGCTTATTCAACTTACGGTAGTCTATGCACATGCGCATAGATCCATCCTTCTTTTTAACAAAGAGAACCGGAGCTCCCCAAGGCGAGGAACTAGGTTGTATGAACCCTTTGTCAAGTAATTCCTGAAGTTGAGCCATTAACTCTTTCATTTCTGTAGGAGCTAATCGGTATGGTGCTTTAGCAACAGGTGTAGCACCGGGAATAAGATCTATCTGAAAAGTAACTTCACGATCGGGAGGAATACCGGGAAGATCATCGGGAAACACATCAGGAAAATCGGATACTACATCAACACTAGCAATAGAAGGCTTCTCCTTTCTTACATCAATAACATAGGCCAAGAAATGACTCTTATTCTTCCTTATACATTAATAGCCTTCATCATATATATATATATATATATATGGGTGGGTTATTTGTAGTACAAGGGGGAAAAAAAGTACAAAAAGTACATGTGTAAGTTAACTTACTTCCTTCTTCTTCCTTCTTCTCCGGCGAGACTGCCGCCGCCAACCACCACCATGATCATCTCCGACCACCACCATGATCCTCCGGCGAGACTTACACATGTGTAAGTTAACTTACACATGTGTAAGTTAACTTTCCGGCAAGAATCAGGTTCGTTTTCGGGTGGATACGGTACGGGCCAAAGGCCCTTATTCGTTCTAAATTGACCGTCAAGGGACGCATATGGAAATCGTATGGATTTGATGGGCGGCGATCCAAGAGATGGTGACGGTTTACTACGGTACGGGCGAAGCCCTTGCTGCCGGCGCCGTGGTTGGGGTGGTCGGAGATGATGGTGGCTGGTGGTGGTTGTCTCGCGAAGGAAAAAACCTAGAAATTTTAAAACGTAAAATGCTAAAAAAGTTGTACTTACACATTTGTAAGTCTCGCTGGAGATGGTCGCCGTCGCCGGAGGATCATGGTGGTGGTCGGAGATGATCATGGTGGTGGTGGTGGTGGTGGTCGGAGATGGAAGGAAGAAGGAAGTAAGTTAACTTACACATGTACTATAAAAAGTACATGTACTATAATTATCTTTCCCATATATATATATATATATAACAACAACTATATATAATATATAATATATATATATATGCAACAACAACTATATTCAAGTTTGACATAAATGAGGTACGAAAAAGTTCTTATATAAACAGTTTACTTCTACCAAAAAATAAAAAAAATTACAAAAATGTTTTTTGTAAAAACCTCCGACCAAAAAATGAAAAGGACCATACTTATGATCAGCAAAATTTTACCAATCACTTTAACTACATGCATACTAAGCATAATCTCTATAAAAATAATAATTTTTTGTTAATGGTGTTGAAAGTACGAGTAATATTTAACCGAAAAAGATAACACGATTCTTTGATGTGTTAATTTCATAAAATATAATATAAATCATATATATGTACTACTTGTATTTTCTCTGTAAAAAATTTCATAATCCTTTTTACCTTCGATAAAGATAAGCTTGTCTACGTCTCAACTTTTTCCATATATTATCATTAACGTATTAAAATCTATAATCTGTGGATGACACGTACTTTACATTTCTATTACATGCATAGTTGCCATCATATTCACATGACAAACCCAACCCCGATCAATAGTTATTGTGGATTTCAAATCCCAAATCACAATAATATGAGATTATATAGTCAAAAATGTATTTGCTAAAAGTACACCAGGTAAGATGTGAGATAATGTATAACCAGTAGAGTGGTAATCTATCTTTTAAAAAAGGGATAATGATCAATACTGTACTGCTCTCACATCATCTTCTTCGTTTATCACATGATTAAATAAATAATCACCCCCACCCCCTGAATTTAAGGCTTGCAGTTCCGAAAATTGGAACTGCCAGCAGTACAAATACTATCCCCTTTAAAAAAATAAAAAAATAATAAATTAGAGCGGTAATTAATCTATTTGTAACGTCTTGCTTTTCATTCTAGAGATCTAATGATCAGTACTGTACTGCTCTCACATCATCTTCTTCGTTTATCACATAATTAAATAAATAATCACCCCCACCCCCTGAATTTAAGGCTTGCAGTTCCGAAAATTGGAACTGCCAGCAGTACAAATACTATCCCCTTTAAAAAAATAAAAAAATAATAAATTAGAGCGGTAATTAATCTATTTGTAACGTCTTGCTTTTCATTCTAGAGATCTAATGATCAGTACTGTACTGCTCTCACATCATCTTCGTTTCATCCATTATGGCTTTGGGCTTCTTCAACCTCTCACACTCTCACTACTAGAAAAATTAAAATTTTCGACGGCAAAATCTGTCCCAAATCCGTCCCTAATCGCGTTTAACGACGGATTTTCGACGGATTTTGTCCGACCCTAAAAACGCCCTTGATAAATTTTGTCAACGTATTTTGACGGCCATTATTTTGGCTTTCCGAGGGCACCTAACAATGGAACATTTACGACGGACAACCAACAGACTTGGTTAGCGACGGACTTTTTTGCGACGGACTATCGACAAAAAGTTTGCGACGGATTCCCAAGGGACATGTTTGCGACGGACTTCCAACGGCTTATTATCGACTAATTTCCGACGGAACCACTTTGACTGACAAATTTCGACGGCAACTTTTGTCCGTAATCCGTCGCTAAAAGTTAAATAAAAAAAAAATAAAATACACCACATATGTTGATTGCTCAATGGACATTCTGTAGTACGTATTAATTCATTTTTCTTGATCTCTCATGGATATTATTTGATATTTCTTGGTTATGATGTTATATGATCGAAATTAAAGCAAAACTTCAGTATATATATTTATTTATATATCAAAAAATTACAATAGGGAAACAATTAATTAATAATTTACTAAACAACTAATAAACAAATAACCATTTCCTTACTGGAGATCCCGATATCAGGATGGACCTGTTTGAGGACCTTGAAGATGTAAATCTTGTACGTCTCCACCGATTTCTTGTGCCTCTTTTTCTTCTTATCTGCAGATGATGCGTCTTTGGGATCTTCTCTTCGGTCTTAGGCTGTGTTGCCTTTTCTGAATCTCGTCATCTTGTTGATCTACACACAGCCCACCCATGGCTTGATCATATATAGAATATATATATATATATTATATATATATATAATATATATATATATATTAATTAACGCTTAGAAGCTTTGAAGAGTGAAGGAAATTTGAAGATCGCTAGGTGGTTTTTCTACTGCAACTAATTGTATAAGGAGCTTTGTATGAAATCTGATTAGAAATAAAATAGAGCAAAATTTGTGTGGTGGGTATAGGAGTATTAATCTCAGTGGGTGAAGAAATGATTGCCATATTTCTATGTGACTTCATATAAAATAAAAGTGTGGTATTTTGATTGGTGGACATTGTTCACAAGGATTGTGGTTTATGGACCATTGGATTAGATAGGTGAGAAATTTAAAGGTAGAGATTAAATGGGTTTGTGTTTGTTTGGAAGAAAACAATTACATTACATTTTACAATTATATAAATTGTTTACTAGCACATTCAATAAAGTATTTTTTTTTCTTGTTCTTTTTAATAACCAAATGAACATATATGACTACAATTATATAAATTGTTTACTAGCACATTCAACAAATGAACTTTCGGTTTTTTCATATACATTAGCCATACGAATACTAATTTAATAATTTAGTTTTTAAATACAGGATGTTACAATTTAGCTAATGATAGCTTTATCATAGGGAATCAAATTTTTTTTACTTAAACAAATAACCATTTCCTTCAAACATAAATATATAATATTTGTTTTCTTTACAAAAAAGGGCAAAGCTAATAAAACATGTAAAACCTATTAAATGACACTGGTTGAGTTTTGATTGGTTACTATTATTTTTTACTAACTATATATTAGGTAGTAAAATATTTATGACCAAATGGGTATTTTTTCTCTTGTAGGTGTCTAAAGTTGGACATACAAATTTAAATATGACTATCTATGTAATTTTCTCAATTAGATATACACATACTCGTATGACGATGTAAACGCCACACAAAAATCATATATTGGTGTTTATATTGTACCATAAGAACTCTATATGTATAAAAATACTTAACCATTACTTGTATGTACATTTCAATGCTCGTATTACTGAAAAACGCAAAATTACATGTTAGTCCGTCCCTAATCTGTTACTAATTCTAGATATTACCAACGGATTAGCAACAGCCTTACATATTTTTTTTTTGTAAGTGATAAACGCCTAAAATACATGATGTTAATGGGTAAAATCGGATTGTTTTGTGCTTGTTAATAGACGAGTAGGGCGTTTTTATGTTTGTTTAAGTGTTTCAGGCTCTAAATGGTAATTTGGACTAATCGGGTCAAGAAGAAAGTCAATTGAAGTTTGAAGTCAAAGAAAGTCAATTCTGGAATTCTGGAAATTGAACTACCGTCTGAGACGCCAAGACCCACCGTCTGAGACGGTGGGCCAAATACTCTGACCGTCTGGAACGTTCAAGCACCGTAAAGGTTTCTGCATATTTCTGGACTACCGTCTGGAACGGTAGAACCCACCGTCTGAGACGGTGGGCCATTTGAAGGCACCGTGTGAGACGGTACACACCACCATCCCAGACGGTGGTTCACTTGAACAGTTTACGAATTTTTGGGGTTTTTAATTAACTTTGGGGTTATATTTTCAAAAACGATTTGAGACTTAATCACACCCTAATTTCTGAGATCTAGGGCAGAAACCCACTTCTCCCAAGCCCCAAAATCATAAAATAATAACAACAGCCCTAACAATTATTAATGGTTAAAAGTATAAAACTTTAGTAATAATTATTATTATTTATAAAAATAATATACCTCGTTCCTCGTACGAGAGAACTTGTTGGCAAGCTGTTTAGGCGTTACTCCAGCATGGCCAGCCATTGCCCTTAACTCATCTCCAACGGGATGATCGTTGATCAAGTACAGCCT
>CM067169.1:143469060-143494060 GCA_034093135.1 Erigeron breviscapus
TATTTATTAAAAGAGATGGCTTAAAGTGTAAATTAGGAGTTTCCTAATTGTACAATAAAGGGGGGGCCGAACCTAGTAGAGGGTTTCCTAATCCTCTACAAACTTGGTCACCAAGTCATAAACCCTTTTTATTTAAAGAGATGGCTTAAAGTGTAAATTAGGAGTTTCCTAATTGTACAATAAAGGGGGGGGGGGGCGAACCTAGTAGAGGGTTTCCTAATCCTCTACAAACTTGGTCACCAAGTCATAAACCCTTTTTAATTAAAGCCTATAAATAGAGGGTTATAGTCAAGGGTTTTTCATAAGTTCCATAAGGTAAAACCCTAACTAAAAACACTCTTTCTCTCCCTCCTCTTGTTCGATCGGCCGTAGGAAACAAACCAAGGGTTTTCGGTTTTTAAGGGGTTCGACACTTAGGGGATTTACACAACGGGTTTGTGAGTTCGTGATCGAGTACTAGCATACGATATAGGGGTGTCAAGTGTGCGATCGTAGAGGGGTTTTACTTTAAACCCTAATTAATAATAATCTTATTATTATTACTTTATTGGAAGCTTACGCTAAAAGGTACATATTCAATTCTCTCTTTGTTAATTAATATGATTGCATATACGTTCTTATCCGCTGCGTACTCGTGTATTGTTATATGTTTATGTTCATAAATCCTAACAGTGATGACTTCGGGGTAAAGCGGGTAGTCGATTTAAGATAAGTTGGCTCGTAAGCGAATTAACAAAAAAAAGAGTTATCCGTTTAATAATTTGTCTTAAATTAATGCATTACTTTGTAAATACTGTAATTTGTTTGTATTATTCGTTGGGTACATCGAGTACTGGTTAATAATTACGAAATTTTTTTTGAAATGGACTTTTTTGGAGGTGATGTTGTCAAAAGAGTTTTGAGATTTTTTTTTTTATGAAAGTGGGTAATCCGGTAGCGGTACTACCGGTCTCAAAATTCCTACCCGAACCCGGTATTCCCACTGCCGGTCTCGGTTCGAATAGCGAGACCGGTATTGCCATTACCGGTCTCGATGGGCATCTTGTCAACTTTGCAGTGGATGTGACGTGCTACAGTGGCTCGAGAAGAGAGAGACTGAGACCGGTAGTGGAAAACCAGTCTCACCGTTTATATATATTTAATTCGAACGCAAATCATACACACCATCTTCCTCTTCCTCAAATAATCAAAGCTTCATTTTATACTTCATTTTCTCAAATGGCAGGTCAAGCATCTTTTGGTGGTGGTACATACCCAAATATCACTAGGGCTGGAGCTAGAAACTCCATTGGGTCTCACATGGTTGAATGTTGATATAACAAGGATAAACGGACGTGGCAGCTATAATTGGTGGTTTAAGTGCGAGAAAGTCGGCCTACGAGGCCGAAATTGCGAACGTAACACAGTGGTCCGCCCTACTGAAATAGACAGGAGGTACTTGATGTATCTGCAGTCGAAGGTTGGATGGATGGAACTAACCATTAACAATCTTACTCATGCTGATACCTCAATAACGAAGCAGCTTGAGGAAGCGCAGCGCTTTGAACCCGAATTTCGCCCGGTGGGTAGGCGACCTGAAGGTTACGTGACTGACCCGGGAGAGGAATACGCAACACAACACCCCGAAACTGCAGAGCTTGGCTATGAGTACGGTGAATACATTCACCGTAATGATGATGATAGTGACGTGTCCTCTTCTGATTCTCGATTTGGTTCGCCATATTTTGGCTAAAATAATGATTGTAACTTTTAATTATTATGATTTATGTAATCGTTTCGGTTTTAAATAAAGTAAGTTGTTTTATTAGTTTTTAATGTTGTTTTATATGTTTTTTATTATAAAGTGACAAGGATACCTAATAATAAAACAAACATAAAATTGATATTCAAAGTTGCCATGTTACAAGAAAACACCTAGGAATTCAGAAAAAACGGATAAAAACAACACACAAAAACGGAAACAGATAAGCGACAAGATTATTGCCATATTCAAAGTTGAGTGCATGTTTTCCTATTATGACCCAATCTGTTGCAAATGTCACATCTAGCTTGTTGCCTTGAGGTTGAAGATCTGCTGGTAGAACTCTCATCCATCTCGTTTCGGTACTGTCTGGTGCGTCTCCTACCCCTATGCGTGACCAGTTTTGTCGGGTCTCCTTGGATCTTCCAATCTACCTCTGCCCAGTAATTTACGTCTCGGAGGGGAGCAAGTGCAGCATTGTACTGATTTATCCACGTCCTGGTTGAGTACCTCTTACTTGGAAGATTAGCAGCTCCCTCCTGTCTATATCCGCAAACAGCAATGGCATGAGAACATGGAAACCTTTGATGCTGCCAAGCTCCACAAGAGCATTTTTTCCTATTATCCGCCATGACAACATTGTATGTGTACTCGCCATTTGCATTTCTTTGGTTTGTTGTAACCGTATACACACCTTGACGTTTATCATACATTTCCACCCTATGGCTTGTTGAGGCTCTTTCACGCATCTGATAAACCTCCCACATTTTGCGAGCTAGTGGTGGGTTCCAATTGCTGGCCTTCCGGTCTCGCTATTCGAACCGAGACCGGCAGTAGGAATACCGGGTTCGGGTAGGAATTTTGAGACCGGTAGTACCACTACCAGATTACCCACTTTCATAAAAAAAAAAATCCCAAAACTCTCACCTCCAAAAAAGTCAATTTCAAAAAAAAAATCTAATAATTACTCGTAATTAACTAAAGATTCTTCTGCGTTTAGTATCTTTATTTGTTGTTACAGATTTAATAATAAAAAATTTACGTGAGATCCCCAATTGTCCAATGAAGTATTAGCAGAATAATGAAATTAGTTTTAGTGATGAGAGAGAGAGAGAGAGAGATACCTAATACCTAATGTTGGTCACTTTGAAGTCGTTGGTGGATTGAAAGTGAAGTACGTAAGAACCGAATTGCTGCTGAGTCGTTCTTCCATTTTACTACTCCATACTTTATATCTTTTAATTTGTTTCTTTAATACAAACAAAAAACCATAATATGTAATAATATTAAGTTGTTTTCAATTGAAATTAATAAAAATAAAATAAATTTATGAAATATGCAAGTATTCACATACGTACGCCTACAATTTGTTCAGTACAAGTTTTATAAAGTTTTTAACTACGTGACTAAGTAAACTAATAAGTCATTTGATAATGTAATTCAATGTAATGTAATGAGAGAGCACTCAGCCTGTGTCTTGAAAATGCAAGTTACCTACCTACAAAATATGGACCATTTTGTTTGGTTTGCCAAGGAGAGAAGCACTAGTCTAATCTTTCAAATTAAGAGAGCAATATTTGCAAAGTTTGGATGATGTTGCCATGAAAAATAACCATTTCTCTTCAACTTGATAAATTGATGGATAAGTTGTCTATATCTTTAATTAATGAAAAGGATGTCAAGTACAGATAAGATTAGTTTAAAATGAGATAAGTACCTAATAATTACTATTAAGATCCTGGATTGAATATATAAAGACAAATACCATAGAAAAAGCAAGTAATACAATTACATAAATTTCTTAGTAAAGATTATGTAATATATTTTTGAACCAAAATATAAGACTTTTAGTAACAAAAGGTAGGGCTAGTTTGAACGGAATAGTTCAGTAACCGTTCGACGGAGACTTCGTTCGTATTCGTTCTTTTGGTTATGTTGTGTTTTATGGAAATATACATCCCATTTCGTTTCCATTAGAGTTATGAATGCGAATATCAATGGAGAAAGAATGTAAGATATTGCCTTTACAAAAATAACCCCAATATCAAAAGTTTTATGTTTTGGTGAATGACTTTTTGATTAGATGTAAAACAAAAGTTGGTAGGCCCTCATTTGTAGTTTCCAACTTTTTAGAACTTTCTGCTAGTTGGGTTTCTTTCATTTCTATGGCAAAAATTCATCGATCTTAACCAAAATATAAATACTGCCCACAAGAAAAAAACTTACCGGGGAAAAAAAATTAAATAAATACAAACACCCATTTACCATTCACGCTTCGTTAGTGATGCCAATAAAGAATGTTACATACTAAGTTTACATATGATGGTGAATATGTATAAGATTTTACAAATTGTGTCTAGAATTCAAGTAACTTTCATTAGAAGGCTCAAAAAATCATTTGCACACTCCATATAACATACAATGATCTCTTTAAATTTAACCAGGCACATGATGTTACTAATAGAATGGTTAATTGACTTTGGATTTCAACAAGATTCTAAAATAGTTTTAAAACTCTAAAAGTTACTGAAGACAATTCTCATTTCATAAGGTGTATAGTGTATACCTCCCCGCGATGGAGTGTATCGTATTCTCATGCGACATCTTTAAACTAAATCTTTTGATTCGTCCCTTTAAACTTTAACTTTTGTATTCTATCCTCTATCCTTTTTTTTTTCTTTTTTTTTTTTGAACGGCAGAAATATATTTTATATAAAAAACCTACTAGCAAAATACTAGAGGTCAAGATACAAGAGTACAAAATCTAGTATACAAGAAAAGAAACTACCTAAAGACTATTGAGAATTACAATCAAACTAACCACGAGCTTAAAAAGCAAGTAAAGGATTGTTGATCCAAACGTCCCATCCAATTGTAGTCTTCTTGCGTCTATAACGGAACCAAAAGTAGGAGAGACTGATTATGGTTTCAACTAGTACGTTGTTCCTTCTCGTAGATTGATTAAATACAACATCATTCCTAACTTTCCAAAGCTCCCACCAAATGGTAAATATGATTGTAATGACAATATCCTTAGTAACCTTAGATTTATTCATGTTGTACACAAACTGAATGAGATCGGCGGGATCAAAGTGAAAAGGAATATCCATATTAAGCCATTTACAAATGGCTTTCCAAACCGTCTTAGCGATATGACAATCTGATATGATATGAAACAACGTTTCAATACCATTTCCACAACAAGGACAGATCAAAGAATTGTGATGAACACCTCTAAACCAAAGATTAAATCTAGTAGGAAGTCGGTTTTTAACAACCCTCCAAGCATGTATATTAACTTTCCTTGGTACGATTTTATTCCAACTAGTAGCCAAATAATGAGACGGTAATGAGGATTGATCAATGAATGATCTTAATCCCTTAACGGAAAACTCAGCCATACCTTCGAAGTACCATTTCCATTGATCTCGAGCAGTTGTAATAGTCACTTGTTTAATGAGATCAGTAAGATTATGAAGCTGAGATTCTTCGATACCCCCTCTAATATTACGACGCCATCGCCATTGGGCTATACTTCCATTCCAAGTTTCACCAACTTTAATATTCTTTTGTGTCTCCAAAGCATATAAACGAGGATATTGAGAAGCTAGAGGAGAATCATTCACCCAAATGTCATGCCAAAATGAAACATCCATTCCATTTCCAATTTTCTTTTTGATTACAGTTACTGGGATGGTACCTACAATATGTAAGTCATGAACGAGATGCAAAATAGAATGCCAAATACCTGGAGTGGAAAGTGTGACATCGTTTCCAGTAAGGCAAGTGGTGGAAGACTTCGGATAAAGGTTTTTTAATACTTTTACCCATAAAGCCTTAGGACAAGTAAGAAATCTCCATTTCCATTTGTAAAGCAAAGCCATGTTGAATGCTGTTATACTCCCAAAACCCAATCCTCCTTTTTCTTTACTAGCAATGACCAAATCCCATTTAATCCAATGGATCTTAGAAACCTCTGGATCTGCACCCCAAAAGAATTTTGCCCGCATTCCTTCCAAAGTATTACAAACAGTAGAAGGCATGCGAAATAGAGACATATAATAAGTAGGGAGAGAACCAAGTACAGAAGTAATAAGAACCGAGCGTCCTCCGATAGAGAGCAATTTAGCTCTCCATTTCGTTAACCTTTTAGTGAACTTATCAATCACCGGCTGCCAAGAGTTAATTCTTTTCATATTAGCACCAATTGGAACACCCAGGTAAATAAAAGGAAAGCGATCTCCCTTACATCCAGCCAATCTTGCAAAGTTATCTACTTCTGAACCCGAAACTCCAATACCATACAACTTAGATTTCAAGACATTAATCTGAAGCCCAGAAGCTAGGTAGAAACACTTAAAAATATCAATGACATTAAGAAAATTAGATTTAGACCACTCCTCCATAATAATAACATCATCTGCATAGATCAAATGCGAGATAGACAAATCACCGATAGTAATACCATTGAAAAGATTAGCTTCAATCGCATCATTCATCGCCACATGAAAACCCTCCATGGCAATGACAAATAAAAAAGGAGCAAGCGGGTCCCCTTGTCGAAGGCCACGTTCCAAAGCAAACTCTTTCGTGGGGCTGCCATTAATAAGAACAGAAGAACGAGTGGATTGCAGGCAAGATTTAATCCATTGGATACTCTTAACACCAAAACCCATGAATTGGAGAATATTAAGTAAATATTCCCAACTCAACGAATCATAAGCTTTAGCGATATCCACTTTGAAGAACATAGTTTTCATCTTTTTCCGTTTGAATGAATGAAACAGCTCATTAAGAATCATAGGACCATCGAGAATCTGTCTATTTTTGATAAAAGCGGATTGTACCGGATCAACAATATCATCAATAAATTGAGCAATTCTATTCACCAAAATTTTGGATATAATCTTGTAAATGACACCAATGAGACTAATAGGCCGAAAATCATTTACCGTTAAAGGAGAATCCACCTTGGGTATTAAAGTGATGAAGGAAGCATTACATCCGATAGGAAATACACCAGTCTCGAAGAATTCATTAACTGCCGAGAAGATATCCCTTTGCATGACATCCCAATACCTCTTGACAAAACCAAATGTAAATCCATCCGGGCCCGGAGATTTGTTACTACCACAACTCCATATAGCATCTTTGATCTCGGTAATAGAAACTTTTTCTTCCAGTATCTCCAAATGTAAAGACGACAGCTGCTTAAACTTATGGCTGCGATTGGCATAAGGTAAACAAGGAAATCTAGCAAATTTGTAAGTATAATGGTCTAGTAAAACCTGTTTCACGGACGGTGGATCTTCCAACCAAGTACCATTAGATTTAATACCTTGCACCATGAGTTGCTTTCTCTTTTTGTTTATGATTCCATGAAAAAACTTGCTGTTTTCGTCCGCTTCCAAATTCCATTTAATCTTGGATTTCTGTATCACATCTTCTTTTTGGCGTTTTTCAAGGACACTCATCTCATTGACAAGATTACACCGACGAGATCTGTCAATACTATTAACAGTTCCTTTGTCCACCTGTTGATCGATGTTACGAATCTCAAGAGCAAGACTTTCAATATCGTCTCTATCCGATCTTCTATTTTGATTCCACCAACGAATCTTTTTCTTAAGACCTTGAAACTTATTTTTCAGATTAATGAGGGCTGAATTAGACTTGAGATAGTCACCATGATTCCAAAATTTACACCATATCATCGAATCCCTCAATCTCGAACCAGGAGTGAAAGATTTTGAAAGGTATAGGACCATAGTCAGCCATGAATCTTCGCAATAGAATAGGATGATGATCAGAAGAATTACGATCCAAAGCCAAAGCCGACATGGAGCCAAAAGAATTCCAGACCGAATCGGAAACCAAAAATCTGTCCAAACGACTACCTTTTGAGCAGAGCTTGTCAACTCGAGTATATCTATACCCACCCATCGGGACGTCGACAAGATTATTAGAAGTAATGAAGTCGTTAAAAGATGCAGCATTATTAGGAAAGAATTGTGATCCAAACCTTTCATTAGCACTTCTAACAGAATTGAAATCACCAAAAAGGATATAGTGACCTTTATTATTTGACATAGAATCAGTAAGCATGCTCCATAAGGCGTCTTTATTATCTTCTTCTTGTGGAGCATAGATGTTAGTCATGAAAACCTCCTGATTACTATCAAGCCACCTGCCTTCCACAACTAGAGCATGAGGAAAAGAAAAAATTCGTTTTTTAACAAATTTATTAGGATCCCAAACTGAAAGGATCCCTCCTGAATGACCATTAGCCAAAATAATAGCATACTCAAAGTTAGAATTGCCCCATAATCGACGAATCATCATAAGGTCTATAGAAGACATAAATGTTTCTTGAAAACCCACAAAATTTACCCCATATTTATTCAACATGTTGACAATCTTCACTTTCTTATTAACATCCTCTATCTTTAATAAATAGTTTTTGTAACTCATATTGAATTGCCTATGTCATGTCCTGCTAAATAAATCGTATTATCGTACATCCATTTTTCCTTGGACTTTAAATTATTTTTGTTTGTTTCCGTCTACTAATTTTAATCAGTAACATTGTGTTTGGTTTGCAAGAATGGGAATGAATTTCATTCCCATTGAGGTTGTTTGGGTATCAGAAATGAGCATATTTGGAACACATCTAAAAGGTTAGGCTTGAAATGTTAAGCTTGAATGTTGATTCTCATTCTCATTCAAACCTAGTTATTAACTTATTATAGTGATTTTTATTAGCAAATCAAACACCCCCTAACTTTTCGTAATCATATAATTTTCCACTGTCTTACTTAATGTACGGACGATTAAGCCCGTAAACAAAAAAAAGGGGCGTAGCTACTCGTAGACATTCCCAAAAAAAACCGGAAAAAAATCGGTTCTTGAGGAACCGATCGGTTTGGAACCGGTTCCAGTTTCGGTCCCAAAAATCGGTTCCAAATCGGTTTGGTTCCGGTTCTTAGACTAAAAATCCAAAAAAGAACTGATCAAAAGCTGACCAAAACCGGTTCCGGTTCTTGAATAACCGACTCTTCGCCGCGTTGACTGGAACCGCTTCCAATTCCGGTTCTGGTTACTAAAAAAACCGATTTTGCCCATGACTAGCTACTCGCCTAGACGGCTACTCTCGAAAAGAACAAAATTGAACCATATGGCCTTTCTAGTGGGCCGTTATGTCTCTATTTTAGTAGCCCATTTTAGTATGGGCATTGTTTGGTCGTTACTCGTTACGTACAAAGATGTTTTCCTTTACTAATTAGTAAATGAGTTTATGTAATTGGTGTCAATAATATTTATAGCTTAAAAAAGTATACTTTATACATAATTTATCAACTTTTATATATTCTAAACTATAAAAGTGCACACCTCTTGTTGACGATATTATTTTCTAACATATTATCAACAACTCTTAGAATTATCATTAGCAAAAACCACAAGTAAAAGTAAAGCAATGTTATGCATCTTCCGATCAATAAGTTCTGCAATACACTTTATATATGGTATAAGAAAACATATTTGGAGATGAATTCGACATATTATTGAGAGAGAATTTTGTTGTATATTACATTTCTTGAATTGTATAATAAAATGAGAAAATACAGAATATATATAAATTCGAAATCAGTAACCGCCTCTAACTAACCACTTATAATATTTACATTCCTAACCCTGAACTATTAAATTATCTCCATCTGGTCCTTGGACTTCTTTAATTACATTTGTCCACAATTTATCAAGCATCTTTGTAGGAGCTCTTGTGTCTTGTGAAGGTGTCTAGTTCTCTTGAGGTCTTTCATTACATTGTGAACTTGATGAAGAGTATTTATACTTTGTATGCTATTATTCCCCCCGCAAATTGACAAGGAGTAAGGATTACAAATTGTCAATTTGGAAAGACAATTGTAGTGAAGGTGCCTGGGTAATGCCTTGGTCATTATGTCAGAAACCTGAGCTACAGAAGGGATGAATTTTGGAAAGACAATTGTAGTGAAGGTGCCTGGGTAATGCCTTGGTCATTATGTCAGCAACCTGAGCTACAGAAGGGATGAATTTTGGAAGAAGGAGACCCTGTTTAATCTTGTCCCTGATGAAATGGCAATCTATCTCAATGTGTTTGGTCCTGGCATGTTGAACTGGATTTGTAGCTAAGGAAATGGTGGAAGAATTATCACACAAAATTGTTGTTGGATTAGTGGTGAAGACTTGAAGTTCCTGCAGGAGGCATTTGATCCAGGATATTTCACATGCAGTATCTGCCATAGATCGATATTCTGCTTCAGTGGAAGATCTTGAGACAACTTTCTGTTTCTTAGATTGCCAGGAGAGAAGATTAGTACCCAGAAAAATGGTGAAACCAGTAATGGATCTTCTGGACATGGGACAACTGGCCCAGTCACAGTAAACAACAAGATATGTGGATGGAGTAGTAGAGAAGAAGAGGCCTTGAACAGGGTAGTTCTTGAGATATCTGAGTGTTCTAATCAGTGCCTTCATGTGAGTTGTTCTTGGAGAATGAGAGAATTGACTCAAGGTTTGTGCAGCAAATGCAATGTCTGGTCTGGTTATTGTGAGATAGATAAGTTTACCAACAAGTGTTCTGTAAAGGGTGTGATCAGAGTCAGAGAGTAAGGTGCCTTGGGAGTGATCAAGTTTGACACTGGGATCAAGGGGAGTGGCTGCAGGTTTAGCATCAAGAAGGTTAGCCAAGGTTAAGAGTTCCAGGGTATATTTTCTTTGGCTGAGTGAAAGGCCATGTTGATTTCTGAGAAATTCAATACCAAGGTAGTAATGAATAGGGCCAAGGTCCTTGATGCTAAATTTATTGTCAAGATGAGATTTAATAGACTTGATGTGGTCAATATTATTTCCTGCAAGAAGAATATCATCAACATAGACCAGAAGGGCAGTAAATTGATTTCCTTTGGTGAAAGTGAATAAAGAGGAGTCAACATTGCTTTGAGTAAAACCAATCTGAAGAAGGGAAGTGGAGAGTTTTTCAAACCATTGTCTGTTTGCCTGTTTGAGACCATATAAGGACTTTGTGAGTTTACAAACATGACCATCTGGTTGTTTTGGGTAACCCTGTGGGATTGTCATGTAAACTTCCTCTGGTAAGTCACCATGGAGAAAAAAATTGTTGTTGGATTAGTGGTGAAGACTTGAAGTTCCTGCAGGAGGCATTTGATCCAGGATATTTCACATGCAGTATCTGCCATAGATCGATATTCTGCTTCAGTGGAAGATCTTGAGACAACTTTCTGTTTCTTAGATTGCCAGGAGAGAAGATTAGTACCCAGAAAAATGGTGAAACCAGTAATGGATCTTCTGGACATGGGACAACTGGCCCAGTCACAGTAAACAACAAGATATGTGGATGGAGTAGTAGAGAAGAAGAGGCCTTGAACAGGGTAGTTCTTGAGATATCTGAGTGTTCTAATCAGTGCCTTCATGTGAGTTGTTCTTGGAGAATGAGAGAATTGACTCAAGGTTTGTGCAGCAAATGCAATGTCTGGTCTGGTTATTGTGAGATAGATAAGTTTACCAACAAGTGTTCTGTAAAGGGTGTGATCAGAGTCAGAGAGTAAGGTGCCTTGGGAGTGATCAAGTTTGACACTGGGATCAAGGGGAGTGGCTGCAGGTTTAGCATCAAGAAGGTTAGCCAAGGTTAAGAGTTCCAGGGTATATTTTCTTTGGCTGAGTGAAAGGCCATGTTGATTTCTGAGAAATTCAATACCAAGGTAGTAATGAATAGGGCCAAGGTCCTTGATGCTAAATTTATTGTCAAGATGAGATTTAATAGACTTGATGTGGTCAATATTATTTCCTGCAAGAAGAATATCATCAACATAGACCAGAAGGGCAGTAAATTGATTTCCTTTGGTGAAAGTGAATAAAGAGGAGTCAACATTGCTTTGAGTAAAACCAATCTGAAGAAGGGAAGTGGAGAGTTTTTCAAACCATTGTCTGTTTGCCTGTTTGAGACCATATAAGGACTTTGTGAGTTTACAAACATGACCATCTGGTTGTTTTGGGTAACCCTGTGGGATTGTCATGTAAACTTCCTCTGGTAAGTCACCATGGAGAAAAGCATTGTTGACATCAAGTTGCTCTATGGACCAGTTGTGTTGAATGGCTACAGCAAGGAGAGTTCTAACAGTGGTCATTTTTGCCACTGGAGCAAATGTTTCAGTGTAATCAGTTCCCTCTTTTTGTGTAAAGCCTTTAGCCACAAGTCTGGCTTTGAATTTGTCTATTGTACCATCAGCTTTGTATTTCACTCTGAATACCCATTTGCAGCCAATAGGAATCTTGCCAGCAGGTAAAGGGGTAATATCCCAAGTACTATTTTGTTCTAAAGCCAATAATTCTTTGTTCATAGCTTCTATCCATCTTACATCTTTAGATGCCTGGTGATAAGTGGTGGGTTCAGAGGTGGTGGTGATGTTATTGATGAGAGACAGAGAACTGGAGGAGAGATTGGCATAATTGAGGTAATGTGAATGATGAAATTTGGAGGTAATGTTGTGAATGAGGGATTTTGGTAGGGTATGATGATAATCTGCCAGTTTTGTGGATAATTGTTTAGTTCTAGATGATTATCTAAGGGAAGGATGTGGATTTGGAATGGGATGAGAGATTGATGTGGGTGGGGAGGGGGTGGAGTTGAAATTGAAGCAGTTGTATCTTGTGAGTTGTTGGAGGGAGAAGTGGAAATGGCAGGGGAAGAAGTAGTTGATGATGTATCAGGAGGGGAGGAGGAAGGTTGTTCAGAGGGTGAAGGGGAGGGTGTGTTGGAAGTGAGAGGTTGAAGGAAGGGAGTTGTTGGTGATGTATCAGGAATTGGAAAAGAGGGGAGATTTGATTTTGATGAATTATGGAATTTTTGACATTGAAAAGGGAAAATGGACTCATTGAAAAGGACATGTCTACTTGTGTGTGTCTTGTGAGTGGTAGGGTCATAGAGTAGGTAGCCCTTTTGATTGGAGGGATAGCCAATGAAAACAGTGGGAATGGCTCTAGGGGCAAATTTGTCATGAGTTTTGTTATAGAAAAATGCTTGGCAGCCAATTACTTTCAAATGGTCAATTGGGGGTGGCTTGCCATAAAGAATTTCGTAAGGGCTTTTATTATTGAGTACAGGAGTGGGAATTCTGTTGATAATATAAGTTGAAGCTAAAATGCAGTATCCCCATAAGTGAATTGGAAAATGTGCTTGAAAATGAAGTGACCTGGCCATTTCAAGAAGGTGTCTGTGCTTTCTTTCTACACGAGCATTTTGTTGGGGAGTATATGGACAAGTGGTTTGGTGAATGATGCCAGTAGTTTCAAAGAATTGTTTGAGTGAGTCATTGAGAAACTCTGTACCATTGTCTGTCCTGATGGTTTTGATGGTAATTTTAAAGTGATTTTTGATGTAAATATAGAAGGATTTAATGGTAGAAATAACATGGTGCTTATTGGGTAAAAAATAGGTCCAGGTTGCCCTTGAATGATCATCAACAATTGTCAGAAAATATTTGCATTTTTGTATGGTGGGGTGTTTATAAGGACCCCATACATCAATGTGGATAACATCAAACAGAGAAGAGGCATGAGATTCACTTGAAGTAAATGGTAACATGTGATGTTTAGACAAAGGACATATTTCACACATAGATTTGGAATCATATTGTACAGAAGCAGGAACAGAATTTATTTTCTTTATTACAGGAAAAGAACAATGGCCTAATCTAGCATGCCAGAGATAGGCTGAACTTGTGGTGCTCAAGACAGATGCCTTTTGGTGGACAGCAGAGGAGGATGCTTCAGGTGAGAAGAGATACAGACCATTACATAGGATGCCATGGGCAATCTTTTTGTCATGGTCCTGAAAAATGCAAGAATTATGAGTAAAAGTGATGGAAGTATGAGGAGTTAAAAGTCTGCTGATAGAGATGAGATTGTAAGTGAAGGTTGGGACATAGAACACATTTTTGAGAGTGATATGTTCATTTAGGGTTACAGAGCCAGTTATGGTGACTTGGGTGGTTTGGCCATTGGGTAGGGATAGAGTGATAGGTATTTTCAAGACATATATATCATGCATTTTATCAAGAGAGGTGCATATATGGTCAGTGGCTCCACTATCATTGATCCAGACATCTTTAGACTTAGATAGACATGCAGCAATAAATCTGAATTTAGGCTTAGAAGTATGAGTAAAGGAATATATACCTGCATTGGGAAGAGACTGACCAGAAGTGTCATTGTTTGTGATGAAGAGCATCAGTTGGTTGACTTGGTTTTGCAGTTGATCAATCTTTGCAGTCATGAGGAGATCAGGTGATTGTGTGTTCTGAGTGAAGTATGGAACCTCTTGTGGTTGTGAAGTGGATGCAATATCTGCATTTCCAGTGACCATGTGCACAGACTTCCCTTTGTAGTTGTTTGTGGTTTGAGTTCTTGGTGGAGGTGGTTGGTATTTAAGATGTAGAGGGTGTCCAGCAGGGTAGCCAACCAATTTATAGCATTCTTCCTTAGTGTGACCTTCCCTGTGACAATATAGGCAAATGGTTCCCTTTTTAAAACTGTTTTTCCTCTCAATTGGTAATTGTGACCTTTGAATATATGGCTTGGGATTTGAAGTGAATGAATTAAGAGCAATGGGGGTATTCAGAGGTTGTTTGGTGCCTTCTCTTTGTTTCTCCTCTTGCCTAAGCATACTGTAAGCCTTAGAGACTGCAGGAAGTGGTTGCATAAGCAGGATTTGTCCTCTGACATTTGTGTAACTCTCATCCAAGCCCATTAAGAACTGAACTAGCCTTTTTCTTTGTTCTCTTGACACATGTTTTTTTCCATTTTCACAAGAACAGACACAAGTACAACCATAAGGTGCTTCAAGGGCATCAAGTTCATCCCACAGACCTTTGAGTTTATGATAATATGTTTCTATGGGGGTATTTGCTTGACAGAGTTGAACAATTTCATTAGTTACTTGAAAAATCCTATGGCCATCCAATTGAGAATAATGCTCACCAAGTTCTCTCCACAAAGCACAAGCAGAACTCACAAAATTCAGATTATTACTAATTTGATCAGAAACAGTATTCAGAATCCATGATATCACCATGTCATTAGCTCTCTCCCAAAGAGGCCTCAATTCAGAACCAAGATCAGGTTCTTTATACTCACCAGTAACAATTTTCATCTTATTCTTTGCACTTAATGCTATAGACATTGAACGTTTCCATGAATTGAAGTTTTCAGAACCAGTAAGCTTCTTGGTGATAAGAATGATACCTGGATGGTCATTTTGATGAATATAGAGAGGGTGATTGACTGAGTCAATTGGAGGATCAGCAGGTGGAGGAGGAGTGGTAGAATCATCAGCCGCCATGAAAAACCTTTAATTTTGACCTAAAAACTCAAAAACACATAATCTTGCCGGAATTTCACCGGAGAAGATGATCGGAAACAATTAGGGTTTGATCGGAGTGATGAATAGAGTGAATTGACACCGAATTGAAGCTTTATGTAGCTTCAATTAAGCTCTGATACCATATAAGAAAACATATTTGGAGATGAATTCGACATATTATTGAGAGAGAATTTTGTTGTATATTACATTTCTTGAATTGTATAATAAAATGAGAAAATACAGAATATATATAAATTCGAAATCAGTAACCGCCTCTAACTAACCACTTATAATATTTACATTCCTAACCCTGAACTATTAAATTATCTCCATCTGGTCCTTGGACTTCTTTAATTACATTTGTCCACAATTTATCAAGCATCTTTGTAGGAGCTCTTGTGTCTTGTGAAGGTGTCTAGTTCTCTTGAGGTCTTTCATTACATTGTGAACTTGATGAAGAGTATTTATACTTTGTATGCTATTATATGGAAGCTGATATTTGTATCACAACAATTAGTGAATCTATCACATTTGCATATCACATATTTGTACGGTATGTAGTGAAACTTGCACATTGTGGTAGATTTTATAATTATATGTGGTACACTTATCATCATTTGGTAATCATTACAAGAATTAACCAATAATCTAAAATATGACTTCATTGTCAGGCTGATTGTTAAGATGCATCAACCTTAACAATGGCTAGGAATGAATTTTCTTACAGATATGACTTCGAGACCATTAACCACTTGGTGGTAGATTGTGAGATTGCCAAAATAGTATGGCATTCTATTGAAAAATAGCTAGGAATGATTTTTTTTTCCAGACATGCCTCCTCTAGAGATAATACAACAAGTGGATACATTATTGACTGCTCCGTCAAAAGTAAAACGGATGGTGGAAACTGTTATAAACACGGTTTGGTGGATCATTTAGCGGCCGCAATGACGTGGTATTTGCCCATACGAAGAAGGATTCAGGTCTTATTGAATCGATTCTTTTGTATTCTTATTCGTGGTATAATACTCGTAATAGGAAGAACTCTATTCGGTGGGATGCGTGGATGCAAAACCCTCTCCTTGATTTCGGTTCATCTCTTTTCATCCCGTTTTAATAACATATGTTCAATAAAAAAGATGCATCAACCTTAAAACTTTTACAAGTATACATCCTACGTTTACACTAATTATTTGTCTTATATTCATGTTGTGATATTGTTATTGTTATAACCATCAAGTATGGCCATATGGGCGATTGGGTACTAGTCGATATCATTGTCTCGGGCAAGGGGGAGAGTAGCTTAGCGTTTGGGCTGGCTTATCGGACACTAATGGGTATTCTTACTTCTTAGTTCTTAGAGCTCATAAAATGTTATTTTGTTTTTGCTGACAGTAGACAAAAAGAACACTTATTGGTGGATTTCTTGACTATTTATTTAGGTTATTAACACTTTTTAGTTAATTCTCTATCTCTAGACTTCTAATGCGGAGAAAATTTACAAAGCAATTTGGAGTTGGACAAAAAAAGAAACTTTTTCAGCATAATCAACGAACACATGTTTACCATCAGCATTTTGAATACAAGAACTTAATCCACCCGTTGTTGCAAATCACTAGTCCAAATTATGAAATTATCATATTTCATCAATTTATTGGTGCTTAAAAGTAGTAGTTGCATTGGCCGGGTTAATTTTCGTTGTGTAAGGAAAATGAGTAGATGGCATAAGTCACATAACCCTTACTTTAATGGGTGGGCCCAACCTAGTTAGTGGGCCTATTTGATTTAATAGGCTAAGTTAGATAACAGTTAACATCATAAAAATTATATATTTGGGTTGGTCATGTCCAAGTAGATACGCTGCATAGGTGAGTACGGTTACTTATGGAATCTGAGGTGTACATGTGGTAGTGTACTAGTGTGCGATTGGAGAGCGAGATATGACGTGATAATGAGAATGGCGGTGGCATGGTGTTACTGGTAAAGGGAGGAGGAAATGAGATTTCCAATGGTTGGAACTTGGAAGGATGGAGGGTACACACGTAGACGGATAAGATTTTCCTATTCAAGTTATCTAACATGTGTATCCAGCACCTTTTGAGTTTTTTCAGTCCTTCAAGTAATGTTCTTTAATAAATTAGGATTTTTGTTCAAAAAATATATGGTATCTAAGTAATAAGGTTCTTTTTTAAAATGATATTGAAGAAATTCATGTTACATAAACAAAAATATATAAATGTATTAAAATGATATTGAAGAAATTCATGTTACATAAACAATGACTCATTTCTAAGTGATTAAAATTATGTTACTTCTATGTTGAGTAAACAACTACTAGTATTCTTTTTATTGGCAATAAACCTGATAAATTACTTACCTGATTGACTTTAAAATTACAAATTTAAACTAGCATGATACCCGCGCAATGCAGCGTCGGTGTGATGGCGGCAAAAGATGGTGATGGTGGCGGCGGCGTTAAATGGTGTTTATAATTGATGTAAAAGTGTTTGATTTAAATGGGGTAGTAGAGATATATTTTATAATATAAGTGACTGATGATGTAATTTAATATTAAGGTTGGTGGTAATTTAATTTATTAAATATAATATAGAAGTATTAATTAGGTTTGTTAAACAGACTTTCTTTATTTTAATACCAGAAACTTCAAGCCAAGGTAAAAATGCATAGTTAGCATTGTGCATTAAGTTTAGGAGGTATTTGATTGATGAGTATGAAAATGAAAAAAATGAGTTTGATTAATAATCCAATGATTTGATCGATGGGTTGGTTAAAAGATTAAGAATAAAAAAAACACACCATTTTGGTATATTTAAAACGATTATCTATTTATGGGATTAAAAAACTCATTCTCATTCATAAAAATGTTTAAGCTGGGATAAATTTTGGGTGTAAGATGTAATTGAAACAAGTCCGAATCAAGAGCAAATACTTGTCCAATACAAGAGCAAATGGTCATAGTCCTCTTTATTAATGAAAAAGGAAAGTCAAACCTTTTAAAATCCGAAGGAGGAGTCAGCCCAACTCCCCCTTTAAGATAGCTTTGGATTTCGGGTTCATTATACTTACGACTAGGCGTGCCCACCCCCCACCCGCTCCTTCTCTTTATTTACCTTTTAGTTCCACCCCCTTTACTTTTAATTTTTTTTCAAACAAAGCATATTTCTATTTTTCCATCCTTTCCAAAAGTATTCTTTCACTTGCGCAAAAAATGAACAATTTATATATCTAACATATATAGTGTCGACTGTATCAAGATATTGGCTATTCAGTAAGTCATTATAATTTTTTTACCACATTTAAATAATTAGCTTTTCATTTTGATTTACTAAAAAAATACTCCGTATAACATTTTATCCATTGAGTTGTCATTATCGAAACTATATAATTTGAAAAGTTAATCTATCACACGTGACTCAAAATAACACAATAGTAACTAAAACTGGGACATGAATTAAATACGTATCATACTAGTTGAAACAATTACTTACTATAATAAAGCAAATAGATTCTTTATCTGCATTTTTGGCATAAATAAATTATATGTAAATTATAAACAAAAGATTGAGTTTGGTTGAGTGGTAAAGACCTTGCCTCCTAAAGGGGAGGTCCCTGGTTCGATTCCTTTCCCCCCAAATTTTTTAAATTCATTTTTTCTTTTCAAAATTTACATTTTTAACCCATAAAACTTTCATATATAACCCTGAAATTTTATATTTGAATAGATTGATATACATACTTTTATAAAACTTTCATATATAACCCTGAAATTTTATATTTGAATAGATTGAATATATATACTTTTGTCTTTTTTTGTTTTCTTTGATTTTATATAAAATCAATTTAAGTAACATATTTTTGTTTAAACATAACCTTTTCCTTGATAATTTTTTTAAAAGTTTTTGTTCTAAATTTTAATTTTGGGTTTTTTTTTTAAATATTTGTTTTCTTTTATTTTTATTTTGCAATATTTTGATTTTTTAATATTTTGTTATTTATAATTTTTTTTTATATATTTTGATATATTTTTTTAGCAAGTTTTTTTTGTAGAATTTTGTTACGTATATTCTTTTGATTCTTTTTGTTTCATTTTTTGTTTTCTATTCACTTTTGAGTTTCTTTATTAATGTTTTTTCCTTCATGATTTTTTTGAGTAAACATAAACGTGATGGTATACCCGTATGTTGTCACGTGCCATACCATGTAAAAAGGCCGCAAAACCAGATACGCTTAACATACCAAATATTAAACAAACATGGTCTTAGATGGAGTGGACAACTTTTGAATGTGTTGTGTTATTGCCCTTAAATAAACATATTTGCGTTTTATTTGTTCTTTAGAAGGTTTTTTAAACATTATGTTTTACGCAATTACTATTAAATTGGAAATAAACACATTTACGATGTTGTGTTTGTGGTAATGCATTTAAATAACAAAACATGAAAAAACGATAATTACAGCCCGCAACGCGGGGCTTCCGAATCACCTAGTTTTGAATATTATGCAAGGTCTCAAGGAATACCAGTGTTACATTGACAAAGTTTCAATCAAGTTATGAATGCAATAAACTATCATAAACGAATATTCAAACTAACTATAGTAAATAGATATTGTTAATACAAATGAATATAAGTTTCAATGCCAGCCTCTTGCTTGCTTCTTGACATTGTTGTAGTATCTTATTCGCCATTCTAAATGTTCTATACATGATGAAAGAAATTTTATTTTTAAATTTTTTTATATCTTTTTTGTAGCAAATTAGTAGTTTTTATTCGAGACACCACAGTGGCATATAATTGAGCAGTTTCCAGTGCTCGAATGTATTCTATATCATAAAAAAAAATTAACATATTAGTTAGATGGTCGATGTTTGAAAATTTTTTAAAGCAGCTTAAACATTGTTGATAACCGATTTAGTTAATGTGGAAATGTATATTTTTCTAGTGGCTAAACTTGTCATGGAAGAGTGTCTCTGCTTTGGAGTTTGAACCAAAACGAGAGAAAAATAAGTATATAGAAGTAAAACAAAAACAAACAAAAAAAAGGGGAAGAAAAGAAACAAAGAAAAGCAAAAGTCACCTCAAAACCCCCCTTCACTTTGAGATACACTTTCTTTTTGACCCTATCCTTTGAGCACCCTCTCTTTTCTTTCCCTTTTACCTTTGTCTCACAAGTCTTTTCTTTTTGGGTCTTTTAGTTTTACCAATAGCTTTTCCTTTTTCTCTTCTCTTTTTTATATTTCCTAACACACCCGTAGCTTTTCTTTTGTCTATTGTTGCCCCCATCTCTATATTGAATAATCAAAAGTGTTTTTGGCCTTAATATCGATATCTTTTCACATTAAAAGTTTCTAAAATGGGCTACTTTTTTACTTTTTTTAACTTAAATACAAATTAAAAGAAAAAACCAACAATTACTTACTATCCATATTAAGTAGTGTAAGTTATTCCTGTTGTCATTTGTCAGTTTGATATGCACAAAATAATAAAAACAATAGAAAAATTACGATTAAGATCAAGTGTTGTCGTATGAGTACAACATGAGTTTGAATGAAGAGATTAATTTCACAAAAGTATTGTTTGATTTAATGAACACTGAGTATTACGAAACTTTTTTTAAAAAATAAGCCCGATAGTCAAAAACTCAATTGCATAGATGGTTACATCTTTTCGCAAATATGTATGTCCTCTAGTATTCTAGTGGAAAAATAAAACTAACTAATGAACAAAATCATTTAATAATTGAAGTTGACAGAAACGAACATATGATATACAGTCTTCTAATGCGTATACGTGTTTACCCATTTATTATTATTTTTATTAACAAATTCTGATATTCTATATATAGTTTTCACAAGTTATAAGTGTTTTAGTTATACTATTAGGACCGTACCAATTGGGAACATTAGTCGACAAATTGGCATTCGTTGGTGAATCGGCATTCCTTCTCTTTGAATTTTTTTCTTCTAAAATCACTGATATAGGAATATCAAATACACGTTAAATTAATGAGATCCGTGTTAGAGAGTCTATTGAGGAGTAAATCCTATAATTAAACCATTTAGAAAAAACCTTTTTGTCAAGAATTAAACTTAAGAATTTTGGTTACAAAATTATTGCCTATTATATTCATACGCATGTAATTAATCCATAATATATAAATGAATTAGTTTAGGCTATAAGGAACAAAGCATTCCTTTTCACGCCCCAATGCCACGTCCACTTTGCACGCCCACTTTGCTCGTCGAATTTTTCACGCCCTCTGTCTTTTTTTGTCCAAGAACGCCTCTTGGGGCACTGTCTTCCGGGCGTTCCGGGGCGTTCAAAGAGAAAAAAAGTGAAATTTAACGCTATGGGGAGCCTTGCTCCGTTCAGTCTTACATAGATAGTTTGATAATTGTCTTTCATGAAAAGAAAAAAATAAAAATAAATTATTGCTTGGTTACATAGATACTTGGATAATTGTATTTCAACATCTAATCAACTAATCACGTTTAATATGGGAATAAACATTAGAGAAAATACTCTAATAATTACCATCGGAAAATGCAATGTGACGCCATATATTTGTTATTGTTAAGGGAATCAAACAAATACACGACTCGTCTATACTTTGATTCATCCTTTCTCTCTCTGTGACTGTAGGCCTAAAAAGCTTATTCTTTTCTCTATCTCTCTCTGAAACTCTAGCAGGCCAAACACACCATTAAACGAAGGGAAAGCTTTCCCACTTTTACTCCACTTCTTTTATTTATTTATACCCCTCATTTTTAATTAACCAGACCCAATATACATTTTATTTCTCTCAAAACTGCTACCATATTTCCTCACTCACTCTTTCATTCTGGCTTTCCCTACGATGGACGTGTTTAGCCTTGTCAAATTCTGGCGAAATGCCGGCATCGGAGACCCCTTAACCTCCACTAACTTCGACATAATATCCGACGACGAATCTTCATTCTTCGATTTAGTCTTCACTACTACTAATAATAATAATAATGACCAATGTGTGGATTCTTCAACTATCAACATCATTAGTGACTTTCACTC
The DNA here is from genome assembly GCA_034093135.1 of Erigeron breviscapus. Lineage (NCBI taxonomy): Eukaryota > Viridiplantae > Streptophyta > Magnoliopsida > Asterales > Asteraceae > Erigeron > Erigeron breviscapus. The sequence goes on from CM067169.1 coordinate 143,491,289, forward strand.
AAATGACCATTACCAACTACAACAACAGCAAGGTTGTATTTCAAACATGGATGGCCTTGACACAAAGTCAAAGTCAAACCACACTTATTATCCCTGTTCATCTCCACATTCCATTTTTTTCAACAAGAGCAAAATATTACCTCTAGATTCATCATCTTCCTCCAGCACTACAAAATCACCTAAATCCCCATTTCGTGTTTTGAAATTGGGCTTTCAAAACAACAAAATGAAACATGAGAGTAAAAGTGAAATAAAATGTGATAAAGAAGTCACTACTATTAGTTCCTTACTAAAACGTGACAACAGTTTGCCTAACAAACTTCTTAAATCCGAACAACATCACGACCATTCTTCCAAGCGCTTTTCCAGACAAGTTGTTTACAAATACTTGAATATCATCAAACCTTCCAAGCGGTTTCACGATAAGGTCCGGTTGCCGGATAACTCGTTTCCGACGTCATCTCCGGCCACAACTTCTATCTTTTCTCCGAGAAAGTATCTCGGTAAGAGCAGGTCATCCTCGTCGTCATCCGCCGCAGTTAAACCGGTTCCGTTACCGGCGTTAAGAAGAGATGATTCTGCTTTGCAACAACAGGATGGAATCCAAAGTGCTATTCTACACTGTAAAAAATCCTACAGTAGTAGTTCACCTTCTCGAGGTAAATTTTTATTTACTTATCGAAGATATTAATTATTAATTATCTTTCAAAAAAAACTTATTTAATTAATCAACCGTCCACTACTTTTATGTCAGAAAAACAAGTAATAATAAATTGACTACTTTAATTTGTTTTTCAGGTTGTCAAGTTTTATCAAGATCTGGGAGTGCTCCGTCTCACGGGGCTCGGATCTCTGTTGATGAAGAAAAACGAAGCAGCATCTGACTCTGCTGATGGCGCGCGGGAAGAAATATAGATAGATAAATATAATAAATTCATGTATTGTATTTATGTTTTATTTAGTACTCTGCTGGTGCTGCTGTTTATCATTAAAAAAATGGTTAGGATAATGATAAATCAACCTAACTCATGTGCCTAAAATTAACCTAATCATAAGATGGTGACATTTGGAAGAATCAATGAATAAGATTAAGAAAGACACTTAGTGGAATACACATGTCAAATTTTTAAGCTTTTAGGTTGGTTATTAGGCATATTTTTAGGTCATCATTTTTCTTAAAAAAGTTATATAGTGGGGGGAGTAGGTTTTTAGATGTAAAAAAGTAAACAAAGGTGATGATTACATCATCAGAATTATGGCAGGAAGATTAAACGAAATGATGAATAAAATCTTTTGCTTGTGTTGTTTGTTCCACAGTTCCACTCTATCTTTTTCTTGTAAATTGAACTCTGATTATTTAATATTTAATATAAGGCAAAAAATAATACTCTTTACGTATAAATATTTTAATATTTGTTAATATTTGTTAAAAGATAAATAAATACTTTAATCTTTATCCACTTCCTCTTAAATGCAATATATTAGTCTACATTTTAATGCAAGTGTAAATGGGGCATGATTATGTATTTCGATTGTAATAAACTCATTTCCAAAGTATATGTTTTTAGGTTAAAATCTGTGCAATCGAAAAATGATATTTAGTACGTGTTCTTGTTAAAGACAGATTTTTCTTTAAAACTAACGAATATTTATACCAGTTTTTAGATTAACAAGTCACTTCAAAACCGATAGGCTTAATTTTAGTACAACACCAAATTTTTTAAATAATAATTTAATAGAAACATAACATACTACACTAATTTTTAATACCTTTATGTATTTCGATTGTAATAAACTCATTTCCAAAGTATATGTTTTTAGGTTAAAATCTGTGCAATCGAAAAATGATATTTAGTACGTGTTCTTGTTAAAGACAGATTTTTCTTTAAAACTAACGAATATTTATACCAGTTTTTAGATTAACAAGTCACTTCAAAACCGATAGGCTTAATTTTAGTACAACACCAAATTTTTTAAATAATAATTTAATAGAAACATAACATACTACACTAATTTTTAATACCTTGTCCGGCCGCTCGTAGTAAGCTCGTCCTTGAGCTCTTCCTTCTCTTCTTTGAGCTCTTCCTCAAGGACATTACTGCTACCACTCCCTTCCTCCTCGTCGAAAAGCACTCCCTTCCTAATTAAGAACAAGAACGACGGAGTGTGGTGGGCCTATTTGCGTTGTAACCGTTGCGGATAAAAAAAAACAAAAAAGTTTAGGAAGAGATGAGGAAGAGGTGAGTAAGAGGTCTTAATGTTAGCGTTAGTTCTTGGATTGAGAAAAGCTGACGTGGCAGTGAGGAAGAGGTGAGAAAAAGATTTAGGAAGAAACCTTTGTAAGAGAGGCCTTACTCGGCCACAAACTACCATCTTTGTCAAATGAGAAGTGATATTAGTACTGTTAAAATGTACATCTTGATTGTTATGTCTCTCTTATTTGGATTGTTTGTGTTACAGATTTAGTTGGAAGGGTAGATTGTGTCAAAAGAAGAGAACTAAAGTTGAAGGACTGAAGATGAAGAAGAAGAAAGAAGAGGGGCTGATGTGCTTATTATGCTGTCTATATAAACTGGATGTTTCTCCAGTTTAGGGTTACAACACTATTATTATCCTTTGGGCGATTATTACCGTTATCACACAACTCACTAAATTCATCACCATGTTTGTTCTTCTTTTGATATTAGTGATGTAGTTTTTTAGTGTTTGTCCCTTATCCTTCACAATCTGTGTTGAGTGTTGTATCTTTTATTAGATTGTTGTTAATTTCTG
>CM067169.1:143499060-143559060 GCA_034093135.1 Erigeron breviscapus
TACATAATTAGCTTGAGCTGTCGGGTGTTCCCATGACCCATCCGCATGCTTGTGTCTCGCCGCATACATTTCGACCAGATCAGGGTCTTCTCCCTCATGAGTTCGCTGTAAGCACATCAAATTATCATAAGAATAGCAGTTATTTAGAAAATAAATATTTTTAAACACAAGTGATATTTCATTCTTTGTTACCGCATATTGGTCGACATACTGAGATGCCGACTGCCGACCGTGGGTCCCTGCGAGGATTTGGAGGGCCCGGTTATCCTTGTTGGTCTTGGCCCTTTTCACACGGTTCTCCCTCTGGTAGAAGCGCAACAAATCCGACCAGTCCTCCGGCTCCATACCCTCGGGAACAGCTCCCTCCAACTCAGCAATCTTCTCTAAACCCCCCTTAGCATCGAAGTGAGTTTTCTTGAATCCGCTTTTCCAGTTCCGATACATATGTTGCGCATCAGCGGTGATCGTGCGCTCAAATGCTTTCCGGATGGCATCATTGGGGTCCAAATTGATGAAGTGATCCAATCTGAACCGTTCCTGCAATTTTTAAATAATAGTTAGCGATATATCAAATTTTCACAAAATATCAATTTAGGAATATAATATTATAGAGATTGTACATTTAAGGCTGGAATTAGGAACGCCTTATCTTGCAGGGGCACATCCGACCATGAGTCATAAGTCATAGGGACCCCACTACCACGAACCAATGTCCCTATATAGCTTTTAAACATAGACCCCGATTCCCCCACCGCGTGCCACGTCTTAAACCTTTTCGTGTCAAAATCGACTTCAAGCCGACCTTGTTCTTGAAACTTTTTCTCCAGGTTTAGTGCCTGGTTCTTCCCCCGACCTTTTTTAGGTGCTACAAAACAAAAGAATTATTAATTTCACATGAAGTCCATAAATAAAAAATAATATATAGAAACACAAAATTTCTTACCACCGCTCCCGGCGCAGCCCCAAATTTTCCGTACCCACGATTTACGTGGTGGGTCATTACCACCATCCCCACCATGAACTGTAGCCATTTATACTGCAAATTACAAATCAAATTATACCCATATTAATAATACATACAACAATACGATAAAGGTAAAATTGTCACATTTACTTTTATACTATTTATAACTTATCTTTTTATTACTTTTATAGTTATTTTTAAAAGGTTAAAATTTTATATACTTATTTAAATTTGTTTTATATTTTTATTTTCGTACTTAAATTTTGTTATATTTTCTACAAGTATTTTATATTAATTTTTTAAAAGTTTTTTATAGTTACTTATATATATATATATATATCTTTTTATAGTTATTTTTGTATATACTTTTTATACTTCATTTTTAATATACATTTTATACAAATTGTCACATTTACTTTTATACTATTTACAACTTATGTTTTTATTACGTTTATACGTATATTTTTAAAGTTATAATTTTATTACTTGTTTTATATTTCTTTTTTTCGTACTTAAATTTTGTTATATTTTTTAAAGTTATAATTTTATATACTTATTTAAATTTGTTTTATATTTCTTTTTCACTTATTTTGATAGTATTTTTTTAAAACTTGTTTTTCATACTTATATACTCTAGTTATATATATATTTTTTATATTTTTATTTATTTTTTTTTATATTTCTTTTTTTCGTACTTATATTTTGTTATATTTTTTAAAGTTATAATTTTATATACTTATTTAAATTTGTTTTATATTTCTTTTTTCGTACTTATATTTTGTTATATTTTTTAAAGTTATAATTTTATATACTTATTTAAATTTGTTTTATATTTCTTTTTTCACTTAATTTTGTTATATTTTTTTTTCGTACTTAAATTTTGTTATATTTTTTAAAGTTATAATTTTATATACTTATTTAAACTTGTTTTATATTTTTTTTTTCGTACTTAAATTTTGTTATATTTTCTACAAGTATTTTATATTAATTTTTTAAAGTTATAATTTTATTACTTTTTTATATTTCTTTTTTTCGTACTTAAATTTTGTTATATTTTTTAAAGTTATAATTTTATATACTTATTTAAATTTGTTTTCTATTTCTTTTTCCACTTAAATTTTGTTATATTTTTTAAAGTTATAATTTTATATACTTATTTAAATTTTGTTATATTTTTTAAATTATAATTTTATATACTTATTTAAATTTGTTTTATATTTTTTTTTTCGTACTTAAATTTTGTTATATTTTTTAAAGTTATAATTTTATATACTTATTTAAATTTGTTTTATATTTCTTTTTCACTTATTTTGATAGTATTTTTTTAAAACTTGTTTTTCATACTTATATACTCTAGTTATATATATTTTTTTATATTTATTTATTTATGTTTCTTTTTTTATACATATATATATATATATATATATATATATATATATATATATATATATATATATATATATATATATATATATATATATATATATATATATATATATATATATATATATATATATATATATATATATATATATATATATATATATATATATATATATATATATATATATATATATATATATATATATATATATATATATATATATATATATATATATATATATATATATATATATATATATATATATATATATATATATATATATATATATATATATATATATATATATATATATATATATATATATATATATATATATATATATATATATATATATATATATATATATATATATATATATATATATATATATATATATATATATATATATATATATATATATATATATATATATATATATATATATATATATATATATATATATATATATATATATATATATATATATATATATATATATATATATATATATATATATATATATATATATATATATATATATATATATATATATATATATATATATATATATATATATATATATATATATATATATATATATATATATATATATATATATATATATATATATATATATATATATATATATATATATATATATATATATATATATATATATATATATATATATATATATATATATATATATATATATATATATATATATATATATATATATATATATATATATATATATATATATATATATATATATATATATATATATATATATATATATATATATATATATATATATATATATATATATATATATATATATATATATATATATATATATATATATATATATATATATATATATATATATATATATATATATATATATATATATATATATATATATATATATATATATATATATATATATATATATATATATATATATATATATATATATATATATATATATATATATATATATATATATATATATATATATATATATATATATATATATATATATATATATATATATATATATATATATATATATATATATATATATATATATATATATATATATATATATATATATATATATATATATATATATATATATATATATATATATATATATATATATATATATATATATATATATATATATATATATATATATATATATATATATATATATATATTTATATATATATATAATATATATATATCTCTCTCTATATATTTATATATATATATATATATATATATATATATAGGGAAAAGATAAAATGAGTCCAGCTTATTTTGAGTCCAATTTGAGTCCATTGATTTTCTTCCATCTCCTCAAATTCCAACCACCTCCTACCACCACCACCATCATCTCCGACCACCACCATGATTTTCCGGCGACGGCGACCACCGCCACCACGACTTACACATGTGGTGTAACACCGACATTTAAAAATATGGGTTTTCAAAAACTTTCACCTAACGGTGTAAATTGCGGAAGAAAAGACTTTAAAAGTCAAAACCGATAAAAACTGTTCGGTTTCTACGTTTAGTTGGTGTTACATTCAATACCATCAAATAGTTTAAAATGAAAACCCAACGGTTGCCCAACACAAAACAACCGTTCAACAATACTACATAAATTCGACATCAACTACGAAATGTAAATAAATGTCTAAAGAGACAATCGTCTATGGGTAGCTAAGTCCTCCTGCATGCATCTACCCCATTTTCATTCTTATTCATGCATCAACTAGTCCTTCAAGCTAAACCTGAGGGAACAACCACATTTAAGAAATAAGTGTTAGCTAACGAATTAGCTAAGTAAGATAACACTATGTTATTAAGCATTTGTCCAATTAAAACAATCTTCATTATTAGACAAGTTTATTCAGGCACAACACACATCACACGTTCACACATAACTGCATATCAACTTCATATCAATTAAGGTGAATCCCCTAAATGTGCCTATCCTTCATTTTATCCACACATTATCACACATATCTTCGTTAACTGCATATAAGTGTAACATAAGTCACACCCGACTAGATGCTTCACCAAAAGGCTAGTCATACTTCGTCGTTAAGGAATGGCAAGCCAATCCAAGAGTAATCCGTATGTGGAGGTTGTCAACCCCTCGTATTACTCGCCCTGCATTATAATGACCATGTTGCAAGGAGCCACCCAAGCAACAACTACGTCAACGCACTCGTCCGGCTAAGACTAGTACGGGTTAAGTTTAACACTTTCCCTGCATTATATTTACGAGCTCGGTTTCACACATATGGTTTAGGTAACACACATTCCTAAACCGTCACACACATATAGTCTAGGTAACACACATTCCTAGACCTTCACACACTTTATCTTCATTACGTTTGGATCCTTAAACGTGCAAGTGACATGGCAACCTACTAAGTCTAGTGAGCTAGGTGTACAAGCCATGTAAGCATTCATATATCACACATCAACTTCATTTCTACATTTCATGCATAAAAAGATACTTCGTAATACTACATAAACTGCATAACAAAACACTACATTAAGCAATACTTCATTTCACTACATTAGGGACTGCATTTCAGGTCTCATGGTCAACTACATAACCCATAATACCTCCTGTGTAACCCCATATGCCCACATGCAATATAAAGATACCAAATGGAAGTATTTATGATTTGAAACCAGCTTTTCGTTGAATCCCCCAGCGTGTCAAAGTAGTGTATCTTACCTCGGCGTAGTTCACAACAATCACAACTAGTCACTGTGTAAGCAACTATGCTCGTCTACCTATAATTAGTAAACGATCATTAGACAACTACATACTCACGTCATTAAGATCAATAACTAGACCACACACATTAACGACTCACTTTAGTTTCAGGTCTAATCTACATGACAAACGACGTTACGGTTCAAAACTAACTTTTCTGAAAACTGGTGAGTTGCGCCGCAACTCAAGCCTTTCGTTGCGCCGCAACACAATAAGTTGCGCCGCAACTTATCTTTCTGGAATTGAGTTGCGCCACAACTCGATGCGATTCAGCACAAAGTTGCTCGATTACACCCCAAACCAGATCCAAATGTCTCTAAATCAATTACATGACTTTCACACATCAAAATCCTTCATATTCAAATCATTATAAGGCATTTCAATCATTACTTACACCATATATGACTTTAATCCATCAAAACCACCATTAATCTTCATTAAACGATTCCCCATAATCAATAATTATTCCTAATGACTCATATAATCAAAAGGACCTGAAATCAATGATTTAATACCTGATCTACCTGTAGATGACAATAGGAATGCAAAACACTTGACAAAACACACTCGAATCACACGTTGGAAGACTTTTCGGCTTGCAATTGGATGGAGGAATGTTATGGGAAGGCTTAGGGCTTGTTTAGAGAGTGTTATGGCTGCAAAATATGATCTAATGACAACCCCTAATTCATTAATCCCGTTTTTGACTTTGCCTCCATGTCAAAACTAGCCCCTAAGCTTCTTAATGCTTCATTATTGGTCACAAACTACTTTATTGACCATATACATCATTAATCCTTCATTAAATGTCACTACATGGACATTAACCTTCATATTACACACATTTATACTACATTAACATTTAGGCTTTCAAGCCTCACACATAACACATATTAACTACACATATGCATAAAATCTAAAATAGACTTAACGACACACACGATATTGACTTAACGGCATTAGTCAACTAGTAAAGAAAAGTTTGGGATGTTACAATTACCTCCCCCTTAAGAGGATTCCGTCCCCGGAATCTCATCATTAAGGAACAACTCGGGATATTTCTCCTTCATCACTGCTTCAGTTTCCCAAGTCAAGCTTTCTCCATGATTATGCTTCACCTTTATCAAGACAAGATCTATCACCCTTCTGCGTAACTTCTTTTGCTTTCTTCCAAGTATCGCTACCGGTTCATCTACTATTCTCTTCATTGGGTCAATACTCACGTCTTTAATAGGAATCACACTCTGACTCCCGCTAAGCATTTCCTCAAGTAGGATACATGAAAGGTGTTGTGAATTCCATCCAATTCTGGAGGTAATTCCAACTGATAAGCTAGATCTTTTTATGCGTTTCAACACTTTGAAAGGTCCAATAAATCTTGGACTCAACTTGCCCTTCTTTCCAAACCGGATAACTCCTTTCCATGGTGACACTTTCAGCATCACTAAATCACCAACATTAAACTCAATCGGTCTCCTTTTCTTATCTGCATATGTTTTCTGTTTTTCTCTTGCCACACGTAAAGCTTCTTTAGCTACATTAACTTTCTCCGCTGAGATCTCTATAATTTCAGGACCCGTGATTTTCTTTTCACCGGGCTCCATCCAACAACTTGGAGTCCTACATCTCCTACCATAGAGCATTTCAAACGGTGGCATTCCAATACTTGCATGGTGACTATTGTTGTAAGCAAACTCAATTAACCTCAAATGATCATCCCATGCTCCACCATACTCTAGTACACACGTCCTCAACATATCCTCCAATGTTTGAATAGTTCTCTCACTTTGCCCATCGGTTTGAGGATGATAGGCGGTACTCAAATTTATTCTACTACCCAATTCCCGTTGGACACAAATCTAGAGTCTCGATCCGAAACAATAGACAAAGGAACTCCATGCTTCGACACTACTTCATCAATGTAATCTTTGCCATCTTCGTTAAAGGCACATCTTGTCGGGTAGCTAGAAAATGAGCACTCTTCGTCAATCTATCTACAATCACCCATATCATATCATTCCCTTCGGTGTTTTAGGTAGCTTCGTTACAAAGTCCATGGTAATATGATCCATTTCCACTCGGGAATGTCTAATTGATGCAACAAACCATACGGCTTTTGATGGTCCGTTTTCACACGTGCACACGTCAAACACTTTGCTACAAAATGAGCTACTTCTCCTTTAATATCCGGCCACCAATAAATCGGCTTTAAATCTGCATACATTTTGGTGACACCGGGATGAACCGAATATCTACTTCTATGGGCTTCCTCAAGGATCAATTCTCGGTTACCACCAAGCAATGGCACCCAAATTCGACCCTTGTATGTTCTGAACCCACGGCTATTAGTCTCCATCACAAGACGTTTCTTCTTTCCAATGCTTTCTTTGTCAATGTTATCCTTCATTAATGCCCTCGTTTGTGCTTCTTTAATTCGATCAAGTAGCCCCGACTTGGCTTGAACTTGCATGTTCATCAACTTACAAGAAGAACTTTGCACCTTCCTACTTAGCGCATCCGCCACTACATTGGCTTTACCCGAATGGTATTTGATTTCACAATCATAATCCTTAAGTAATTCCATCCACCTCCTTTGTCTGACGTTCATCTCCTTTTGATTAAAGACATACTGCAAACTTTTATGATCGGTAAAAAAGTGCATTTTGTACCATAAAGGTAATGTCTCCACAATTTCAATGCAAATACAACTGCTGCCAACTCAAGATCATGGGTAGGGTAATTCTTCTCATGTGGCTTCAACTGGCGTGAAGCATAGGCGATCACCTTGTCCCTCTGCATCAGTACACAACCCAAACCCGTAATAGATGCATCACTATACACAACCAAATCATCGGTACCTTCAAGCAAGGTAAGTATAGGAGCTTCACACAACTTCTTTTTCAATGTATGAAATGCATTCTCCTACTTATCGGTCCACTCAAACTTTAAACTTTACTCCTTTCTTTGTTAGTTCCGTCATAGGCTTGGCTATTCGGGATAAATCCTGAATGAATCTTCTATAATATCCAGCTAAACCAAGAAAACTTTTAATCTCAGTAGGAGTCTTTGGCTGCTCCCACTTTGAAACAGCTTCAATCTTTGAAGGATCTACTTTAATACCTTCCGATGAAATGACATGACCAAGAAACTGCACTTCTCGAAGCCAAAACTCGCATTTAGAAAACTTGGCATACAATTTCTTCTCCCTCAACACCTCCAAAACTACTTTCAAGTGCTCACGGTGCTCATCTTCTGACTTAGAATAGATCAAAATATCGTCAATAAACACAATAACAAAATGATCTAGAAAGGGACGGCATACCCGATTCATTAAATCCATAAACGCGGCTGGAGCATTAGTCAACCCAAATGGCATGACCAAGAACTCATAATGCCCATATCTAGTCCGAAAAGCTGTCTTTGCTACATCCTCCTTCTTAACCTTCAATTGGTGATAACCGGACCGCAAATCTATCTTTGAAAAATATGAAGCACCATGTAGTTGATCAAAGAGATCATCAATTCGTGGGAGAGGATATTTATTCTTAACCGTTCGCTTATTCAACTCACGGTAGTCTATGCACATGCGCATAGATCCATCCTTCTTTTTAACAAAGAGAACCGGAGCTCCCCAAGGCGAGGAACTAGGTTGTATGAACCCTTTGTCAAGTAATTCCTGAAGTTGAGCCATTAACTCTTTCATTTTTGTAGGAGCTAATCGGTATGGTGCTTTAGCAACAGGTGTAGCACCGGGAATAAGATCTATCTGAAAAGTAACTTCACGATCGGGAGGAATACCGGGAAGATCATCGGGAAACACATCAGAAAATCGGATACTACATCAACACTAGCAATAGAAGGCTTCTCCTTTCTTACATCAATAACATAGGCCAAGAAATGACTCTTATTCTTCCTTATACATTTAATAGCCTTCATCATACTAATGATCTTTATTCCCCCTCTCTTCTTATCTCCGTAAACCGTTACCACTTTACCATCGGGTGTAGAAAACCAAATAATCTTTTGTGAACACTAAATACTAGCTTCATTCTGAGACAACCAATCCATACCTATCACTACATCGAAACCGGCTAAGGTAGTAGCCAATAACTGGACCGGAAATAAACGACCTTCAATCTCAATGTCACAATCATGATATCCCACACGTATATCACTAACCGTACCATTAGCAATCTCTACCTCTATCGAGCAATCTAAAGGGGTAGTGACTCTTTCTAGCTTAGGAGCAAATAAAGTAGACACAAACGACCTATTTGCACCCGAATCAAATAAAACAGAGGCAGGGTTTGAATTAACAAGGAAAGTACCACTTACCACCTCGTCGTTGTTCTTAGCATCATCAACAGTCATCTGCAAGGCCCTCACTTTTGTTGCTGAAGTGGCTGCTTTCTTCCCATCATTCTTCATTTGTGGACAATCGGCAATGAGATGACCCGTTTCTTGACACTTGTAGCAACGAGTCTTGTCCCTACATTCTGTTGCAAGATGTCCCGACTTCCCACACTTATGACACCTTCTTGTCTTGTCGGAACATTGACCTTCATGAACATTCTTGCAAAAAGCACACCAAGACCCATTCTTCTTTTTATCTTTGTCACCACTTGAGCTAGAATTTCCACGGAACTTCTTATTATTATTGTTGTTATTAGATGACCAATTTGCCCTTCTTTTGAACCCTGCTTTCTTGTCATCAACTTTCTCCACAACTTTCTCGCTTTTGAAGTCATCATCCAACCTCTTTGACTCCTTAATAGCCGCCGACAAAGTCACATGCTGTCTACATAATCCACGATAACTAGCGGGAAGGCCATCACAATAAGCCTCAATCTGGTCCTCCTGCCTTCGAACCAAGTGTCCAACAAACTTCAACTTCTCCATAAATGAATGTGCATATTCAGAAATTGCACCGGGTTTCGCAACCAATGATCTAAACTCCTTTTCAATCAACCTTAACTCACGAGTCCCCACATACTCCTCTAGAAACTTCTCCTTAAATGTACCCCAAGGCATCACAGCAAGTACCTCAGGGGCCATAGAAACTGTAGTAGCCCTCTACCAATTACGGGCATTCTTCTTCAACATCCTACTTGCACACAAAACCTTCATATCATCGGGACAATAGCAAGATGCAAAAACTACCTCAATGTCCTCAATCCACTCCATAGCACTCACTGCATTTTGGGTACCATCAAACTCCTTGGCACCACATTTCTGAAAGCTTTCATATTTGAAGTTATTAACACGAGGTGCATTAACAACTCCAAGTCCTCCACCATTAACTCCATTAACACCCACGGCTGCTATGGATGGTGCACCACTTTGGGAGGGATTAAAGTAATTCCCTTCCGAACGTTCCCCTCTACTACTCTCTGCATCTCTTTCGGCTCTCATTTGAGCCAACTCTTCTTCATTCCTCATCAAAAGAGCTCGGATAGCTCTCAACTCTTCATGTAATTCTGCTTGGTTGGGAACCTGTTCAATCACCGGGTTTGCCCTATCTACTTCAGAGGCGGTTGGTGGATCACCAAGACGGCAATTTTGTACACGGGGTGGCCTTTGCTCCACTTCATTTCCAGCCCCGTTTCCATTAGGAGGAACACCACCACCATTTCCTCCTCCTCTCTGGTTACTAGCTCTAGTGTTTGCCATTAACTCTACAAGGCAACGACGACGGTTAGCAAGAGTTAAAGAGTGACTACATATGTTAAGGCCATGCTACATATAACTACATTATCACACACACAAAAACAAGCCTTAAATCACACCCTCACTCACTCCCCAACCCGTCTTAAAGCATTTCACTTCATTGGCTAGGCATCCTGCATAAGCCTAACTTATCCTACATAGGTTTAAGTCCAAAATCCTACGGTCAAAGTCGAATCTTGGTTCACTTAAACCATTTCTCTGATACCAACTTGTAACACCTGACATTTAAAAATATGGATTTTCAAAAACTTTCACCTAACGGTGTCAATTTGCGGAAGAAAAGACTTTAAAAGTCAAAACCGATAAAAACTGTTCGGTTTCTACGTTTAGTTGGTGTTACATGCAATACCATCAAATAGTTTAAAATGAAAACCCAACGGTTGCCCAACACAAAACAATCGTTCAACAATACTACATAAATTCGACATCAAGTACGAAATGTAAATAAATGTCTAAAGAGACAATCGTCTATGGGTAGCTAAGTCCTCCTGCATGCATCTACCCCATTCTCACTCTTATTCCTGCATCAACTAGTCCTTCAAGCTAAACCTGAGGGAACAACCACATTTAAGAAACAAGTGTTAGCTAACGAATTAGCTAAGTAAGATAACACTATGTTATTAAAGCATTTGTCCAATTAAAACAATCTTCATTATTAGACAAGTTTATTCAGGCAAAACACACATCACACGTTCACACATAACTGCATATCAACTTCATATCAATTAGGGTGAATCCCCTAAATGTGTCTATCCTTCATTTTATCCATACATTATCACACATATCTTCGTTAACTGCATATAAGTGTAACATAAGTCACACCCGACTAGATGCTTCACCAAAAGGCTAGTCATACTTCGTCGTTAAGGAATGGCAAGCCAATCCAAGAGTAATCCGTATGTGGAGGTTGGTCAAACCCCTCGTATTACTCGCCCTGCATTATAAAGACCATGTTGCAAGGAGCCACCCAAGCAACAACTACGTCAACGCACTCGTCCGGCTAAGACTAGTACGGGTTAAGTTTAACACTTTCCCTGCATTATATTTACGAGATCGGTCTCACACACATGGTTTAGGTAACACACATTCCTAAACCGTCACATACATATAGTCTAGGTAACACACATTCCTAGACATTCACGCACTTTATCTTCATTACGCTTGGATCCTTAAACGTGCAAGTGACATGGCAACCTACTAAGTCTAGTGAGCTAGGTGTACAAGCCATGTAAGCATGCATATATCACACATCAATTTCATTTCTACATTTCATGCATAAAGAGATACTTCGTAATACTACATAAACTGCATAACAAAATACTACATTAAGCAATACTTCATTTCACTACATTAGGGACTGCATTTCAGGTCTCATGGTCAACTACATATCCCATAATACCTCCCGTGTAACCCCATATGCCCACATGCAATATAAAGATACCAAATGGAAGTATTTATGATTTGAAACCAGCTTTTCGTTGAATCCCCCAGCGTGTCAAAGTAGTGTATCTTACCTCGGCGTAGTTCACAACAATCACAACTAGTCACTGTGTAAGCAACTATGCTCGTCTACCTATAATTAGTAAACGATCATTAGACAACTACATACTCACGTCATTAAGGTCAATCTACATGACAAACGACGTTACGGTTCAAAACTAACTTTTCTGAAAACTGGTGAGTTGCGCCGCAATATAGAGTTGCGCCGCAGCTCAACTTCGTTACGCCGTAACACAATAAGTTGCGCCGCAACTTATCTTTCTGGAATTGAGTTGCGCCGCAACTAAGAGTTGCGCCGCAACTCGATGCGATTCTGCACAAAGTTGCTCGATTACACCCCAAACCAGATCCAAATGTCTCTAAATCAATTACATGACTTTCACACATCAAAATCCTTCATATTCAAATCATTATAAGGCATTTCAATCATTACTTACACCATATATGACCTTAATCCATCAAAACTACCATTAATCTTCATTAAACGATTCCCCCATAACCCAATAATTATTCCTAATGACTCATATAATCAAAAGGACCAGAAATCAATGATTTAATACCTGATCTACCTGTAGATGACAATAGGATGCAAAACACTTGACAAAACACACTCGAATCACACGTTGGAAGGCTTTTTGGCTTGCAATTGGATGAGGAATGCTATGGGAAGGCTTAGGGCTTGTTTAGAGAGTGTTATGGCTGCAAAATATGATCTTATGACAACCCCTAATTCCTTAATCCCGTTTTTGACTTTGCCTCCATGTCAAAACTAGCCCCTAAGCTTCCTAATGCTTCATTATTGGTCACAAACTACTTTATTGACCATATACATCATTAATCCTTCATTAAATGTCACTACATGGACATTAACCTTCATATTACACACATTTATACTACATTAACATTTAGGCTTTCAAGCCTCACACATAACACATATTAACTACACATGTGCATAAAATCTAAAATAGACTTAACGACACACACGATATTGACTTAACGGCATTAGTCAACTAGTAAAGAAAAGTTTGGGATGTTACAATTACCTCCCCCTTAAGAGGATTCTGTCCCCGGAATCTCATCATTAAGGATAACTCGGGATATTTCTCCTTCACCACTGCTTCAGTTTCCTAACTCAAGCTTTCTCCATGATTATGCTTCCACTTTATCAAGACAAGATCTATCACTTTCTGCGTAACTTCTTTTGCTTTCTTCCAAGTATCGCTACCGGTTCGTTTACTATTCTCTTCATTGGGTCAATACTCACATCTTTAATGGTAATCACACTTGACTCGTCGGCTAAGCATTTCCTCAAGTAGGATACATGGAAAGTGTTGTGAATTCCATCCATTTCTGGAGGTAATTCCAACTGATAAGCTAGATCTTTTATGCGTTTCAACACTTTGAAAGGTCCAATAAATCTTGGACTCAACTTGCCCTTCTTTCCAAACCGGATAACTCCTTTCCATACTGACACTTTCAGCATTACTAAATCACCAACATTAAACTCAATCGGTATTCTTTTCTTATCTGCATATGTTTTCTGTCTTTCTCTTGCCACACGTAAAGCTTCTTTAGCTACATTAACTTTCTCCGCTGAGATCTCTATAATTTCAGGACCCGTGATTTGCTTTTCACCGGGCTCCATCCAACAACTTGGAGTCCTACATCTCCTTCCATATAGCATTTCAAATGGTGGCATCCCAATACTTGCATGGTGACTATTGTTGTAAGCAAACTCAATCAACCTCAAATGATCATCCCATGCTCCACCATACTCTAGTACACACGTCCTCAACATATCCTCCAATGTTTAATAGTTCTCTCACTTTGCCCATCGGTTTGAGGATGATAGGCGGTACTCAAATTTATTCTACTACCCAATTCCCGTTGAAGACCCTTCCAAAAGTTAGACACAAATCTAGAGTCTCGATCCGAAACAATAGACAAAGGCACATCTTGTCGGGTAGCTAGAAAATGAGCACTCTTCGTCAATCTATCTACAATCACCCATATCATATCATTCCCTTTCGGTGTTTTAGGTAGCTTCGTTACAAAGTCCATGGTAATATGATCCATTTCCACTCGGGAATGTCTAATTGATGCAACAAACCATACGGCTTTTGATGGTCCGTTTTCACACGTGCATACGTCAAACACTTTGCTACAAAATGAGCTACTTCCCCTTTAATATCCGGCCACCAATAAATCGGCTTCAAATCTGCATACATTTTGGTGACACCGGGATGAACCGAATATCTACTTCTATGGGCTTCTCTCAAGGATCAATTCTCGGTTACCACCAAGCAATGGCACCCAAATTCGACCCTTGTATGTTCTGAACCCACGGCTATTAGTCTCTATCACAAGACGTTTCTTCTTTCCAATGCTTTCTTTGTCAATGTTATCCTTCATTAATGCCCTCGTTTGTGCTTCTTTAATTCGATCAAGTAGCCCCGACTTGGCTTGAACTTGCATGCTCATCAACTTACAAGAAGAACTTTGCACCTTCCTACTTAGCGCATCCGCCACTACATTGGCTTTACCCGAATGGTATTTGATTTCACAATCATAATCCTTAAGTAATTCCATCCACCTCCTTTGTCTCACGTTCATCTCCTTTTGATTAAAGACATACTGCAAACTTTTATGATCGGTAAACAAAGTGCATTTTGTACCATAAAGGTAATGTCTCCACAATTTCAATGTAAATACAACTGCTGCCAACTCAAGATCATGGGTAGGGTAATTCTTCTCATGTGGCTTCAACTGGCGTGAAGCATAGGCGATCACCTTGTCCCTCTGCATCAGTACACAACCCAAACCCGTAATAGATGACTCACTATACACAACCAAATCATCGGTACCTTCAGGCAAGGCAAGTATAGGAGCTTCACACAACTTCTTTTTCAATGTTTGAAATGCATTCTCCTGCTTATCGGTCCACTCAAACTTTACTCCTTTCTTCGTTAGTTCCGTCATAGGCTTGGCTATTCGGGAGAAATCCTGAATGAATCTTCTATAATATCTAGCTAAACCAAGAAAACTTTTAATCTCAGTAGGAGTCTTTGGCTGCTCCCACTTTGAAACAGATTCAATCTTTGAATGATCTACTTTAATACCTTCCGATGAAATGACATGACCAAGAAACTGCACTTTCGAAGCCAAAACTCGCATTTAGAAAACTTGGCATACAACTTCTTCTCCCTCAACACCTCCAAAACTGCTTTCAAGTGCTCACGGTGCTCATTTTCTGACTTAGAATAGATCAAAATATCGTCAATAAACACAATAACAAAATGATCTAGAAAGGGATGGCATACCCGATTCATTAAATCCATAAACGCGGTTGGAGCATTAGTCAACCCAAATGGCATGACCAAGAACTCATAATGACCATATCTAGTCCGGAAAGCTGTCTTTGCTACATCCTCCTTCTTAACCTTCAATTGGTGATAACCGGACCGCAAATCTATCTTTGAAAAATATGAAGCTACCATGTAGTTGATCAAAGAGATCATCAATTCGTGGGAGAGGATATTTATTCTTAACCGTTCGCTTATTCAACTTACGGTAGTCTATGCACATGCGCATAGATCCATCCTTCTTTTTAACAAAGAAACCGGAGCTCCCCAAGGCGAGGAACTAGGTTGTATGAACCCTTTGTCAAGTAATTCCTGAAGTTGAGCCATTAACTCTTTCATTTCTGTAGGAGCTAATCGGTATGGTGCTTTAGCAACAGGTGTAGCACCGGGAATAAGATCTATCTGAAAAGTAACTTCACGATCGGGAGGAATACCGGGAAGATCATCGGGAAACACATCAGGAAAATCGGATACTACATCAACACTAGCAATAGAAGGCTTCTCCTTTCTTACATCAATAACATAGGCCAAGAAATGACTCTTATTCTTCCTTATACATTTAATAGCCTTCATCATACTAATGATCTTTATCTATATATATATATATATATATATGGGTGGGTTATTTGTAGTACAAGGGGGAAAAAGTACAAAAAGTACATGTGTAAGTTAACTTACTTCCTTCTTCTTCTTTCTTCTCCGGCGAGACTGCCGCCGCCAACCACCACCATGATCATCTCCGACCACCACCATGATCCTCCGGCGAGACTTACACATGTGTAAGTTAACTTACACATGTGTAAGTTAACTTTCCGGCAAGAATCAGGTTCGTTTTCGGGTGGATACGGTACGGGCCAAAGGCCCTTATTCGTTCTAAACTGACCGTCAAGGGACGCATATGGAAATCGTATGGATTTGATGGGCGGCGATCCAAGAGATGGTGACGGTTTACTACGGTACGGGCGAAGCCCTTGCTGCCGGCGCCGTGGTTGGGGTGGTCGGAGATGATGGTGGCTGGTGGTGGTTGTCTCGCGAAGGAAAAAACCTAGAAATTTTAAAACGTAAAATGCTAAAAAAGTTGTACTTACACATTTGTAAGTCTCGCTGGAGATGGTCGCCGTCGCCGGAGGATCATGGTGGTGGTTGGAGATGATCATGGTGGTGGTGGTGGTGGTCGGAGATGGAAGGAAGAAGGAAGTAAGTTAATTTACACATGTACTATAAAAAGTACATGTACTATAATTATCTTTCCCATATATATATATATATATGCAACAACAACTATATATATATTTCCCATATATATATATATATATGCAACAACAACTATATTCAAGTTTGACATAAATGAGGTACGAAAAAGTTCTTATATAAACAGTTTACTTCTACCAAAAAATAAAAAAAATTACAAAAATGTTTTTTGTAAAAACCTCCGACCAAAAAATGAAAAGGACCATACTTATGATCAGCAAAATTTTACCAATCACTTTAACTACATGCATACTAAGCATAATCTCTATAAAAATAATAATTTTTTGTTAATGGTGTTGAAAGTACGAGTAATATTTAACCGAAAAAGATAACACGATTCTTTGATGTGTTAATTTCATAAAATATAATATAAATCATATATATGTACTACTTGTATTTTCTCTGTAAAAAATTTCATAATCCTTTTTACCTTCGATAAAGATAAGCTTGTCTACGTCTCAACTTTTTCCATATATTATCATTAACGTATTAAAATCTATAATCTGTGGATGACACGTACTTTACATTTCTATTACATGCATAGTTGCCATCATATTCACATGACAAACCCAACCCCGATCAATAGTTATTGTGGATTTCAAATCCCAAATCACAATAATATGAGATTATATAGTCAAAAATGTATTTGCTAAAAGTACACCAGGTAAGATGTGAGATAATGTATAACCAGTAGAGTGGTAATCTATCTTTTAAAAAAGGGATAATGATCAATACTGTACTGCTCTCACATCATCTTCTTCGTTTATCACATGATTAAATAAATAATCACCCCCACCCCCTGAATTTAAGGCTTGCAGTTCCGAAAATTGGAACTGCCAGCAGTACAAATACTATCCCCTTTAAAAAAATAAAAAAATAATAAATTAGAGCGGTAATTAATCTATTTGTAACGTCTTGCTTTTCATTCTAGAGATCTAATGATCAGTACTGTACTGCTCTCACATCATCTTCTTCGTTTATCACATGATTAAATAAATAATCACCCCCACCCCCTGAATTTAAGGCTTGCAGTTCCGAAAATTGGAACTGCCAGCAGTACAAATACTATCCCCTTTAAAAAAATAAAAAAATAATAAATTAGAGCGGTAATTAATCTATTTGTAACGTCTTGCTTTTCATTCTAGAGATCTAATGATCAGTACTGTACTGCTCTCACATCATCTTCTTCGTTTATCAATTATGGCTTTGGGCTCGTAACCTCTCTATCTCATACTAGAAAAATTAAAATTTTCGACGGCAAAATCTGTCCCAAATCCGTCCCTAATCGCGTTTAACGACGGATTTTCGACGGATTTTGTCCGACCCTAAAAACGCCCTTGATAAATTTTGTCAACGTATTTTGGGACGGCCATTATTTTAACGACGGACTAACAATGGAACATTTAGCGACGGACAACCAACAGACTTGGTTAGCGACGGACTTTTATGCGACGGACTATCGACAAAAAGTTTGCGACGGATTCCCAAGGGACATGTTTGCGACGGACTTCCAACGGCTTATTATCGACTAATTTCCGACGGAACCACTTTGACTGACAAATTTCCGACGGCAACTTTTGTCCGTAATCCGTCGCTAAAAGTTAAATAAAAATAAAAATAAAATACACCACATATGTTGATTGCTCAATGGACATTCTGTAGTACGTATTAATTCATTTTTCTTGATTTCTCAATGGATATTATTTGATATTTCTTGGTTATGATGTTATATGATCGAAATTAAAGCAAAACTTCAGTATATATATTTATTTATATATCAAAAAATTACAATAGGGAAACAATTAATTAATAATTTACTAAACAACTAATAAACAAATAACCATTTCCTTACTGGAGATCCCGATATCAATGGACCTGTTTGAGGACCTTGAAGATGTAAATCTTGTACGTCTCCACCGATTTCTTGTGCCTCTTTTTCTTCTTATCTGCAGATGATGCGTCTTTGGGAGCTTCTCGGCGGTCTTAGGCTGTGTTGCCTTTTCTGAATCTCGTCATCTTGTTGATCTACACACAGCCCACCCATGGCTTGATCATATATAGAATATATATATATATATTATATATATATATATATATAATATATATATATATATATATATATATATATATATATATATATATATTAATTAACGCTTAGAAGCTTTGAAGAGTGAAGGAAATTTGAAGATCGCTAGGTGGTTTTTCTACTGCAACTAATTGTATAAGGAGCTTTGTATGAAATCTGATTAGAAATAAAATAGAGCAAAATTTGTGTGGTGGGTATAGGAGTATTAATCTCAGTGGGTGAAGAAATGATTGCCATATTTCTAAAAGTGACTTCATATAAAATAAAAGTGTGTATTTTGATTGGTGGTCATGTTCACAAGGATTGTGGTTTATGGACCATTGGATTAGATAGGTGAGAAATTTAAAGGTAGAGATTAAATGGGTTTGTGTTTGTTTGGAAGAAAACAATTTATTACATTTTACAATTATATAAATTGTTTACTAGCACATTCAATAAAGTATTTTTTTTTCTTGTTCTTTTTAATAACCAAATGAACATATATGACTACAATTATATAAATTGTTTACTAGCACATTCAACAAATGAACTTTCGGTTTTTTCATATACATTAGCCATACGAATACTAATTTAATAATTTAGTTTTTAAATACGGATTAATTTATTTGTAACGTCTTGCTTTTCATTCTATATAATATTTGTTTTCTTTATAAACAAATAACCATTTCCTTCAAACATAAATATATAATATTTGTTTTCTTTACAAAAAAGGGCAAAGCTAATAAAACATGTAAAACCTATTAAATGACACTGGTTGAGTTTTGATTGGTTACTATTATTTTTTACTAACTATATATTAGGTAGTAAAATATTTATGACCAAATGGTATTTTTTCTCTTGTAGGTGTCTAAAGTTGGACATACAAATTTAAATATGACTATCTATGTAATTTTCTCAATTAGATATACACATACTCGTATGACGATGTAAACGCCACACAAAAATCATATATTGGTGTTTATATTGTACCATAAGAACTCTATATGTATAAAAATACTTAACCATTACTTGTATGTACATTTCAATGCTCGTATTACTGAAAAACGCAAAATTACATGTTAGTCCGTCCCTAATCTGTTACTAATTCTAGATATTACCAACGGATTAGCAACAGCCTTACATATTTTTTTTTTGTAAGTGATAAACGCCTAAAATACATGATGTTAATGGGTAAAATCGGATTGTTTTGTGCTTGTTAATAGACGAGTAGGGCGTTTTTATGTTTGTTTAAGTGTTTCAGGCTCTAAATGGTAATTTGGACTAATCGGGTCAAGAAGAAAGTCAATTGAAGTTTGAAGTCAAAGAAAGTCAATTCTGGAAATTGAACTACCGTCTGAGACGCCAAGACCCACCGTCTGAGACGGTGGGCCAAATACTCTGACCGTCTGGAACGTTCAAGCACCGTAAAGGTTTCTGCATATTTCTGGACTACCGTCTGGAACGGTAGAAACCACCGTCTGAGACGGTGGGCCATTTGAAGGAACCGTGTGAGACGGTACACACCACCATCCCAGACGGTGGTTCACTTGAACAGTTTACGAATTTTTGGGGTTTTTAATTAACTTTGGGGTTATATTTTCAAAAACGATTTGAGACTTAATCACACCCTAATTTCTGAGATCTAGGCAGCAAACCCACTTCTCCCAAGCCCCAAAATCATCATCAAATCACAAATCCATGGAGATGACAATCCAAATTGAAGATTCATTGATGAATATGGAAGGCTAATTCTCTTTAGATCATTCTCATGTGAACAATTATGTAAGACAATTGTATTCAACCTTTCTTATATTCAAGTTGGATTAGATGTTTAATTCTTGATTAGTGTTTGCATCTAATGTTATTTGGTTTGAATGAATGATTATTTGTTTATAACTTTGAATGAATTCCATCTATCTTTTGATTTCAATTTCTTGCTAATCATTAATTATTGGAATAATCTCTTATGAAATTGTAATCTTGTTAATGGATAAATAATTTAGTTGTGTCAAAACTCGGTTTTCATTATCGTGAATCATCACAACCTAATCAATTAGTCCTTAACGTTCATTCATTCCAAGCTTTATAACGAATCATGTCTATGTGATTTCCAACGAATATAAGTTAGGTTATACTTTTGAAAGCATAATTGGGATCGTGAGAATGGTCTACCCTTTTTATTATTGAATTATTTTGTTAAGTTTCAATCATTTTTAGTTTTAATCAAATCAATCCAACAATCAATTTTAAGTTTATGCCTAGTTTAATCAAGTTTGTAAATTGTTCAACATTTTCCCATGATTCCCTGAGGATACGATACTCGACTTACCCATACTAGTTATTGGTATTTAGTTTATATTTTTGATCGGTCCAACGACAACGATCAAATTTTGGCGTATTTAGTCCAATGCATGTATCACACTTATATATCCGTTATATCCTTCAATTTCATGAGAGAAAAAGCCTCGTCAATGATTGGTTAGATTGTTAGCGTAGCTTGAATTCTCGTGATGATCATATTGTGTGAACCATTATTGTACATTAGGTTAGAACTAGTGCACTTACCGTGTCGAGACCTCTAACCCGGATTATGTGCTTAAAATGATGAAAACAATCATACAATTCAATCCATATTCCACCTCACTCACCATGAAATTCGAGTATTGTTCGGAGTTGTGTTGTTTATGATGAGTTGAAAGAAAGAACAAAAATCAAAGTCAAAATTGCAATATTCAGGTTGAAAAGTCAAAGTATATGGTCAAAAGTGAAAATCCATGTAAATTGATCAAAAAGAACCAAAGTGAAATGTTCCAAAATCATTCTAGTAAATCACCCAAAAGAGAATCATTACCGTGTTTCATTCCATAATTCCACCAATTTTGTATGAATGCCGAAGTGATAATTTGGTGTTATGAGGTCTTGGTTCGATTTGTGCACTAGCCTATGACTTTTAGTGTTGCATAAATAGGTTGTGAGCTTCATATATATATTAGCACATCTTTTGCTAAATCACTCAAAATATGAACCGAGGGGAGTGCACATTGTGAGAGTGTGATGCATGTATTGTGGCAAACTTGAGGTCTATTAGGTTTAATTGCACATTTATATATTTCTATTTGCTAGTCGTAAATCTTTTGATAGTTGTAAGTCTTATGAGTTGATTGTGTTATGTGATTTGGTTTGCATTACTTAGTTTCGCCCAAGTGTACTTTGAAGATTGCTTGAGGGTTGAGTTTTACAAATATGTATAATTGATATAACTCCTATATGGTGTTTCTTTGGTGATAGGAAGTATTATGGGATTGTAAATTAACTTGTCACATGATGAATGTCTTTTTCGGGACGAAAAAGGGTTAAGTTGGGGAATGTGATAAACGCCTAAAATACATGATGTTAATGGGTAAAATCGGATTGTTTTGTGCTTGTTAATAGACGAGTAGGGCGTTTTTATGTTTGTTTAAGTGTTTCAGGCTCTAAATGGTAATTTGGACTAATCGGGTCAAGAAGAAAGTCAATTGAAGCTTGAAGTCAAAGAAAGTCAATTCTGGAATTCTGGAAATTGAACTACCGTCTGAGACGCCAAGACCCACCGTCTGAGACGGTGGGCCAAATACTCTGACCGTCTGGAACGTTCAAGCACCGTAAAGGTTTCTGCATATTTTTGGACTACCGTCTGGAACGGTAGAACCCACCGTCTGAGACGGTGGGCCATTTGAAGGCACCGTGTGAGACGGTACACACCACCATCCCAGACGGTGGTTCACTTGAACAGTTTACGAATTTTTGGGGTTTTTAATTAACTTTGGGGTTATATTTTCAAAAACGATTTGAGACTTAATCACACCCTAATTTCTGAGATCTAGGGCAGAAACCCACTTCTCCCAAGCCCCAAAATCATCATCAAATCACAAATCCATGGAGATGACAATCCAAATTGAAGATTCATTGATGAATATGGAAGGCTAATTCTCTTTAGATCATTCTCATGTGAACAATTATGTAAGACAATTGTATTCAACCTTTCTTATATTCAAGTTGGATTAGATGTTTAATTCTTGATTAGTGTTCTGCATCTAATGTTATTTGGTTTGAATGAATGATTATTTGTTTATAACTTTGAATGAATTCCATCTATCTTTTGATTTCAATTTCTTGCTAATCATTAATTATTGGAATAATCTCTTATGAAATTGTAATCTTGTTAATGGATAAATAATTTAGTTGTGTCAATTACTCGGTTTTCATTATCGTGAATCATCACAACCTAATCAATTAGTCCTTAACGTTCATTCATTCCAAGCTTTATAACGAATCATGTCTATGTGATTTCCAACGAATATAAGTTAGGTTATACCTTTGAAAGCATAATTGGGATCGTGAGAATGGTCTACCCTTTTTATTATTGAATTATTTTGTTAAGTTTCAATCATTTTTAGTTTTAATCAAATCAATCCAACAATCAATTTTAAGTTTATGCCTAGTTTAATCAAGTTTGTAAATTGTTCAACACTTTCCCATGATTCCCTGAGGATACGATACTCGACTTACCCATACTAGTTATTGGTATTTAGTTTATATTTTTGATCGGTCCAACGACAACGATCAAATTTTGGCGTATTTAGTCCAATGCATGTATCACACTTATATATCCGTTATATCCTTCAATTTCATGAGAGAAAAAGCCTCGTCAATGATTGGTTAGATTGTTAGCGTAGCTTGAATTCTCGTGATGATCATATTGTGTGAACCATTATTGTACATTAGGTTAGAACTAGTGCACTTACCGTGTCGAGACCTCTAACCGGATTATGTGCTTAAAATGATGAAAACAATCATACAATTCAATCCATATTCCACCTCACTCACCATGAAATTCGAGTATTGTTCGGAGTTGTGTTGTTTATGATGAGTTGAAAGAAAGAACAAAAATCAAAGTCAAAATTGCAATATTCGGTTGAAAAGTCAAAGTATATGGTCAAAAGTGAAAATCCATGTAAATTGATCAAAAAGAACCAAAGTGAAATGTTCCAAAATCATTCTAGTAAATCACCCAAAAGAGAATCATTACCGTGTTTCATTCCATAATTCCACCAATTTTGTATGAATGCCGAAGTGATAATTTGGTGTTATGAGGTCTTGGTTCGATTTGTGCACTAGCCTATGACTTTTAGTGTTGCATAAATAGGTTGTGAGCTTCATATATATATTAGCACATCTTTTGCTAAATCACTCAAAATATGAACCGAGGGGAGTGCACATTGTGAGAGTGTGATGCATGTATTGTGGCAAACTTGAGGTCTATTAGGTTTAATTGCACATTTATATATTTCTATTTGCTAGTCGTAAATCTTTTGATAGTTGTAAGTCTTATGAGTTGATTGTGTTATGTGATTTGGTTTGCATTACTTAGTTTCGCCCAAGTGTACTTTGAAGATTGCTTGAGGGTTGAGTTTTACAAACATGTATAATTGATATAACTCCTATATGGTGTTTCTTTGGTGATAGGAAGTATTATGGGATTGTAAATTAACTTGTCACATGATGAATGTCTTTTTCGGGACGAAAAAGGGTTAAGTTGGGGAATGTGATAAACGCCTAAAATACATGATGTTAATGGGTAAAATCGGATTGTTTTGTGCTTGTTAATAGACGAGTAGGGCGTTTTTATGTTTGTTTAAGTGTTTCAGGCTCTAAATGGTAATTTGGACTAATCGGGTCAAGAAGAAAGTCAATTGAAGCTTGAAGTCAAAGAAAGTCAATTCTGGAATTCTGGAAATTGAACTACCGTCTGAGACGCCAAGACCCACCGTCTGAGACGGTGGGCCAAATACTCTGACCGTCTGGAACGTTCAAGCACCGTAAAGGTTTCTGCATATTTCTGGACTACCGTCTGGAACGGTAGAACCCACCGTCTGAGACGGTGGGCCATTTGAAGGCACCGTGTGAGACGGTACACACCACCATCCCAGACGGTGGTTCACTTGAACAGTTTACGAATTTTTGGGGTTTTTAATTAACTTTGGGGTTATATTTTCAAAAACGATTTGAGACTTAATCACACCCTAATTTCTGAGATCTAGGGCAGAAACCCACTTCTCCCAAGCCCCAAAATCATCATCAAATCACAAATCCATGGAGATGACAATCCAAATTGAAGATTCATTGATGAATATGGAAGGCTAATTCTCTTTAGATCATTCTCATGTGAACAATTATGTAAGACAATTGTATTCAACCTTTCTTATATTTAAGTTGGATTAGATGTTTAATTCTTGATTAGTGTTCTGCATCTAATGTTATTTGGTTTGAATGAATGATTATTTGTTTATAACTTTGAATGAATTCCATCTATCTTTTGATTTCAATTTCTTGCTAATCATTAATTATTGGAATAATCTCTTATGAAATTGTAATCTTGTTAATGGATAAATAATTTAGTTGTGTCAATTACTCGGTTTTCATTATCGTGAATCATCACAACCTAATCAATTAGTCCTAACGTTCATTCATTCCAAGCTTTATAACGAATCATGTCTATGTGATTTCCAACGAATATAAGTTAGGTTATACTTTTGAAAGCATAATTGGGATCGTGAGAATGGTCTACCCTTTTTATTATTGAATTATTTGTTAAGTTTCAATCATTTTTAGTTTTAATCAAATCAATCCAACAATCAATTTTAAGTTTATGCCTAGTTTAATCAAGTTTGTAAATTGTTCAACATTTTCCCATGATTCCCTGAGGATACGATACTCGACTTACCCATACTAGTTATTGGTATTTAGTTTATATTTTTGATCGGTCCAACGACAACGATCAAATTTTGGCGTATTTAGTCCAATGCATGTATCACACTTATATATCCGTTATATCCTTCAATTTCATGAGAGAAAAAGCCTCGTCAATGATTGGTTAGATTGTTAGCGTAGCTTGAATTCTCGTGATGATCATATTGTGTGAACCATTATTGTACATTAGGTTAGAACTAGTGCACTTACCGTGTCGAGACCTCTAACCCGGATTATGTGCTTAAAATGATGAAAACAATCATACAATTCAATCCATATTCCACCTCACTCACCATGAAATTCGAGTATTGTTCGGAGTTGTGTTGTTTATGATGAGTTGAAAGAAAGAACAAAAATCAAAGTCAAAATTGCAATATTCAGGTTGAAAAGTCAAAGTATATGGTCAAAAGTGAAAATCCATGTAAATTGATCAAAAAGAACCAAAGTGAAATGTTCCAAAATCATTCTAGTAAATCACCCAAAAGAGAATCATTACCGTGTTTCATTCCATATTTCCATCAATTTTGTATGAATACCGAAGTGTATATATATATATATATATATATATATATATATATATATATATATATATATATATATATATATATATATATATATATATATATATATATATATATATATATATATATATATATATATATATATATATATATATATATATAACTTTAATAGTATCGATCGATAATTTCGATCGATAATATCGATATATACATATATATATATATATACATAATATAAATATGTGTATATATATTATACATAAATATGTGAGCTTCATATATATATATTAGCACATCTTTTGCTAAATCACTCAAAATATGAACCGAGGGGAGTGCACATTGTGAGAGTGTGATGCATGTATTGTGGCAAACTTGAGGTCTATTAGGTTTAATTGCACATTTATATATTTCTATTTGCTAGTCGTAAATCTTTTGATAGTTGTAAGTCTTATGAGTTGATTGTGTTATGTGATTTGGTTTGCATTACTTAGTTTCGCCCAAGTGTACTTTGAAGATTGCTTGAGGGTTGAGTTTTACAAACATGTATAATTGATATAACTCCTATATGGTGTTTCTTTGGTGATAGGAAGTATTATGGGATTGTAAATTAACTTGTCACATGATGAATGTCTTTTTCGGGACGAAAAAGGGTTAAGTTGGGGAATGTGATAAACGCCTAAAATACATGATGTTAATGGGTAAAATCGGATTGTTTTGTGCTTGTTAATAGACGAGTAGGGCGTTTTTATGTTTGTTTAAGTGTTTCAGGCTCTAAATGGTAATTTGGACTAATCGGGTCAAGAAGAAAGTCAATTGAAGCTTGAAGTCAAAGAAAGTCAATTCTGGAATTCTGGAAATTGAACTACCGTCTGAGACGCCAAGACCCACCGTCTGAGACGGTGGGCCAAATACTCTGACCGTCTGGAACGTTCAAGCACCGTAAAGGTTTCTGCATATTTCTGGACTACCGTCTGGAACGGTAGAACCCACCGTCTGAGACGGTGGGCCATTTGAAGGCACCGTGTGAGACGGTACACACCACCATCCCAGACGGTGGTTCACTTGAACAGTTTACGAATTTTTGGGGTTTTTAATTAACTTTGGGGTTATATTTTCAAAAACGATTTGAGACTTAATCACACCCTAATTTCTGAGATCTAGGGCAGAAACCCACTTCTCCCAAGCCCCAAAATCATCATCAAATCATCATCAAATCATCAAATCACAAATCCATGGAGATGACAATCCAAATTGAAGATTCATTGATGAATATGGAAGGCTAATTCTCTTTAGATCATTCTCATGTGAACAATTATGTAAGACAATTGTATTCAACCTTTCTTATATTCAAGTTGGATTAGATGTTTAATTCTTGATTAGTGTTCTGCATCTAATGTTATTTGGTTTGAATGAATGATTATTTGTTTATAACTTTGAATGAATTCCATCTATCTTTTGATTTCAATTTCTTGCTAATCATTAATTATTGGAATAATCTCTTATGAAATTGTAATCTTGTTAATGGATAAATAATTTAGTTGTGTCAATTACTCGGTTTTCATTATCGTGAATCATCACAACCCAATCAATTAGTCCTT
This sequence comes from Erigeron breviscapus, assembly GCA_034093135.1. Lineage (NCBI taxonomy): Eukaryota > Viridiplantae > Streptophyta > Magnoliopsida > Asterales > Asteraceae > Erigeron > Erigeron breviscapus. The sequence goes on from CM067169.1 coordinate 143,527,028, forward strand.
AACGTTCATTCATTCCAAGCTTTATAACGAATCATGTCTATGTGATTTCCAACGAATATAAGTTAGGTTATACTTTTGAAAGCATAATTGGGATCGTGAGAATGGTCTACCCTTTTTATTATTGAATTATTTTGTTAAGTTTCAATCATTTTTAGTTTTAATCAAATCAATCCAACAATCAATTTTAAGTTTATGCCTAGTTTAATCAAGTTTGTAAATTGTTCAACATTTTCCCATGATTCCCTGAGGATACGATACTCGACTTACCCATACTAGTTATTGGTATTTAGTTTATATTTTTGATCGGTCCAACGACAACGATCAGTAAGTATACGGTTTCCATAAAAACGGATAAACACTCATTCCCACTCACAACTATATCACTAGAAAAACATAATTTTTTAAACTATTAAAAGTCACACACCCGTGAGAGTTTATGTACAAACAATGTCGTTTGAGTATTGAATTAAATATACACATACTCGCATAACGATGTAAACGCCACACGAAAATTATTTATTGGTGTAAATATTATACCATATAACTCTATATGTATAAAAATACTTAACCAGTACTTGTATGTACATATCAATACTTGTATGACGATAAAAAGCAAAATTACATATTGGTCTGTTTCTAATCCGTTGCTAATTCTAGATATTACCAACGGATTAGCAACGGCCTTACATTTTTATTTTGTAAGTACACGGTTTCCATAAAAACGGATAAACACCCATTCCCACTCACAACTATATCACTAGAAAAACATAAAAAAAGTTTTAAAGTATTAAAAGTCACACACCCGTGAGAGTTTATGTACAAACAATGTCGTTTGAGTATTGAATTAAATATACACATACTCGCATAACGATGTAAACGCCACACGAAAATTATTTATTGGTGTAAATATTATACCATGATAACTCTATATGTATAAAAATACTTAATCAGTACTTCTATGTTCATTTCAATGTTTGTATGACGATAAAATGCAAAATTACATATTGGTCTGTCTTTAATCCGTTGCTATTTCTAGATATTACCAACGAATTAGCAACGACCTTATATATTTTTATTTTGTAACTATACTGTTTCCACAAAAACTGATAAACATTCATTCTCCCTCACAACTATATCACTATAAAAACATATAAAAAAAATTCAAAAGCGTTAAAAGTCACACACCCGTGCGAGTTAATTTACAAACAATGTCGTTCGAGTATTGAATTAGATATACACATACTCGTATAACGGTGTAGACGCCACACAAAAAATCATTTATTGGTGTATATATTTTGTACCATTATAACTCTATATGCATAAAAATACTTAACCAGTACTTGTATGTACATATCAATACTTGTATGACGATAAAAAGCAAAATTACATATTGGTCTGTTTCTAATCCGTTGCTAATTCTAGATATTAGCGACGGATTAGCAACGACCTTATATATTTTTATCTTGTAACTATATGGTTTACACAAAAACGGATAAACACCCATTCCGAATCACAACTATATCACTAGAAAAACATATAAAAAATTAAAAAGTGTTAAAAGTCACAGACCCGTGCGAGTTTATGTACAAACAATGACGTTCGAGTATTGAATTCGTTATACACATACTGGTATAACATAGTAAAAGCCACACAAAAATCATTTATTGGTGTATATATTGTACCATTATAACTCTTTACATATAAAAATACTTAACCAGTACTTGTATGTACATATCAATGCTTGTATGACGATAAAACGCAAAATTACATATTGGCCCGTCCCTAACCCGTTGCTAATTCTAGATATTACCAACGGATTAGCAACGGTCTTATATATTTTTTATTTTTAAAATATATGATTTCCACAAAAACGGATAAAGTTAATATTTAACGACAGATTTGGGACGGAAGTGTTATTATGATTATTTTTGAAGTTTTTTATTTTAAAAAGGGTCCGTCGATATAATTTATATTTTGGAACTGAGTTGTTTTTTGAAATTTATTTTATTTTTAAAAGGATTCGTTGCAAATCCGTCGGTAAAGTTTATATTTAGGGACGGATTTGGGGCGGAAGTATTATTTTGACTTTTTGAAATTTTATTTTAATCCGTTGAAAATCTGTCGGAAAAATTTACATGTATGGACGGATTACCAACGATTTTGTGGTCGTCGCTAATCCGTCCCTAATCTGTCGAAAAATTTACATTTAGGGACGGATCACCAACGGATTTACGTCCGTCGGTAATCTGTCTCTAATCAGTTGGAAAAATTTACAAAAATGATTTATTTGGTTTTCTGTCTTAAATCCGTTGAAAAATGGTCAAAAATTTGGGACGGAAATTATGGCCGTCGAAAATCCGTCGATAATCTGGGATTTTCTAGTAGTGATAAATCTGCTTGTAATGCAAGTGAAATTATCCAAACTTGTAGTAGAGAAAAACATAACATCATTATTCAGATATAGTTATCTGTTCAATTTGGATTATTTCAAATGCTATTATCATAAGAAGGTAGATAATAGGAGGCTATTTTCTACAAAGTGGCCATTTTTCTTTGTCCGCCGGCATAAGGGTTCAATTAGTTTTACTTTTGAATCAAATAAATGAATAATCAAACTTAATTTTTGTTCGTTGCTGAAAACTTGGCAATTGCAATGTATTCATTTTTTCAACCATATGTATTGTAATGTACTAGAGGGACGCCCGCGCGATGCGGCGGTGATAGTGGTAGCGACGAAGGTGTGGCGACGGCGGCAGTGTGGCGACGATGTGCGGCGGTGACGGTAGTGGTGGCGTGGTGGTGAATGTAAATTAATTAATGTAAGAGGGGTTAATATGGTTTTTTAAGGGTTGGAGGATCTATGTTGTAATTTATTTCATTAAGGGTATTATAGGTAAATAGGTGAAGATGTTTAAATTAGTGAATAAAAAAGAGGGGTAATATAGTCATTTCAAAATCTTAATTACTTAAAGAGGGTAGTTTGTTTTATAGTATAGGACTATGGGAGTATGGACTGAATAGTTATGGACCCAAGTTCATGTATGGAGGCCGAGAAATAAAGCCCACCAAATTAGAGATCCAAAAAAACTAAAGACATTAGTCATGAAAATTTACATGTTAAATTTGGATTTGGAGACCAGCTCACAAAAGGGCCAAGACCGAATAATTTTAAGTCTCAACTTTCAATCTTTATTATGTTTTTCTCTCTCTTTTTTTTACACTTTAATCAACCAAATTTTATCCCTTGATTATAACTGGGAATATGTCTCCATCGTTATCGTTATGTTTCATAGATGTCAGGTGTTTATCTTTTGGCTATGCTCTTTGTTATAAAAACACATACAAAAAGAATTAACAAGAAGAGATGATTAAGTCCATTTTCATTAGCATTAACAAAATACGAAAAAATGACCGCATAAACTATCGGCCATCATAAAAGACTTGTATCCATCACAAAAATCAACAATAAATAAAATTCATACAATATTTACTTATTAAATATAATCATCTCTCAAATAATATACATAAGCACAAAACTTAAAACAAAACAATACAATAAAAAAATTTCCATATAATTGTGTTAAATATACAGTACACGAGTTTTATATATGTACGGGGTACGTAAGTACGTACGTAGAATAATAATAATAATCCATATGAATCGATCGATGGATCGATGAGCTAGCTAGCGGCAAGAGATATTTCTAAGCGTCCTGTTTGCAATCACAAGGTCCATATTACAATCCATATTAACATGCTTATACCTACGTATCACTATCAATACCTTGAACTTTCCGGTCATCCTCGACCTGCTGGTCAACGGCAAAACGCCACCGTTTACATCCCTTTGTAACTCCGAAACCGACGTGATATTCGCGGAAGACAACACCACAGGGACAACAAACTTCCTGGTATCTCTGGCTTTCACTCTTTCGTTCCAAACCATCGCCTCACCAATTTTTTGTTCCCGATAGTAAAAGTCAACGGTTGTCCTGCGATATCGAAAACGTCTAAAGTTTGTGTTTTTAATACCTAGCTCCGTGTTCATTACTATATCGAACGAAGGGCTTGTTGTTGAGTTCACGAGGTTAAAGCTTCCAAAGGTGGCTGATCGGACACGGAACTTTGGTGTTCGAAACCTGCCGGCTGTTACTGATAGTAGGATGATGATCGCGGCTATGAAACCGGAGATGATGATTACGGACATGAGGACCCGCCTTCGTCTTTTTCGCCGAGCATCGTTGGCTACCACGGATAGGTCTTCATTGACATGGCCGTATGGGTTTGTTGGAACCATATTTTTGTTAAAGTAGTTGTTGTTTGATGAATTAAGAAATTATTATATGATATATATTATGATCTAGCTAGTGACGATAAGTAAATAATAGTATTTGTGTCTTGTAATCGAAGGAATTATATATATAATTATAGAGGGTAGGTAATAATATGTATATATATATATACAAGGTGGATTGAGTACAATTTTGTTGACTAATTTTTCTATAAATTCTAGATGTTTTGAATAATCTTTAATTGGCTGCTTTGCTTGATTCATCAGCACCTTTGGTCATCAGTATTGTTATTTTATTTTCTACGAGTTGTCGCACGGAATTTCTTAGGAAGCTGAATAGTTAATTGTGTCTAATTTAGGCACAGGGTAACACCACCAGGCAAAAGTCAACCCGACCAGGGCATTAGCGGCGACGTCGCCGCTAATACTCTGACACTGACAGGGGCCCCGCTAATTTCTCTGCCAGATTTACCATTACAGACAGGGGCCCCGCAGTATTAGCGGCGACGTCGCCGCTAATACTGCACCAGAGAGAGTATTAGCGGCGACGTCGCCGCTAATAACCTCTCTGGTGGGGTTACACTTTTTTGCCTGGTGGGGTTACACTCCTCGTTTTTTATTATGTTTTATAATAATCTGAACCAACATTAAATACCATTATTACTATGGTATATAATTAAGGTTTTTGTCTTGCTAGCTACCAAGGTAACCCAAAATCACGCCACTACAAGTCACACCCATATATCCAACCTTCAAATGGGTAGCAGGGCCGGCAAGTGAATTTCGAGGTTTGTGTGCAAGATCAAAAAAGGGGCCCATATAACGAAAACGATATATATATATATATATATATATATAAAACTAGTTATAATATATATACATATATATATATATATAGGAAAAAGATAAAATGAGTCCAGCTTAATTTGAGTCCAAAAAGGGTCCATGTAACTTACACATGTGTAAGTTGTAAAACTTACACAACTTACACATGTGTAAGTTACATGGACCCTTTTTGGACTCAAATTAACCTGGACTCAATTTATCCCACCCCTATATATATATATATAACAATAATAACTATAAGTGTATAAAAAAAGATAATAATTGTTATAGATTGATAAAAATAGTTAGAACTTACTGTTTTTTCAATTTTCGTTGAATATTAGTCTTTAATATTAGTCTTCTTTTAAGAAATTACATTTAAACATATTTCTAACATCCGTAAATCCCTAAGATAATGATTTTATAATAAATGTTCAAATTATACTAATATATAACTAAGAAATTTTAAAAATCAGGGGTCCGTCTCCGCCTTAGAGTCGGACCCTGTGCGCTGACCTATATAGCACTTGTCAAGATCCTCCACTGCCAAAGATACTTATAAGTTCCTCTATCTATTTAAAGATGAAAGTATTATTTTTAGAAAGACACTTAACTTAGAAAAGTTATTTCACAATGATCACGAGTGATTTTTAAAGGAATTTTTCATTTTTTTCAGATCTAATAACCTATTAATTATATAACCTACCCAAAATATATTTTACACGTATACACTACACAATGCATTTTAGTTTTGAGAAAAGGACTACCGATCCATATATATTATCTAATATCTATGTTGGAAAGTTCTGTAAAACGCCATGAATTGATATTTACTAATACAGATACTAGAAGGTTGACAATATACACTTGATATACACGGAGGTCTAGAAATATTAGAAGAATAATTTGACAAATTAATATGAACACGAACATATGAACGACCACGTGTTCATAATGACAAAAGCTCGATTTAACTAAATATCTTCATCATTTCATTCCCGAATAACTTGAATAGAAATACCTCATCCATTATTATAATGTACGAGAGATAGTGCCCGCGCGTTGCGGCGGTGAGATGGTGGGGGTGATAGGTCAAGTCATAGAGTATGATAGCCAAATGCCTTAGCCGTACGGGTTCCGCCCTCGGATTTAAAAATTAGTCGAAAGTATATCGAATGACATCTCTAATGAAAGAGCATGAAATTTTAAGAACACTCATACAATTTTTATAATTTATCGATATACGGTTTTTGAGATAAAAGATCTTGAATGAATTAGATGAATAAAATGATTTATGGATGAGAGAGAAAAAAATAAGTGGTTGAGATTTGAGAAGAGAGAAAAAAATGAGTGGTTGAGATTTAAAGTTATTATAGGTATATTAGGTAGGGATGTTGAAATTAGTGAATAAAGAATAGGGGTATTTTGGGTAGTTTAAATCATCTTTTCTTAAAAAAAAAAAGGACAAAATGTTTTATAAGATAGTATTAGATATTAGATATATACTCGACCTTGCAAGAAAACAAGTAAAACATGAAAAAGGTATTAAAGGTGTAATATTATTAGAAGAAAAATAAACAAACTTAAAGCTAAAACCCCGCGAAAATTGTTTTCAACATGGGTAATTAAGTATAGATTCAGGAACATAATTAAGTAGCTCTCACCTTTGGATGGTTATTCGACATAGGCTGTTGAAATTTTTTTAGCGAAATAAGAAGGGTTATTTGACCACTTTTAATTTTACGTTTAGTTGATGCATCAATAAATAAATAAGGTTGTCCTTTTTGATATATGGCGAAGTATTTGATAAGCTCCGGAGCTTCATTTAGTTGTGTAAATTTTAATTAAACATCAAGAGACGGTCGACTTGAGAATTGCTGAGAAACTCATGGTCATATACACGTACTCATACCTGAATGTTTAGGACAAATATCCTCCCAAATAAAGAAGTTGATTATATGGGACAATATGAACAATTACAACATAAACATAGAACTGCAAGAGAATTGAACGATATATAACATGTATTAACATTATTGACTTATTGTTAGAATACATTATATTAATTACGGATGCCCTGGGACATATAACCCGTCCCATATTGGAAAAACAATAAAAGTTTGACGCCGTAATAATGAGCTCAAAGATACGGGCGGCTAATATTTTCTATCATGGTTTTAGTTGCAACCCGAAGATATTGGGTGAGTCCATTGATTCAAGTTTTGGGACATTAACATATTTTAAGAAAAAGAACATTACACTTCATTTTTGAGGGCATATGATACAATTACACTAACAAAACATATATAGAGTTCTTATTGTATTTCACTTGTATTAACTTAGGCCTTTGCCATCAGTGATAAACTTCCTACCTCATTAAGTCATTATTGAATCATAGTTAAGAATGCTAATTAATATACTTTTACAACTATGCTTTAACCTGTGGAACAAGAATATATGTTAACGACCGGAACTACTTGCAATGCAAGTTAACAATGGTTTGAGTTTTTGTATCGAGTTCCATGGTACAATTCATCTTCGCTATCTTCTTTCTCCTGATAATTTTCAGTACATGTACTTTTCCAGTCACCTGTGCGCTTGCCGCCAACTTGATCTTCTGTGAAGAAGCCCTGTAATCCAACGACACGCCCCTTTTCCATGAACTTGAACTCACTCTGGCCACGATATTAATCCTTTTCGTTGATCTAGCCTTGACCAATCCCTTTCCAATACCAGCTTCACCAACACGTGCTCCTCTATAGGCTAAAACGAGTGTGCTGTTCTCAAACTTATAATGACCAAAGTTTGAGTTCTTGATAGTCACTTGAGTTTTAAGTAACATGCTGACATTGTTGGTCATGAGGTCTTCGATATTCACTGATTGGAGATGGATCTTTATGCTTCTAACCCGGAGGATTGCATAAAGGAATACAAGGATAATGAATATTAGAAATATGATCCCACCGATTATATATGAAGCCCACTTAGCTTTCCTCCTCCTACTGAAGTCATCAGTTCTTGTTGCAGAATCCATGAGTTGGACAAACTTCAGGTATATATGCAAACTGGTACTGGTATCAGTTGATTTTTATAATAAATTTTGGCACTAATTTAAATGGTTCTGATAGATGGACTTGTTATGTTATTTGTGAAAAATTTAAGAGAATATATAGTTGATGGGAAAGGCATGAATGGTTGTTAAGAATGTATTCCCGGACTGATTTGGGCAAGTCAAGTATCTTAAATGTCCTGTACTGATTGGTGCAAGTTAAGTATCTTCAAGCTTGTTGTAGAGGCAGCATTAACAATTTAGTTTTGTTAACACACACCCGTCTATAGATATTTGTATTAAAATTTATTCAATGCTAGCTAGTGACCCTATATTTCTTGAGCCATATGTTGAGATTCTACTCTGCATACAATGGCAATGCCATCACTTGTACCCCACTGACTCCAAGTAATTTAGATAGATTTTCCTTAACTAATTAGGGAGAGTTGGCTATACAATCTGACCCTCATATATGCCTATAATTCGCTTCAAAGTAAGATGTATTATCAATAGCTATTACAGTATTTGTTAGTTAATCATGGTATAAAAAGCTAGGAAAACAAACAAGACATTACAGTCCAATGATAAACTACTGATCTAGCAATTTAGCTTTCATCAAGTCTGTTAATCATTGTAATGTAAACTTGTAAACAAAAACAATACTAGTAAGCACTCCCTCCGTCCCACCAAATGTGTCCACTTTTAAGTTTTCAAAGTCAATCTTTTGCAACTTTGACCTTGAATATCTTTGTTTGTGTTATATAATACTCGATGAAAGTTATACCAATGTAAAACTCAATTAATTCATATAAATTTCATCAAGTAATATACAACACAAACAAAGATATTCAAGGTCAAATTTGTAAAAAATTGACTTTGAAAATATAAAAGTGGACACATTTAGTGGGACGGAGGAGTACTATATATTTTCCAATAAAAGCTACCTTAATTTGGGTTCAATCCATATTATCCTTCATATTGGGTTTATATGTTTCCCCATGACTGGGTTAATTTATTGAATTCAACTCGGGAGGAGCCGCCATCATCCAATGTAGCCTTAGCCCTTTCACTCATCTGTGTAACCCGTTGTTTGACCACTGTCCCTTCTTCACCCTGCATCAAAACCTTCACCACCTCTTCTACAGCCTCTGCTGTCACAAACCCATCTGTCGACATTTTCAATGATAGTGCCGCCTTTATTTCTTGAACCAAATAAACCTTGTTCATCTTCTGCTCTGCATACAATGGCCATGCCACCATTGGCACCCCAGCAACCACCGCTTCAAGGGATGAGTTCCACCCACAATGACTCACAAATCCACCCACCGAGTCATGACTAAGTATCGCGGGTTGTGGTGCCCAGTTTTTCACCACCAGCCCCTTATCTACAGTCCTTGCTAAAAATCCTTCTGGAAGAATATCTTCAAGACTAAAATCTTTAGCACTAGAAGTCCCCTCATTTTCGTCTTCTGGTGGGGGATTTCTCACCACCCACAAGAATCTAAGCCCGCTTTTCTCTAACCCAATAGCAATTTCCTTCAGTTGTTGCTTCTTGAACACACCCATGCTCCCAAAACATAGAAACACTACACTCTTACTAGGCTGGGAGTTCAACCATCTTAAACACTCGTTTTCGTTAGGATCTACTTGATTGCCGCCGGCAATCAACGGCCCGATCAGATAAATAGGTGGGGTTGGACCATCCGGGATACAGTTACCATCCCGGAGGGTCTTAGCAGCTCTTTCTTCTAGGCCTGCAAAACTGTTTACAATGATTCCGGAAGATTTTGCCATGTTGGCAGAAGTATCTATAAAGTTTTTGTAAGAATTGGTTTCCCTATCAAACATAACCGATGGCATATCTGACGAATGAATTGGAGGCACCCCCGGAATATCAAAGAAAGTATCAAGATCTTTAAAGCTCTTTGTGGTTGTCTTGTGGATGGTTGTGAAATACAAAAAGGAACATAGGCCGGAAGCGCCACTTGTATAGAAATAGTAAGTGGGTATCTTGAGACGACCCAATTTGGAGACACGAAAAGCAGCGTTTGAAAAGAAATCAAGGATCACAGCTTTGATGGTTGATGTCTCTGAGATGGCTACGAGTGTGTTGTGGACGGTCGGGTTGTAAAGCTCGGGTAAACCAAAGGCAAGGTCTATGAATTCAGAAGAGAAGTCGGGTGGAAGAGCGATAGCTGGGAGGCGGTAGAAAGTGATGGCAGGGGTGGAAACAGAGACGCTAGTGATGTATTCATCGGTTGAGCCGGTTTCAAAAGGTGCTGGAATTATGAGAATGGTTACAGAGAGGGAAGGGTGGCGGGTGTGGATGAGTTTACCAAGCTCCACCATCGAAACGAGATGGCCGATTCCTGGAGAAGGATACAAAACTACCTTAGCAGATTCCATTTCTGTACGTTTGTTCTGTAAGTTTACGTTTGTTTGTGTCTTACATATGTTAAACTTATCATAGAGTTGGCAAGGAGACAAGGAGGCAGAATACATGATAACATTATGGTAGTGTTTTTATGTATAGTACTCGTAATTAAATTTGGATTGAAAACTGACATTTTTTATATATATATATATAAAACATATATGATTGGAGCTTAGTAGTGGACTCCATTGTACCTACTACCCCATTAACTTTGTTAAAGTCCAAATGATCCAAACCAAAATGGGATTATCTCACTTGGTAATAGCTATTGTGTTTTGAGATAGAGATCAAATCTAAATCCTTAGCAATTACTGTAGTATATTTGAGGTAAAATAAAAATGTCCAATGATCCAAGCTTAAAAAATTAATATTATATTCAACTGAACTCGTCTATACCTCGTTTAAATTTTAAAGCCAAACGAAATAGTTTACAAGTCTAATGAGCTATAAGCTATTGAGCTTTGAAATAAAGAGATGACGAAGCATCGTTTTTACCCAATAACAACACCTAAGATAAGCAATTACGTTTTTATAAATTTTGTTCGTTTCGTCCGTGAAGTGAACAAAATTTTAAAATTTTTTATGTTATGTATTGGTGCTACGGGTCTAAAAAAAATAGGATACCGGTCCAATAAAAAAACAATTACATTTTATACATCGTTTAGGAAAAAAGAGGTGGAAATGAATACCTACTAATTTAATTGTAACTTTTTAATTGTAAATACTTTTATAATTGTGGCACAAGTATAACCACACAATTATATTTTAGACACGAGTTTGATGAAGTTGTTTCCTGAAGTTATTAAGGTGCTTAAGTATGTTAAACAGATGGTATCACTTTATCTAACCGAAATCAAGCATCTGGTATCCTCTCTTATTTCAAAACACTTGATTTTGTGTTTTATTTTCACTTGATGTTAGAAGTTTTAGGCCTTACAAATATTTATTATGAATAATTTTTTTTTTCGTTTTTCAATGAAAAAAAGTTTTTTATTATTATGATTATTATTTTTATACAATCATGCATATAAAGTTTTTTATTATTAGTTTGTTTTATTATTATTATTTATTATATTGATGAAACAAGAGTGAGAATAATGAGGATGTTTTCATTTTTTGTTTTTTCATTTTTACAACTTATTTGTATCGTTTTTTGTTTTTATTTTTTTCATTTTTACAACTTATTTGTATCTTTTTAATGAAAATTTATTCAAAAAATAATACAAAAATATAAAAAATATATATAATTTTCCCATACGAAATATCATATCTACCCAACTTAATAAATGAATATAAATAAAACTTTAAAATTCTTAATAATTAGTTTTAGAATAAATTACACGGATGATACCTGAAATATACATGAAATTACGTGTTTGATACCTCACGTGCACGGCACGTGGCTTGACTTAACGACCAAATAGACGACCGTTAGTGATAGGTATGGTCCGAGTGGAAAAGTGGAACTTTGGGTATGATCAGTGTGGAAAAGTGCAAGTTTAGGTATGGTCTGAGTGGAAATTCAAAAGTTTGTATTAAAAGAGTAATTTGGGGTAATTTACTCTATATATTATGTTAGATAAATTGTGCTACGGTCCTTTGGAATCCTGGGTCCGCCACTGACAACACGTAGGACACAACAACTCTAATCGCTGAGTATGTCAAGGATTTTTGCTTCAAGAACCAAACATGGGTTACACTCCGTATATATGCCTAGCTAATCTACAATGTATATATATATAGGAGGAAGTGAATATGGAATTGTCCCCCATCTAAGCTTAGATGGGAACCCCTCACATTTGGTTTTTATAATCATAAAATTCATGGGGGCCATGTATTTATTTAAAATTCAAACAAATATTAAAATATTTGTATGTGAGGGGTTCCCCATCTAAGCTTAGATGGGGAACAACCCCATACTCACTTTTCCCATATATATATATATATATTTATACATATGTTCCATGATTGTGTGCCTAGGTATAATCCAAAGAAGCTAAAATGGTGATTCAGATTTATGACATGAGAACTAAAGGTGTGAGAAAAGATTTTGAAGTTGGTAGAAATATATTAAAGCTAATGGCCAAATAAATTTGGTCAAAGAAAGTCAAAAGCGGGGTAAAAGAAAATACATGACGTTGTGTTAAAAATCAAAACTTAAATATCTGAATTTGGAGACTTATCATGACAATTCCATGACTTCGTGAATTTAAGGAAATCAACTCGGGAGGAACCGCTGTCATGTACAGCAGCCTTTGCCTTCACACGCATCTCTAAAACCCATTCTCTCACCACTCACCCTTTCAAACCCTCCATCAATTCCCTAACCATCTCCTCTACGGCCTCTGCAGTCACAAACCCATCTGCCGACATTTTCAATGCGAGTGCCACCTTCAGCCCTTGAACCAAAAACACACTATTCATTCTCTGCTCTGCATACAACGGCCACGCCAACATTGGCACACCAGCAACCACAGCTTCAAGCGTAGAATTCCACCCACAATGGGTCACGAAACCACCCACTGAGTCATGACTAAGTATTGCCAGCTGAGGTGCCCATGTTTTCACCACCAGACCCTTATCCCTAGTCCTAGCTAAAAACCCTTCTGGTAAAATAGCATCAAGATCAAACTCTTTTGAGTCTAAACTTGACATGCTTTGATGGCGGATTACGCACCACCCACAAGAATCTTTGCTCGCTCTTTTCTAGCCCATCAGCAATTTCTTTGAGTTGCTCTTTATTAAACACACCCATACTCCCAAAACATAAAAACACTACACTTTTAGTTGGTTGCGAGTTCAACCACTTTAAACACTCGTTTTCATTAGGGTCCACTTGCTTGCCACTCGCAATCAAAGGCCCGATTAGGTAAATAGGTGGAGTTGGACCATCCGGGACGCATTTACCATCTCGGAGTGTCTCAAAAGCCCTTTCTTCTAACCCCACAAAGCTGTTTACAATGATTCCAGAAGACTTTGCCATATTACTGGCAGTGTCTTTTATAGACGTCGGTTTCTCTATTAAACATAACTGCAGGCATGTCGGTAGAATGTATAGGAGGCACTCCAGGAATATCAAAATAAATGTCAAGATCTTCAATGTTTTTGGAAGTGGCGTTGTGGATGGTTGTATAGAACCACTGTTGCAGGTTCCATTAATTCTCTTTGTTGTGCAGCTTGGGTGGGTTAAAAATGCAGAGATAAAAAATGGAATTGGAAAGGAGATAAGGAAATACACTACCAAAAACAAAGGAAGTTGTATGTGGACAAGAAACAGGGAGGACCTGTCTTGCTGAGTGCCATAGCACTGAATACAAGTGGGACAAGATAAACTACTTTTTCTAATCAGTGATATCTTACAGCTGTGGGAAAATAATACAATTGATATTTATAGTAACAAACTGAGTAATGATCTTCATGGTGATAACTTTCTTTATACACAAGCAAGGACGTAAATGTAAGAAATCAGTAGCATTTACACAAACGATCAATTTGGATGATTCATGATACATTGCACTGACCAAAATAATTTTCCCATATTGAAACAGATTATATAAATTTACACAGCCAATCTATGCAAAAGCCCAAATTGCACATAACCAGCATTTACTTGATTATTTCTTAGTTTGATCAATTTTCTTCATTAATTATAATGTTTCTAGATGTATTAAACTTCACCCAAAAAATATACTGTATTATATAGCGTGCATCAAACTTATTATCCATGGTAAAGGGTATCTTTACTCACGACTCCGCATTTTGATTGACTAACCATCAAAGTCAGCATTACACAACTAGTTCACATATATATGAGGTTGGATACAATACAATAACTACAATAACAAGTTGTACCCTAAAATATATACAAACTTTCATTTAACTATGCATAAATTAGAGTGTTCAAGGTCACAATGTTAGCACACAAATACAATAGAAGACTAAAGGTTCTATAAGTTCCAGAATAATTACCCATTGATCAAAACATGCTAAAACATACAGTTCAATGCAAACTAGTACATTAGCGATTTAAAGACTGAACAGGTTTCTTTTAGACTTGGGTAAAAAGAATACTATAGACAGCTTCAAAGCATAGCCAAGCTAACAAAGAAAAATATCCAGCAAAACACACAAAATCATAAAAATTCGACACAAAACTTAATACTCCCATTTTTTCATTTCCATACCATCTGGGGGGGTTCCTTCCACCACCTTAGATCCCACTTCTTTCCAGTTTGTTGACAGCACTGTCCCACTCGACTCAACCTGTTCGTTCACATAACACACCGTCACTATAAACATAATTGATAATATATACTTATGGCAACATTTGTCCCATTTATCAATCAAATCAACCCAGTCAACCGTAAATGGGTTGAAACACACAAAATCGGTAGATTTGTAGAGGAATCAAAACAAGTTCGAGTCAAACCAGTGTCAGGTTGAGACTGTCTATTCTTTTGAACTTTTAAAATTAAACTATTAAAGTAAAAAATCAACACCAAAGCCAAGGAGACTAATTTTCAAATACAGGGAAGTATAATCTTACAAAAGATTTTCTCATGGCCCTTCTTGTATCCTCATCTGCATCTTTATATATATCACGGAAAAACTTGTTAAGAGCTGCATCACCATCTAGTTTTTCATCTTTCTCCTGAGAAAATAAGCTCAATTAGCCACACTACACAGGGCTCACATAGTCTTAGGCACATAACATATGTGAGTTGGCAGGTCAAAGTCCATACCTCCTTTTTCACTTGAGCTTCAAGCTTATCCCAGTCCTTGGTTGGTCTGGATGAAGGATATGTTGGCCTTTGATTACCTAAATAGCAAAGAAAAAACATGACCAGTGTCGTGAGAAAAATGACCTATGAACAACAAACTTACACCACAAAGAAACATAAGTCATATTAAAGGGGACAATTTCAACGCATTTACTTATGAATCGGTCAATTTCAATGTGCTTTCATAAAACGGGTAAAAAAATTAGCTAAAAGGGAAAAAATCCAAACAGGTTGGAAGTAGCCTAAAGTCTAACCATACCTAACGCATTCAAAATGAATAACAAGTGTTATTGGGTCAACCTGAACCAGCCCGTTTGGACCAGACTAATTACCACCAGTTTCAACCCCAACCCGTATTGACCCGTTACCCAACCTGCACATCTTGCTGCCTCTCCCACAAAGTTACAGATGTTAGTGTGATATCGACTATTGCAAAAGGCTACCTGTGGAGACATTGATCGGCTGAGCAACCAAACTGTTGTTAACATATTCGAGAGATGTCCAATGGATAGATTCAGCTTTTGTAAGCTGGATTTCAATTTTGGTCGAGAGAACATCATATCTGCACTTAGTGGGGACTATCTGTAAAAGTTAAAGCATGATATTAGGCCCCGTTATATACACCAATTAACTATAATTCATAGAAAGAAATGAGCTTAGTCAAATCAGTCATATGACTGTTAGAATTCAAGTTCATGTCCATCACCTTTCCAAACAAGCGAGGCTGAAAAATGTATGAATCTTCCCCAGGCACATGAATACTTACACTTAGCTGGAAAGCAACAACATATAAAGGAGTCACAATATAATACCAGCTTTTCCTTTATAGGATAGCCATGAAAATTGCAGAAAAAGAGTATGATATGTGTCAATACAGGCTGGTCCTTTTTCAGTATGGGTTGATATAGACAAGCTGAATTGGGTTGACCCAAAAACCCTTTCTGTCCAATTTTTAACAAGTAAATATAAAAGTAATGGATCAACTGTAGGTACAAAAAAATATATTCTATTACAGTATACTTCAAGAGACTTCAGCCATGATTGACCCATTCCCATCATCCCCTTTTAGTTAATTGTATATATTGGTTCAGGCACGCATAAAAGTATCATAGATCGCAGTTCACCCTTATTTTTAGAGGGAGGTTATCTTAATGTACAATAACTTTACATGTGTCTGAAAACATTAAACATAGCGCCCTCAGGCAGGACTCAATTCAAATCAACCCATTCAAAAGTAAATTGGTCGAAATTGCAACCACAGGTATATAGTGATTAAAAGAAAGTAAAATGCCAACATACTATTTGCTCCCCATAATTGATAGACACGCTGTTACCCGGTATTCCCTTGGCAAATATGGTCACGACAACCTCATCTGGCTTCTGATAATATTCATGCCTGCAGATATACAACATCAAGTAAGCTATACGGTATACCTTGACTGTCCAATGCCAGTCAGAATCAAGATAAACAATATATGGGTCCAAAATTAGCTACACCCATATCACCAAACCGAAAATAGCCCTTTTGACACTACAAGGCTTTATGCACACAAGTCAATGTAAATGAAACATAAGCAGTAAAAAAGATTTGATGCTGGCAAGTATTAGATTCAAAAACATGTTCAGACCTGTATTTGGGTTTGGCTGGTGTTATGATCATCTCACTATTCTTTACTTGCTCGGCATCTTTAGTAGTTGCATCAACGTTTTCTGGTTGTTGGGCATTAAGAGCCACGCCATTAGTAAGGGTTGCATCCGGTGACTGTGTTGGTAACTCACCATTTTCCTCTGCTTTGGAAATTTAACACTCATCGTTAAAGGCAATAGCATGTGCACTTAAATCAGAATAAGATGCATTTAATTCAACACCTCAATTTTCATGAACAGTTTTATGGGTAATAGTATTGTTACAATTAGATGTGTAGAAACTAGAGACTAGAAAGTGTCTTTAAAACACAAATCCACCTTCAGAAACTTCGGTTAACTAGTGTATCAAACGAAAATACATAATATGGGAATTGTGTGAAAGAGAAAACTGATTTTCAACTGAAAAAGTGTTATGACACCGTGTAATCTAATTTTTATAGGCTTTTGTCTATTGGGTCATTTTAATAATATAAAAAAGGAGGTTATAATCCAGGAAATTAAATAAATGATATATCCTCCAAACAACGAGATGGCTATATGTACATGGCAAACCAGATTCCAAAGTTGTTATATGTCTATACATATCTAATTTACCTGCAATGCACTTGTCACACTTGTTCATCCAGTCTGCGAATCTTGAATCTTCTGGAGCTAATGCAGAACCAGCTTCAAATGCTGTTTTGGCAGTCTGGTATTCTTCAAGACTGAAACAAGCCAACCTGTAGTACAGAAAAGAAAAACTCAAAAAAATGTACAAAGATCAAGTAATAACATATTCACAAAATAATGTGACTAGAAGCAAGGGACACAATGTAGGGTGCAATCACCACCGTTAAAATACTAACACATTATAGACACCATAAGGTAGGTAATACATAAGAAGAAAATGTGTCCACCATTCTAGAGATCACGACAGAGATATACAAACACATTATTATTTACGTACATACGAAAAAATGGATAACAATTAGTTAAGAAGACTCACCCTTTACGAAGATATGCCTTGGGATTTGAGGAATCCAGTTCAATTGCTTTGTTTGCATCAGCAACGGCTTCTGCTCCCCAAAAACACAACCAATAAAAAATGTATGCATTAATACTACGAAGAGTCAAATAGTTCCGGATAATATTACTTTACTATGTTGAATATGACAACAACATTGCATTACATCCTACATAGTGTAGCTTTGAGGCGAACAAGATGTGTGTATATATTTAATTCAAATTAAGTGAATCTGACACAATTAATATAATGATATCAACATTAAATAGAGTGTCACCGCATTACATAACCAAATCCAACGCACTAGTAAATTCAAAAGCATATATGCACTAAACTCAACACTAATTTACAAATAAAAAGGAGTGACCGAAAATATATAATTAGTGTGGGTATATAAGGATATATATATATATATATATCGAAAGAAAAGAGAGAAAGAGAGATACCGGTGAAGTTATGAAGTTTGATATTAGCCTGAGCACGGTCAGAATAAAACTCGGGGTTGTTAGGCTCATAGAGATTGCCTGTGAAAACAAGTCAACGGCGAGTTCAAAGTGGTCTCGATGAATGCTTCCTTTGCCTTGGCCGCGAGATCCGACGCCATCGCTGCAGAAGAAGGTTCTGGAATTAAACAAATACCGAATGGAGGGAGGGATAATATGCCTGACTTGAAACAACGAAATGAATGAATAGACGATTGGATTTGCGTGTGTTGCGTTACAACTTTTTACAAATATACATAGGAAAAATAAAGTTTGCGATTTACAAAATACTATAATAATATTAATAAAACCTAATTTCCTCGAAAAATAATCAAAGTCTACGTCAACGCTTAAATTTAAAGAAAGAAAGGGGTGTTTTCGTCGATAATGATACATCTTTTTAAAAATCACTCTCATAATTTTATTAACAATTTTGGTCATAAAATTTTGATAAAATAAAAAGATAATTACCAGAGATAATTTGTAGACTATTTTATATCTAACTTTTTTTTTTATTTTTTTATTAATGTAATGCTATTATACATGTCAAATTTCATAAGAATTTAATATCTATACTATATTATAAAGC
The DNA here is from genome assembly GCA_034093135.1 of Erigeron breviscapus. Lineage (NCBI taxonomy): Eukaryota > Viridiplantae > Streptophyta > Magnoliopsida > Asterales > Asteraceae > Erigeron > Erigeron breviscapus. The sequence continues at coordinate 143,546,129 of CM067169.1, forward strand.
AAATTCATTTTTCAACTTTCAACAATGTATACATGAAAATGCATGATGTACCATACATCAATGCCTACAACTTTCTCTCTCCTCCATAAATCATTTTATTCCTCTAATTTTTTCAAAATCTTTTATCTCAAAAACCGTACATCGATAAATTATAAAAATTATATGGGTGTTCTTAAAATTTCGTGTTCTTTCATTAGAGATGTTATTCGATATACTTTCGACGAATTTTTAAATCCGAGGGCGGAGCCCGTACGGCTAAGACATTTGGCTATGACACTCTATGACATATCACCTCCTATGACCTATCACCCTCACCATCTCACCGACGCAACGCGCGGATACTTGCTCTCGTAAATTAATAATAAAATAAGATATCATAACTTTTATTATTACTTTTAACAAGTGTAGTTCTCAGTTTTTTAGAAAACAGTTGAACTAATGACTTATTAACCAATCAAATCGCTCAATTTCATCAAATTGACTTTCGCTTATGTCATCATTTAGATTAACTATAAATTAAAAATCCTAATAATCATTATCTAAATATATTATTATATTAGTATTTATATTAATTTGTAGAAAAAATCTCATTAATTTACATTTTTTGTTTTTATCAATAATTTACACTTTTTAGCCCTGAATACTTAATTTATATTTATTTTAGTCATCAACTTGAGAAGATTTTTTTAATTTTTTTTAAAAAGTTACAAAAAGTATTTATATTTAATTTTTTAAAGTTACAATTGTCACTCAAATCAAGAGTCCTAATTGTTATCAAAGAATATGAAAACAATCATAATTGTTATCTAATTATCATATGACAGGTGATTGAAAATAAACATATTCGTGTTATGGGCCCGCATCATGATCAAATACATATATTTGAATATCAAGTACAGGATCAAAAGTATGTTTATATTTTAATTCTTAATTATCTTTCATAATAATATCACATTATAAGTACAACTGGTTTCAAAATATTCTATAATAGAGAAATTATTGTAGCATGTGCCTTGTGGAATGACTACGGCAAACAATTCCATCAATATGTCTCAGCTAATAATGACAGTGACGAACCTGTGATTATTGTACTACAACTTGCAAAGTATAACACTTAGAACCGTATATCTTCAAAATTATAAACTTTTATGAATTAAATATATAAAGATCTAATATTGATAATATCGTAAACCCTGGGCACGGGTCTAAAATCTAGTTGCCTCCTAAGTTCTCAAATATTCCATATTGCCATGTAGTTTGAGATTGAAATATGTTTCTGGCGAATAGAGTTGTATGTTTTTTTTCAAGTTGTATGCAATATTGATAAGTGAGTTTATGGGCATGTCTATGTAGCTCGTCTATGTAACATTTGTAAATTTTGAGTTGATATATTTTTCACATTTTCCAAGGGAAAAAAAAAGTCAGGCTTATATATGTAAATGTGTGATTTTTATTCGATTGAAGATGGTCTTACAAAAAATCTGTAATCACATTGTATCAAAAATTTCACACCTTATGGTATAAAATCATGAGTTGGTGGAGGGTGAGCTTTTCGAGCCCTCTTACGCTCAATACCATTTTCTTTGGCAACTTAGGGCCAAGTGGAATGGATGCAAATAAAAGATTTTTGGGCGGGTGTTATTCGGCAATTTGGATATTATGGAACGCTTAGCAAATGAGGATGAAGCTGATAGAATACATGATGAGGATGTATTCCTTTCGATACAAATACTATCCCTGCTTTGGCTCAAAAATAGAGGTAGAGATGGCGGGAATGTTTGGAGCCAATGGATCACTGATCCCGGTTAATTCTGTTGATCCCTTGTTTTTGCTTTTGTTTTTTTCCTTTTTATGTATAAATAGTGTATAAATTGGTGTCGGAAGAGTACATTTGGATGCCTCTGGGCTTGGAATAAATTCGTTTTGCTTTCCAAAAAAAATAAAATAAAATTCGCACCTTATCAATATATAATATTTTTTGCCAAAATAATAGAAAATTTTGCAACTTCGTTGGTATATTTTTTTTTTAATAAATATTGAAAATAAAATTTGATCTTCAATGTATTGCATCAAAAATTTTATGCCAAATAGCTACACTAAATTTTGTAAGTATACGTGTTTGAGCATGGATTGTCGAGCTCAATCACGAATGGATTTAACCACGAAGATCATCAAAATCTCCTCAATATAAGAGTGCAAACCTACTAAGTTCTTCACGAACCTAAGGTGAATGATGATCTTCCCAAAGAGATGTTTCGATCTTTGGAGGATAAAAATATGTGTGTTTTTAGGCTATGAATGATTGATTGTGTGAGTGAATGAATGAATGTCCCACTTTTCATTTGTGAGGAAGGAGTTTATAAGCTAAAATAATGAGCAAGTGAGTGTCCTCCAACTTAGATGGGTAGATCCTTTTATGAGGCCAATGGGTTGGGCTTTTATATTAGTAAGCCAGAGAGTTGGGCTTTTTCACTGCCGACACAAACTTGTCATAAACAAATGTATATATGTTTTAAATAAAATATATGGTCGACTTGGCTGATTAGCAACATATAATGACTTGTTGTCATTTGTTTGACCTACATAAATAAACTTATATATTTCGTTTACACAAAATATATTTTATTAATGTACATATATCATTCTTGTTAATGTATATGTAAATACATACGTGATCAATATGTCCCGCTTATTAAAGTTAGATTGTCATTTTTATCAACTTAACTATTTAAATTTCATTTTATATGCTAGTTGTTAATTTTAACAAAACTTATCAATGGCTGTTAAAAATAATTATTTACAATAATCAATAATTCAATATGATACAAGTGTTAAAAATAATTATTTACAATAATCAATAATTCAATATGATACAAGTTTTAAAGATGGGGTGAGGGAACTCCTACCTTTTTCCCATTTTCCCACTTCTAAAATATCACACTACTTCTCCCCGCTTTTTTTTTTCCTTTTTTATTTAACATCAATTTCTTACTAAATTAAAAACATAAATTTAATGCAACTTATCAAATGAAAAAAATAAAAATACTTAATCATAAATAAACTAATACAAATTACTTAAACATATTTTTACTCTTTTATAAAAGAAACTACCCCTCTACTTTTTAACTTTATATCTTTAAAAAAACTAAAATAACTTTAACTTTCAACATATTCTCAAATCACACACTACATATACCCAAAATATCCCTTAAAATATTTTCCAACTCTATTTATTCAAACTATCATTATTCACTAATTTAATTATTTCCACCTATAATACTTTTAATAAAATTATTTACAACATATATCCAACCCTTAAAATAACTACACGTACTGCCTCTTTTACATCAATTAACTTTACATTAATAATAATCACACCGATATCGCCAGTACCACCACCCGTCGTCGCCGTACCCCTCTCATGAAACTAATACAAATAACTTAAACATATTAGTCTAATACAAATTACTTGACCATACTAAACTAATAATAAAAATCCCTACCAAATTACTAGATTCAAACATACATGAATATCCTAAACATACTATCTTTTTTTCGAACATTCAGTCGGTATGCGACATCAGGGAAACCTCACCGTATAATGGCGAAGCCTTGCACGTACCCTAAACAACGAGATGTTGACCATGAGCCGTTACAAGTATTCGGAGGAAAAAACCCCAAGACTTGCCATCCCTAAGGATCGAACTCAAGACCTTAGGTAAAACCTGGGATGCCTCTGACCAGTTGGACTAGTCATCCCTAAACATACTATCTAGTCATTAGCCAAAAGACCCATCCCAAATATATTACTCCGTAATTAATTGATCAATTAATTATATATAAAAGGACAAATCCAAGGTGGCTAATGAGTAAAAAGAAGGATGAGGAAACAGTAGAATTATTGCAAGGTTATATACCAAATATTAAACGAGTAATATTGAACGGAGTAATAATAGACCAGGGTAACTGTCATAAAATTGTAACATACCGGCCATTATCATTACCATTTATCAAACACCATCACAATGACAAGAAGACATGCTTATATTGCCTTAAAGGCTATGCGTAAATGCCAAATGTGTCTGGAAGGCAAGAAAACGATCTGCAAAAACCACATTAATACGAGTCAAGGTTTGTTGTCTGATGAAGACATTCCTTCTGGCTCGTCATTATGTGAGTTGTCGTCTGATGAAGACATTCCTTCTGGCTCGTCACTATGTGAGTTGTCGTCTGATGAAGACATTCCATCTGGCTCGTCACTATGTGAGTTGTTGTCTGACGAAGACGTTCCTTCTGGTGGCTCATCGCCATATGAGGTTTCTGAACAAACGCGGGAGTTGTATTCGGGGTTGTATTCATCTACCTCACAACTAGCCTTGGCGAGATCTCTAAGCCTCTCATATAACTCTTCAGGAATACTACCTAAATTGTCCATTGGCACTTGATCCAGCTTATCGATTACGTCAGATATATAGTCTGGGTTTATTCCCCAAGGGTCCCATTCTGCAACCAACACAATAAGTAATCTGACTATACCGGTGGAGCGACAATAACACTTTTAGCCATTAATAACAATGTTACCATATCACTAAAGCTAGAAAGACATATGATCCTACAAACGACATTTGGTTATTACTAGATCCTCTTCAGAAACAGATAATACTAACACTAATAATTTTAAGTTTGGTGGTCACACTTGTGAGATCCATAGATCTACCCTTCATTAATCTCCCCGTTAAGCTAACAAGTTTTTTTTAAAAAAAATAGGAGGTGAAAGAAGATCAATCAAAATCATCTTTTACTCGTGTTTTAAACTCAAAGAAGCGGCAATTGCAACTCATGTATATGAAAATGGGTTTATCGTAATACCCTAAAATACAAGTCAATTAACCAGTTACAAGTCTCAATTTATTTTACAAACTAACAATTGAATTTCCTTATCTGATAGTAATAGTAACATTACTTTTTAAATCAATCAATAAATTGTCAAATAGCCTTTTTCTTTTTTCCTTCTCAACAGTAATAATTATCATATAAATACAGTAAAAGCAAAAATGCAAAATAAAAGAGGGAGAGAAAGGGGGGTACGGACCGAGCAAATTGCTAAGGATTTTAAATTCAAACCGAGCATCTCGAAGGAGTTCATCAAATTCTTCGCAACCGATTCGCTTCTCGATGGCTTGAGGGTCGTAGTCTTCCTGTACGCAAATGTCAAGGCGTTGGCGAGTGTTGGCTTCAAGGGCTTTACGATAACCCTCATCTTCAGGAATACTCTGCACCTCTTTTATCGTTCTTTCATATAAATCAATTAGTTGCTGCACCGGCCTCGATATTTTTGATTTAGTTGCTTCTGCCACCGGACCGGTTGTTGATGATTCCTTAGCTGCCGCTGCCGCCGCCACCGCTGGATTCATCCTCATCATCATCATCATTGATGGCCTCGCAAACTTTCGTAGAAACATCTTTCCTGTTTCTCTCCCACGGCGGTCGGTTGGTTGGTTGTTTATGATCAACTTATTTTTACCACCGTACAATGTAAAACCTCAAACTTATAGATCATTAATATAAGGCCCAACCCTAGGCCCATTTGATATGTTCATTTATATTGGTTTTGTTTACTATTTAGCAATGACCTTCTAGAATTAATTAACGAGATAAGCTTGAAATGGATTGAATAACTTAACATAACACTAACACGGTACCCGCGCAATACGGCGGTATTTGTCGGTGACAGTGTGGTGGTGAGGGACGATTGTTGGTGGTAGAGGCGGCATCGAGTGGTATAGTCGTGTAGATAATTGATGTAAAAGTAATTGTTGTAAAGAGTTGATGGAGATATTTTAAAAACTAAAGAATTAATAGTGTAATATAATCATTAAGAGTATTTTAAACATTTTTCCCCATGTAACTTTCAGCATAGGGCTATTCTTTTTATAAGATGTATAGATATTTAATAAAAAAGGTTTTGTTTTAATATTTTATATGATAGCTAGGATATAATGGATTGGCATGTTAAACAAAGTACACATAAAATGCTTTCGAAATTTGAAAAGAAAAACAAGAAACTTTTCTCAAAAATTAAAAATATCCATTCGTCAATAATAAACTTGTTATCTTTTACAATTTTTAAAAAGAATCTTGTTATATTTTTCATTTTCAGATGTGCATTAATTGCACTTTTATGTGTGCCGTTAGGGCAAACACATTTTTATTACGCACTAGACGTAGGTCCGTGCGATACGGCGACGATAATGATAGCGACGACAATGTGGTGGTGATGGCGGCGACGACGGCAGTGGCAGTGGTAGTGTGTTATTAACGTACAAAAGTTAGTATAACTATTTTATGGGCATACAGATGTATTCTGTAAAATATTTCATTAAGTATTAGAGATATATTGGGTGGAGTTAAAAAAAATAGGACTAACTATTGAGGGGAAAAAAAGTCAACCTTAGAGGATAAAAAAAGTAAGCTGTGTTCGGGGGAAGTTATTCCCTATCGTTGGCGAACAAAAATGGAGAGAGCTCCCCCTTCAACAATAAGATATATAGATAATAATGTTAATTCAATTTTACTACTCATCTTCCCTAGCCACATAGACTTTTCTAAAATTTTTACATTCAAAACGTAATTCTTTTTAAATAACCCTTCCACTATATATATATATATATATATATAGGGGCATGATAAATTGAGTCAGCTTATTTTGAGTCCAAAAAGGGTCCATATAACTTACACATGTGTAAGTCTCGCCGGAGATGGTCGTCGTCGCCGGAAAATCATGGTGGTGGTCGGAGATGATGGTGGTGGTGGTAGGAGGTGGTTGGAATTTGAGGACATGGAAGAAAATCAATGGACTCAAATTGGACTCAAAATAAGCTGGACTCATTTTATCTTTTCCCTATATATATATATATATATATATAATTATATATATAATATAAGATATATAGATATCACATATATATATATATATATATATATGGAGAGATCAAATGAGAAGGTTGCTTAAGGAGAGAAGGGGGAGAAGGTTGATTTTTAATTTTTTTTCTTCTTTATTTTTCATTTTTATTTTTTTTTTTTTTTTTTTAGTGAAAACTTATTCCAAAAAAAAAAAAAAATAAAAAAAATAAAAAATAAATCCCTACACATGTGTAGATTTTTATACCTTACACATGTGTAAGTTGTATTTTTTTTTAAAAAAATTTGATTTTTTTTTGGAATGGGTTTATGTTAAAAAAAATATAAAAATTAAAAAAAATATATTAAAAAAACAAGTTAAAAAAATCAAAAATGAACCTTCTCTCCCTTCTCTTAAGCTACCTTCTCTCTGGATCTCTACATATATATATATATTAACTAATTATATATATATATATATTATATATATACACCAGATGGCCCACCAATGTGTTAATAAAATGTGTCTCGATTAGGTTGGGCTGACCTAAGATAGGGTTGGGTGTCCAAGTTTCGTGTGAACTAGCTAGCGTTGGATTTTCGATTTTAGAATAAAATGTGCGTGTTCAAGTTGGGTAACGATAAATTAAGCCGCTTACGATACGAATGGTCACAATATCACCTCTATATATATGTGTGTTTACTCCAATGTAAAACAATATAAATCCAACATGCATATTTTTTAAAAGGATCTTTTTTTAACGTCATGTTATTCTACTACTACTTGTAAATTACATGAATATTTGAGATACAACTTAATGCAAAAAACCTCATATTAATCCACTTTTACAAATAAGGAAAGTGAGACGAAAACCTGATTGATTTTTCTACTGTCAAAAACCTTATCATTAGGCCGTCACAAAACTCATTGGGTTTAAAAGGATTTCTCTTAATGGCACCTTTAAAAGCTACCACAAACCTACATATACGGGAAATGATATAGCTACAACAAAATTTATACATTTACAACAATAACTGCATTATTCAGTTGTATTTTGTGCGATAAAATTTATACATTTGTTGTAGATGGCTAAATGCTGTTCTATGAATATCACTGCCCTACATATACCCTTCATATAAAAATACCCAACTTTTGAATTTGATGCTAGAAAAATACATATTTATATATACCAAGTTGTCATTATAGCAAAATTCTATTTAAAATCACCGAACTCTTCTGTATACATGAATCTACAACTACATTATTCATGAATTAATAACTTGACATACAAAATTTATAAACGCACGGAAAGAAAGTTGCAATTTGTATAGAATAAATTGTAAGTTTTTATTGATATTATCTTTTAGCATTCTCAATAGTTCCACATTAAATTGTGTATCTTGAAAAGCCTTAAGGAAAAGAATTGTTAGAAAGAAAGCTAATAAATCAAAGACTAGAAAGATTGCATGTCAATTTTTCTGACCGCTTAGCAAGATATAAATGTCATCCTCCAGGTACCGTCGTAAGTGGTGGTGGATAAGATTAAAAGCTACTGCCGGCCACTGCTACTATTCAGGTTACGAAACCTTTTTAATACATCTTCATGCATGATCATATTCGGTTTGAGGATGTTTTCATTGTATCCACGTCGTTCATCATTGATTTCACATTCGTCATTATCTTTAAAAGACGTCGTTGGTGAGAAGCTTGAAGTAGACGCTGGAGAAGAGGAAGAGCATGGAGGGTGCTCGGCAACAGTAGTATCGCCAGCAGCAAGAGGTGGTTTGCTGTTTTCAATAATAGTACTCGTAGTAGTATTGAATTTATTGCTCCTTGTGCTGCCGGCTAAAGAACTGCGGTGAGTGGGTCGAGGGTGAATGTGTTCACCCGAATATGAAACTATAAAGATGGTTGAATCCACGGGGCTCCGTTCCACTTGTTTCTTTGCCCCACAAGCTTTTGTTGTGCTACATCTGTAGTAGTTTCTGAATATATATCCAAAGCAAAAAATCATTACATTTCTATAAGTACCAATTTGAGGAATTTAAGAAATTGCCAAGATTACATTTTCTAAAATTGTTACCATTATATACTTTTCACAATGTATATCTCCACACTATCCATAGTATTAATTCTTTGTTGTTTATGGTGATGTAACTTAAGTGAAAACTAAGCAAAACAACAAATTGAATTAAGCAAATGTAGATCGCATTATAGCAAGATTCAAGATATATATGCATATATACCGGTCTGCTCCCATTTCTCACATATAGCGCGCGGTTGGCAAAATAATTAGTAATTTCTTGCTTGTAAGAAATGTATGTATGTACCTTGGAAAATCGGATCCTTTGATGGGTTTTTGACCATATTTCCGCCATGCCCACAAATCATTACTTAAGTCTTCTTGTGTCAACTGAAACACCGTCTTCTCCTGGTTTTTCCTTCAAATGCAAATTTAATTTTACTTTCATATATTGATAACAAAAGATGAAATCCCCATACTTTAATACCAATAACTTTAATCATATACCAGTACATGATTATCGAGTACTACTTTTGATGACCTGATCAATCTTAATTATACTGTAATTAAACATCAACAATTGTCCATCAAATAATAATCTGTGTGAAAAATAATGCACTTAGACTATAACTATGAAATCTCTAATTTTAATTAATTAGTGAAGCTTTTAGAAAAGTTAATAATAAATGGAATAATGACTAATAATTTGAGTATGTGAATAAATACCGTTTTCTGGGACGTGTGGAATTAGAATTCATCATGGCGTGCATGGAAAAGGAATGAGAATCGTCTGTCAACATCGGCAATTGTTGGTGAACTACGAATCCTTCACCATCCACATCAATGCTAGTAGTGGTCACGGATTGCTGACTACTACTACACCCTGCTTTGTATACATCCTCCAATCCACCACCGGAATTTGTTGATGAAAATAATGCAAATGGGTTGCTCTCATTTTCAGATGCCGACGCTAAACTTTCCAAGTTATACGTACCATCGTCGTAATCCTCTATTGTGGTGGGCTTGGCGGTGTCATTCCCACCAGCGGTGGTGCAACTCCTCACCACCGCATGCAGATCCCATTGATCATCATCCATATAAAAATATAATCGCGATAAAACTAATTACTCGTATTTAAGTATATGTATATGTCTTAAAATTACCAGCGTTGACTTTAAAAACAGAGAGAATGGCGTATTTGGTTTATATATGACTTTATTATATGTATCAATATATATTCGAGAAAAGGCAGTATATATAGTGTGTAGCCGGGTTACTATTAATGGAAGAATACTAGTGTATGCTAACTTTTTGTGTTGTTTAGGGTTGACAATTGAGAGGAAACAAAAAAGTCAAAAGGAAGGCCGCTTTCAATTCTTCTTTGCTTTTCACCAAGCCAACAATGCGATTGTTTGTATGTGTTTTGGTGGGTGTATGGACCATTTCACCCATTTGCAGCTAGCATGCTCTTAAATACTACAAGACAATCCAGTTATTTTATACAATAGATCCTTGATATACTTTAATTGATTAACGATGGAGATAGTGAGTCATTAAGAAGATTTTTTTTTAGAACGGCAAGTCATTAATTAAGAAGATTTGATCCACATTCATAAATGATTTTCTAACATGTATAAATGGTTCATTCGGAAGAATATATAATTTCTCATTATATATTAATAAATAATGTATTAATATTAATTATATATATATATGGTCACCACTACAAAGAGAAAAAAATAAAAAAAAAATGTTTTTATCCTAACCATTGAAAATAAACCAACAAATGAATCTCCACCATTAAAATTAAAAGTCAACTTTCATATTTAATTATGGTAAATCTTTTAACTTAATTAATACCTATTTAAAAGTCAACAGATTATGAAAGAAGTCTAAATTCATGTTCATTTTAGTTTTGCATTATTTGCATTTAGTTTTCATGTTCGCACGTTAAATTAAATTACATGTATATCTTCCTTTGGTTTAGTGTAGTGGGCATAATTAGTCTTAAGGAGTTTGCATTTCCCTTATATTGTACGTAGTAATGGAGTTTATGAAATGAGGAAAATTGGCAGTAAGGTAACTTTGTCTACTTTCCTTCTCGATTTTTTGTTTAAACGAAGATAGTGAGTCATTAAGAAGATTTTTTTTTAGAACGGCAAGTCATTAATTAAGAAGATTTTTTTTTAGAACGGCAAGTCATTAATTAAGAAGATTTGATCCACATTCATAAATGATTTTGTTGTGCTACATCTGTAGTAGTTTCTGAATATATATCCAAAGCAAAAAATCATTACATTTCTATAAGTACCAATTTGAGGAATTTAAGAAATTGCCAAGATTACATTTTCTAAAATTGTTACCATTATATACTTTTCACAATGTATATCTTCCTTTGGTTTAGTGTAGTGGGCATAATTAGTCTTAAGGAGTTTGCATTTCCCTTATATTGTACGTAGTAATGGAGTTTATGAAATGAGGAAAATTGGCAGTAAGGTAACTTTGTCTACTTTCCTTCTCGATTTTTTGTTCTTAAAAGTCTAACCCCTTTTAAAGGTTATCTATCATATAAGAGCATCTCCAATGGTATAGGTTTTTTCTAAAAGCTTTTTATAAAAAAGCTTTAACTCCAATGACAAAAGCTTGAGAATGACTTGAAAATAGCTTGAAATGCTTTAGATTACAATTATATATGTAGGAGAGAGAGTGTAATGACTTGAAATTTTTCAAGCTTTTGTAAAAAAAGCTTTTATACCCAATGGTAAAAAGTCTTTATAATAGCTTTTTGTAATAGTAATAAGTCTTATAAAAAGCTTTTCAAAATTAACATTGGAGGTGCTCTTAACAACCACAAAGATTAACTGTAAAAATTCACTCTCTTTTGTTCTTAAAAGCCTAACCCCCTTTAAAGGTTATCTATAATATAACAACCACAAAGATTAACTGTAAAAATTCACACATGATACCGATATATGCTATAAATGTCGTTGATTTTAGATACATATAATACTAGTCCTAATACCCGTACGATGTACGGTAGCTATATAAATTGTATCATAAAGAAATTCAAATATGCCACATACATGATTCGTGAATATGAAATAAATTGTGGTTAAAGTAAACCGATGATCGAAGGTAAATTATAATAGACAGTAATGATAAATATAATATATGTTTATTTAGAGTTTTGGATTTACCTTAATGTGGCGTGGACAAATGTGGTGTGACAAATTAAATATGAAAGTTCACACTAAAAAGTGTGAACTTTTAGAATACCAAAATTTTAAAAGTAGATTAATTTCTACACACTTTTAGTTCTCCACATTTTTACACACATAAAAGCGTGACAAATTTTTTAATTCGTCAACGCTAACTAAAAGTGTGAACAAATGCAACATTATTTGTAGTGACATAGTGGATGGCGGCAAATAGCTTTGTGATTTCGGATCGTAAACTCAAAATTTTGAAGTCTTCATGTTAATAACTTATTATAAGTAATATAAGTATAGGAGTTGAAGAATTGAGGAAGAAAATGAAACAATTTTATTAATGAGGAAACGATCAATCAAATAAGGTTATAATGTGTTTTGTATTTATAAGCCAAGAGTTCGAGTTTAATTCCAAGACTATTAAGGAAATAGAATCTATATACAATTAAAAAATAATTTAATGAAATAAATAAATTAAAAAGACACGTGTCGATCAAGGATTACGTCACGTGTCGTTTCAAAAACATCTCAATCCTGTTTTAGTTTATTGATAGATAGATATGTGGTTTCTATATTAACTTTGGACTACAAATGCACAATTAAATTTAAAACTTTATATAATATTGCTCATGAAGCTAAAAAAAAAACTAAATTTTTGATGTGATTCATTAAAAATAAATAGCAATTCAATGTTAACCATCGAAAGTAAATTCAACTATACATGTCATATATATACATGATAAGTTATTAAATAAGATATACTATAGCAATGCACTAAAAAAACATGGCATTCACTTGA
>CM067169.1:143564060-143624060 GCA_034093135.1 Erigeron breviscapus
GTAAAATCAAAATTTTGAAGTCTTCATGTTAATAACTTATTATAAGTAATATAAGTAAATAGGAGTTGAAGAATTGAGAAAGAAGAATTGACAATTTATTAATGAGAAAACGATCAATCAAATAAGGTTATAATGTCTTTTGTATTAATAAGGTAAGAGTTAGAGTTTAATTCTAAGTCTAATAAGGAAATTGAATCTATATACAATTAAAAAAGCTAATTTAATAAAACAAATAAATTAAAAGGACACGTGTCGATCAAGGATTACGCCACGTGTCGTTTCAAGAACATCTCAATCCTGTTTTAGTTTATTGGTACATATATATATATATAGAAAGGTAAATATCAATGTCATACATAATAAATAACGTTTTAATTTGTTTTATATAAGATATGAATATATAATTAATTTTTTGGTCGATGGATCATTATAATGGAAAATACATGAACCCAATATGGGGGAGAGGACTTAAGTGGTTGACTCTTTGGTCACAAAGGTTAGAGTCTTGTCAAACATTGGAGAGATAAAATGATGGGGTTGGGCCACGTTTAGTGGTAAAGGTTTGTGTTGGGTTGGGGTAGAGACCACATCATGGGTTTGGCATGCCTCTTCGATCACCAACTAGCTAGAATAACAGTTTTGTCATATTTAATGAAACTTATATCCATCAATCATTATTATATATACATATGTCCATCCAAATAACAAAAAATAATAATAATCAAAGTATCCATCTTAAAATTACGTAAACATTCACTGGACTTTGGAAAGTCGAAAACAGAAGGACAAACGAAAAGGTAAAAAACTGAAGGTCCACGTCTAAATAAAAGGTCCCCCTGTTTACAAAGGAAAAGACATAAAACTGGAGACTTGTAAAGACGTCCAAAGTCAAACGATAAAAACAGGAACTGTAATACAAAGTCAACTCTTTCCTTCTAAACCAACCATAATCATTAGAACATCATTATCATGCATAATGCCCAGCACCATCTGTCAATGTGGGTAAAACGAACATTGCCTACTTTGTTTTTAACAACAGGTGGATTTGAGTTTTATTTTGTCTTCAACATGTAAATTTATTTGTAATTGAGACAGAGGGCAAGTCAAACGAGAAAGTAACAACGCTTGGGCCTAAAACAATAGTTGCCCATATAAGTATGGTTAAAAACACATGAATAGGGCGAACTTCAACACATTATCATGGGAGCAATGGAGGTCTTTCAATCTACTAGGTCTGAGTTAGTGGTGTTGTATAGTCTTTGGTGCTTTTGAGATACTACAAAATTTCTAGGCTGTATATGTATTAGTTTTGAATAATGATATGAATGTTGTTTGTTGGCCGTTCAGGAAAAAAATAACACATAAAAGATATCTAAATTCAAAAATCAAAGATGAACGGAAAGAAAACGAGACATGCACGTGTCAAATATTGAACGATTTATGCTCAACTTTAGACACCATACTTATCATTATCATTTACACATGTAATTGATCTGGTATACTACTGATACTCCGTTAATAATTTAATGTATTATACTCGTATTCCAACAGACATCGAGTACAATAAGAAATACAGAAAATTAGCAAGGAAGTCCTAATCACCTGCATATATTTCCAGCTATCATTGTACCGAAGGAAAATTATTCACCATGTTCATCCAGCTATAGAAGCTCATTTTCATCCACTTCATATTGATCTGAGCTGGAATCCTCATCATTTGCTTCATTGCTAACCTCCTTAACCTCTTTGTTAGCATTTTCAGGTTGTTTTAGATTCTGTGATCGGATTTTAACACGTTTCCCTTTTATGTATCTATACTCCCATTTAGGTGGAGGATATTTCTTCTTCAACTTTTGGTACTTGTCCAACATTCCTAACTTTTGAAATACATCTCCAACCATGTTAACAATTGAAACAGTAGGCCGGATACCAAGCTCTTCCATATCGGCAAAAACCTAATAGCAAATTCACGAGTGTTCAATAGATATCAAACAAACTAATAGACCGCTCGATTTTGACCCATTTACTTTTGAATGGGTCGATCTGGATCACGTTTTGATCTCTAAATGGTTCAAATAGAAAAAAATAGCTTAAAGGGGAACGAGTCAACTAGGTCGAAAGTCGACCGCCCCAAATTGTTTTATTCAAAGATTTAGATAGTATTGCAATTATATTGTTTTTGTGATCATATAGAAGATATAACTATTTTTTCAAAAGTCATAGAAAAGGGAGCAGAAAATGTTTGCAGATCAATCCACCGCAACCCTGTTTCACTACTAAAATGACCCTTTAACTAACCAGTCCGACCTTCCGATTTTGCCACTTGATTAGTGATAACTGATAAGGAATGCAAAAGTACCTCAAACATCTTGTCATGCATTTGCCTCTGGTAATAAATGGTTATCATTCTATCAAAGAACATTCGAGGCATACTTTCTAAGTTATCAGAGAATAACTTTGACCATAATTCTTCGGCTTCATCGATTCTACCATCCTCCACCAACGCATATAACAATAGATAATAGCTCCCCATTGTCCTTCCTTGGCCTTTGCTTAACATCCACTTCGTCACCTTTTACACTTTTAATTTAGAAATTTTTTCACGAAACTCAAACAGCAAACTGAAATAACGGACAAAAAGAAAGAAAAAGAAGTACGTTACACGGAGTCACTTCTTACTTGTATTATCCTTTTCCATTCCTTCTCATATTCTAGTGCTTTTAATGCTTTTTTTACGGTAATCAAAGGAAATTCCAGATCCCATGCAATGAAAGAATCAAGAGCCCCATAGACTTCCTCTTTGACATTTGATAATCCCTTTATCTGGTACAAAATGGTGAAAACCTAGTTTAAACATCATAAAGGCTATTATTATAGAACCAATTACTCTAAGACTAGTAACCACAAAACTTACACATTCGACAAGTTTTAACGATTTAGAAACAGTTCCGATTTTGGGTCTTGTTTTCCAAACTCGTGGATATCTTGGCCGAGGACCTTTCGCTGCACATACCTGGAATTTGCTACAACTGATGTAAAAAAGAGGGACGAAAATCAAGAAATCAAAACTAATGATCATGTAATACTTTCTGACACCAACAATACTTGCAAATACAAACAATAGTTGCATATTTAAGTTAACAGTTTAGATGGATATTATTAATATAGACATTCATTTCTATCTTCGTCAACCTATCTATTAACTCAAGTTGTAAGGAATTCGAGTATGACATGCCAACGCCTACAGAAACCGCAAACCAGTTGGCATTCTTCATGAGAAGATTCAGTTAAAACAAGCCACGCCGTAAGATTCGTGACAGAAACTCGTAACACATGTCAAACTTTACAAGAATTCAGGAAGCACGTGTACCCAAACGGGAGGTCCCAGAATGGATATAAACCTTAATAGTTGGTTATTAGAGGTAAGCCTAATTGTTATCCAAACTTTGAAAAAGTAGCTGATCTGACAAAGAAACAGACATACCATTTAATGCAAAACGGAAAAGAGAGGTGGTAATTTGGCTTGCCTAGTGAGAAAAAAAGGTCCGAAGTTCCCAAAGAGGCATAACATCAAATGAATAGATCCTAAAACTAATAACTCATTCATTATCATGACAAACTCAACTACTGATGGCGCTTCAGGAACAACCCAGCTTCCCATTTTTCACGACAGCCATTGATATATCTACTTTCATATTATAATAGTTAAATATCAGACAAACATCTAAAACTTCTAAGAACACTCATGATAAGTGGTTCCTAATAACCATCACCAAAACTACGGATTTACCAAGACGCACATTATGTTCAGCAGCGTTCACAAACTCATTTTGCTTCTAAATTTCTACCGCGATATTTATTTTTTGAGGGCCAAAAGAATCAGATTTTGACAACAAGAAACTACAAACTTGACCTAACATGCCAACGAGCTATTTATCTGATTTGATTAATAGTTCAGTGGAGTAAGGCTTACCACAAAGTTGCTAGCTTTCTTTGGGAATTCAATGAATGGCAATCTCCCAATTAAATTTGGTGTAGCGTAGTAGCAGCTCAACATACAGCAAACTGAAATAACGGACAAAAAGAAAGAAAAAGAAGTACGTTACACGGAGTCACTTCTTACTTGTATTATCCTTTTCCATTCCTTCTCATATTCTAGTGCTTTTAATGCTTTTTTTACGGTAATCAAAGGAAATTCCAGATCCCATGCAATGAAAGAATCAAGAGCCCCATAGACTTCCTCTTTGACATTTGATAATCCCTTTATCTGGTACAAAATGGTGAAAACCTAGTTTAAACATCATAAAGGCTATTATTATAGAACCAATTACTCTAAGACTAGTAACCACAAAACTTACACATTCGACAAGTTTTAACGATTTAGAAACAGTTCCGATTTTGGGTCTTGTTTTCCAAACTCGTGGATATCTTGGCCGAGGACCTTTCGCTGCACATACCTGGAATTTGCTACAACTGATGTAAAAAAGAGGGACGAAAATCAAGAAATCAAAACTAATGATCATGTAATACTTTCTGACACCAACAATACTTGCAAATACAAACAATAGTTGCATATTTAAGTTAACAGTTTAGATGGATATTATTAATATAGACATTCATTTCTATCTTCGTCAACCTATCTATTAACTCAAGTTGTAAGGAATTCGAGTATGACATGCCAACGCCTACAGAAACCGCAAACCAGTTGGCATTCTTCATGAGAAGATTCAGTTAAAACAAGCCACGCCGTAAGATTCGTGACAGAAACTCGTAACACATGTCAAACTTTACAAGAATTCAGGAAGCACGTGTACCCAAACGGGAGGTCCCAGAATGGATATAAACCTTAATAGTTGGTTATTAGAGGTAAGCCTAATTGTTATCCAAACTTTGAAAAAGTAGCTGATCTGACAAAGAAACAGACATACCATTTAATGCAAAACGGAAAAGAGAGGTGGTAATTTGGCTTGCCTAGTGAGAAAAAAAGGTCCGAAGTTCCCAAAGAGGCATAACATCAAATGAATAGATCCTAAAACTAATAACTCATTCATTATCATGACAAACTCAACTACTGATGGCGCTTCAGGAACAACCCAGCTTCCCATTTTTCACGACAGCCATTGATATATCTACTTTCATATTATAATAGTTAAATATCAGACAAACATCTAAAACTTCTAAGAACACTCATGATAAGTGGTTCCTAATAACCATCACCAAAACTACGGATTTACCAAGACGCACATTATGTTCAGCAGCGTTCACAAACTCATTTTGCTTCTAAATTTCTACCGCGATATTTATTTTTTGAGGGCCAAAAGAATCAGATTTTGACAACAAGAAACTACAAACTTGACCTAACATGCCAACGAGCTATTTATCTGATTTGATTAATAGTTCAGTGGAGTAAGGCTTACCACAAAGTTGCTAGCTTTCTTTGGGAATTCAATGAATGGCAATCTCCCAATTAAATTTGGTGTAGCGTAGTAGCAGCTCAACATAAGCATCCTAACAACAAAAAACTGAAAGAAAAGAAAAGCTATGTAAAAATAATTCTCAGAGGCAAAATATCAAACAGTTGCAGTGCACAATTTTAAAATAAATTGGAAATTGACAATTTAACAAGTCAAAAAAATTAAAGAATGAAAGTTACGGGGCTGACTGATGAGAGCTTGAAATTCACTCTGCAAGTGCAACCATTGAGTTTACTGCAAGTGCTCAGATGTAGGGGAAGAGCACCGAGCCAGAGAGCGACGAAAGAAAGACCAAAGTATAAAGCTCTAAGTGCTCCGAGAAATTGTTTCAGGGGTTTGTTGGAGGGTGGTGTTATCTCCGTTTGGGCACGCAGCAGGGGGTTTATGCCTGTTGGTGATTAGGGTTGATATGCGAGATATGTGGATGCACCCTGTTACTGTAAAATGATAGTGTGTTATTATTAAAGACTTGAGTAATTCGAAGGGCTTTGGTCTAGCAGTATGTGAGGTTAGTTCGATGGTGGATGAATTGTAAATATTTGTGGTTTTATGTGAAACGACTATCTTTTCATATGGTTACTCAATGCAACAGCGATGGTGGTAGTGGCGCGGGGTGATGGTGGTGATGGTAGCGGCGACGGATGACAGCGGCGACAGGTGGCGGGTGGTGGGCGGCAATAGTGGTGAATGTAAAGTAATTGATGTTAAAGTAGGTGGTGTAGTTATTTTAGTGATTGAGGATTTATGTTGTAAATTATTTTATTAGGGGTATTATAGGTATATCGTGATTACGGAGAATAGTAATGACGTACAAAAATATTGAGTGGATTCAGAATTTGTTGTTGTTGGGCTATCGTGATTACGGAGAATATCAAAGGTACTAAACCCAGATTCATAATTACCAATACTCCTTGCTTGTTTTTAATATATATTACTTAAATTACGAGTAATATATATGTTTATATTGGTTTGACTTACTTGTTGGACTAAAAATTTAATTATTTATGATGCTTTCTACGTCCTTTTTAATTAACTGTGTATAAGAATCTATTCTTTTATGCGTTTAACTTTGTTAAATCAAAAGACATATACAACCAGATTTGGATTATAAACTTTAATCATGTTTTCTGGTCTCTATAATATTTATGACGGGGAATATTTAACAATATAAAACTTCATCGTTCGAATCGTAAGCGTTATTAAAAGATGATTTATGGCGGTCAACAATAACTAGTCTTATTATCTTGTTTATCTCAACAAGTAGTTGGATCTGGGTGACTATCTCACTCCTAAAAAAAGGAAATTATATGTTTTTTTATGCTTATATTACTTGTGTTATCCATATGGATCTTAGATGATGATGGTTCGGTTCGGCTGTCATCAATAGCTACACTTGGTTATAGTCAGGTTTACTTCAATTAGCTGGTTGTTGGGTCTAAATAACTTGATTCGTCTTGTCCAATTTTATACGTAAACAATGAATTTTTAAAGGTGTTTTAAAGAAGTATATATTGTCATAATTAAGCTTCTTCGTTGCTTTTCTTATATCTAGTAGATACACTTCCTGGGATAACCTATTTCAATATATATTTTGCAATTGGTTATGATGTCTTAAATATATGAATATTTATTTAGTAATTATCATCATGCTTATTTGAAGTTGAACACATGACATACAATAATTCTAAATGAATTGAAGTTATTAATAGGGAGTACATCCATGTTATTTTAATTAATGGTATAAAACATGTTAATTAGTAAAGATTGACACGGCACATAATTTTTCTAATCAAAGCAAACGAGATATAAATCTTAAACGTGTCGACTACTGTTATAAATTTCTAAGGTTTGCTTAAATTGCTTGTTCAATTGATTGAAATAAAGTCCTCATTATTCAATCTTAAGTCGGGAGAGAATAAAAGGTTTTATTCCATATTTCCATATTAAATTTCTAAGGTATTTTATTGTAGTAGGTAAGATTTATCTTGTAGTTCTCTCATCATAACTATCATAATTTGGTTGAAACCTAAGATCAGTGGAAAATATCTACTACCCTACGATACGATTAAGATCAAATAGTATTTGTTGCAAATAATTAAGATCGAAGGTTCAATGGTGTTTTTATATTCTTACACATAGTACATCTACTACCTATAATTGTCTACACATATTGTTCGCAATGCAAAAATATATTATATGGTCATAAGTTCGTAATTATATGTTCGTATATATAAATGTTCGTATGCATGTGTTATATTCGTATAATCTATAAAGTTCGCATGTATATATTTGTATATGTTGATATATATATTTGTGACGATCGCATTGGCATGATTAAATAAGATTGTATGTGCATAAGTAATTACGTATTCACGAATTATAAGCACGAACTTAAGAGCTCACGAACTTGAATTTTTTTTGTTGGGTCTAAAGTTTTGGTGTCAAATATTATGAAACCGGAATTCTGATATATTTCGACAATGTAATAAGTGGTTAAACCGTGTCCAGAAGAAAATCAAATTCGTTTAACAAGAAACTGTATATGCATGTAGCTTATAAACTTGCTCATGATGATGAATGATGTATGGAATTACCTAGATGAATTATACGATATTGTATGGAATGTTTTCTCAATATGATCACTTAAGTGTCGTATGCTGAAGTATATTACTATTAGGTCCAGATTTAGTCCAGATTTACTGGACTCGCTCCAGACTCGACTACTGGAGCCTTACTGAAGATCTGTCCAGAAACGTGTTCTACTGGACCTACTCCAGACTTGGAATCTGGAGTCCCTCTGAAGATTTGTCCAGAAATAATGGAAGACCAGTGAGCAAATACTTGTATAGGAAATCTGGAGTATTCTCCAGATGAGCTCACTGGACTTCACCCCAGTCCAGATCAACTCTACTGAAGACATTTTGACTGAAGTCAAAGACTGAAGTCTGAAGAAAGAAGACTTAACAAATGGCGGAGTCCACTGGAAAGTCTTACCAGATCTGTACACTGGAGGATTGTCAGTGTTCTAGATCCTACAAGTCTGAACACTGATATCAAGGATTGACTTTTCCCTTTACACACTTTCCAAAGAACAATCCACTTGTTCTTTACCAAAGTATACGTGTGTAAAGGTGGTTGGATAAAAGGATACACTTGCATTTGATGTGACTTTATCCTTATTCCTTATCCAATACATTTAATGTTCTTGTCGGATCATTAAATGTATACAACCATATTTGTACGGCACAAAATTCACTGGTGAATTTTGTTGCCTATAAATACAAAGTCATTTCCTTGACATAAATACTTTTTAAGCATTCATTTTGCATTGAAGTGAATTTGTCTAAATACTCTCGATCTTAAACTGGGATACTTCACAACTTTAAGTATCTCGATCCTCAAGAGTTATTTGACAAATATAGATCATTTGTAACTCATAGGTTGTTAGGATACATACTTAATTGTATTATCTTGATTCCGCAACAACCTTGTATTTTATTTAACATCATAAATAAAATATCCATGAAAAATACATAATGTTCCACTTTATTTGTTTATTGCTTTAAGTCTTGTATTACTTTATTTATATACTTGCATTTATATTAAAGTAATACTAGTCCATTCTAGTGCTTATTAGACTTGTTGTATTTTGCACTTTCCTGGTTTAACCATCGAACTTAAGGGACTCACAATTACATTAACTAATAAATACGTGCAATATGAACTGTATGATTGCTTTATATGGATGTAGGTCGATACAATATTATACTTGAGTATATGAAATTATGTGAAAGCTCTTGAGGAGCTACTATAAATTTATTATGAAAAAAATATTGTGCGATACATATGAGTTGAACAAAGCACACATGTGAGTCTAAAAGAAAGTATATAGACTCTTGATTTTTGATTAATTGGCATGACCGGTTGGACCATCCCGAGTCAATGATGATGCGAAATATGAAAATTTTCAATTGATTATCGAATATGAGAATGTTTGCTCAATACAAGGAAACTGCCGACTAAAATAGGGTTTGAATCCCTTAGTTTTATGGAACGAACATAAAGGAGATGTATGTTGGCCAATACATCATTCAAAAAGACCATTTAGTGTTTTAAATCGATGCATCGTCTAAATGGGTCATAAAGTCGCAACATGGAGTTTGCGTAATTACTTGCTCATCTTACTAAATTGAGAGCATGTTCCATATTGTATTGGCAATAATGATTAGTTTTTACTGATTATTTGAGAGCAAAATGAATATGATTTGGGGCCATGTTATTTAACATGCAATAATATGAACTTGCATCATGCCTATAGTGTTCCTCCCCATTGAAATTGGTTTATGGTCAGAAACCCCATATGTCTCGTAAGAGTTTTGAATGTGCAATATATGATTAAGTTGTTCCACCACAATGCACAAAGATGAGACTTCAAAGAATGTTGGAAATAATGTTGGGAAAATAGACATGCCTTGGAAGTGTGTAGGCTTATGCTTTGATTAAGCTCGAAACTGTTAGATTAAACTAGACATTAGTATGGCTGTTTTGGGTATGAGTTAAAACATTGTAAGTCCCTCGGGTCTTATTCTTCTATCGAACCGAGATTGACTTAAGGATATGTCGAGGTGCGGAATTCCTCGAGATAACCCACGGTTTTTATATCTACCTTTTATGATATATATATATATATATATATATATATAATTTTATTTAATAATATATATATATCTTTTGCGTGAATATAAACACTCGTATTTGGTTAATATAGTGAGGCGGCTTTCCGGACAAACCTTACCAACCAACGTGGTAATCTAAGTCTACAAGCCAACCAAACCGGGTGTGTGTTTTGCGGTTCGTGCGTGAGTCGAGTACCACCCACAAGATCAACTATGCGTGTTCTTTAGTTTCTCTCTCAATTTATACATATTTCCCACATCTTATTTGGACGTTTTAGACACGTTTGTTAGCCGTTTATACATGTTTTGTGGTGCTTTATGGTATTTACTAGTGATTTCAGGTCTACAGCAGATACATCGCTCATAATTGGTAGAAAATAGCTTAAGAATGGTCCATATGCACTAACGATAAAGAACGAAGCTGAAATGACAAATCTGGGTTATCTCGCGGCGCGACCAGAATCTCTCGCGGCGCGATCCTTCATAAACTTCGCCTCGCGGCGCGATCTTGGAACCTCGCGACGCGACAAAAACCCCTGTATGAAAATGTTCTAGTTTCTGCATCATTCGCGGCGCGACCCAGGGACTCTGTAAGTCCCTTAAGTTCGATGGTTAACCAGGAAAGTGTATAATACAACAAGTCTAATAAGCACTAGAATGGACTAGTATTACTTGTAAATAAAAGCAAGAATATATAAACAAAGTAATACAAGACTTAAAGCAATAAACAAGTAAAGTGGAACATTATGTATTTTTCAATGGTGTATTTTATTTATGATGTTAAATAAAACACAAGGTTGTTGTGGAATCAAGATAATACAAATAAGTATGTATCCTAACAACCTATGAGTTACAAATGATCTATATTTGTCAAATAACTCTTTTGGATCGAGATACTTAAAGTTGTGAAGTATCCCAGTTTAAGATCGAGAGTATTTGGACAAATTCACTTTCATGCAAAGTGTATGCTTAAAAGTATTTATGTCAAGGAAATGACTTTGTATTTATAGGCAACAAAATTCACCAGTGAATTTTGTGCCGTACAAATATGGTTGCATACATTTAATGATCCAACAAGAACATTAAATGTATTGGATAAGGAATAAGGATAAAGTCACATCAAATGACTTTGTGTCCCTTTATCCAACCACCTTTACACACACAAACTTTGGTAAAGAACAAGTGGATTGTTCTTAGGAAAGTGTGTAAAGGGAAAAGTCAATCCTCGATATCAGTGTTCAGACCTGTAGGGTCTAGAACACTGACAATCCTCCAGTGTACAGATCTGGTAAGACTTTCCAGTGGACTCCGCCATTTGTCAGTCTTCTTTCTTCAGACTTCAGTCTTTGACTTCAGTCAGAATGTCTTCAGTAGAGTTGATCTGGACTGGGGTGAAGTCCAGTGAGCTCATCTGGAGAATACTCCAGATTTCCTATACAAGTATTTGCTCACTGGTCTTCCATTCTTTCTGGACAAATCTTCAGAGGGACTCCAGATTCCAAGTCTGAAGTAGGTCCAGTATAACACGTTTCTGGTCAGATCTTCAGTGAGGCTCCAGTAGTCGAGTCTGGAGCGAGTCCAGTAAATCTGGACTAAATCTGGACCTAACAAATTCCCCCTATTTGTTTAGAAATAATGCAAGTGTTTTCAAGCTTGAATCTATACATTTTGTATGCTTGAAAAACACAGGTTTCGATTTGTCTAATAAATCTAAGTTACTGGAAAACACTTTATAGATCATGAGTGTTTTCAGTTTCATCTTTTAAGTTCTAACTTAGACTAAATCTGATCATTTACTTATAAGAATAAAAAATTGCAACTATTATTACATACATCAACTGATAAATAGTTTACAATTTTCATAAAACAATAATTTACAACAAGTAAATGATAAGAGTCAGGCCCTTCTTTTTGATGTCTGTACTGGAGCATCTTCAGTAGCCTTTCTCTTTGGTGATGGAGAAGATGGTATTGATTCTGGCGTTCTTATGCCCATTGCAACTTTCATCTGTTGCTTTCTTCTCCATACCTTTTCAATCCTTTTCAGAAATGCTTTAACATCAGTCGACACATTTGTCTTCCCCCTGAACGTTAGAGCGATTTCCTTCAGTTCACTCCATCCAAATGCTTGGACTGAAGTACTTTTCCTCTCATCAGTAAAGTTACCCTCCCTGGTCAACTTTACTTCAAACTTAGACATGCCTTCATGATCTTCAGCCAATTTGATTTTAGCACCAGTGATCCTTCTGGCATCAGCCCTGAAATTCAACATCTCATTATATTTTTCTTTCAGCTTGGCTTGCTGGATCAATGATTCAGTTTCCTTGGACACTCTCCTTTGCTCTACAGCAGATTGGAGTTCTTGACGATTTATTTTTCGAGAAGTATCCAGGGGAATGAAATTTCTTACATCAGCATCTTTGATTGCTTTGATCTGTCTGGCAGTCAATTTTGGTAAACCAGTAAGTCTCTTCCTGTACTCTATCTCCAGAGCACCAGCATTCTTTCTGATCTTTTTCTGGAGACTTACCAGTTCATCCTTCCTTTGTCTGATGAGTTCTGGTACACTCACGCCATAAATAATTGAGTCATAGACTTGTTCTTCTTCAGCGTAGAATGAGCGTACATGAACATCATCCAGTAAACTCAAACATTGATGAACTTTGGGGTCATCCTTCATCTTTTTATATACTTCAATATTAATGCCTAACCTGCCAGCATTGTAAGAATCCAGAGTACCCATAGTTGCCATCTCCCTTTGATGGGCCAGCAGTTCATCTTTTTGATTTCTTTTGAAAATCTCTATCATGATGCATTCTTGTTCAAGTTTCTTGGATGTTTCATCATCAGCATCTTCAGTTTGCTCTTCCTCTTCACCAGACACAACTTTTTCTTTTCCTTTAACAGCCTTCAGTGTAGTTGGAATATCTGGGAAGGTCTCAAACTGGGGCTCACTGGCTTCAGTACCAGTAGCTCCTTCAGTTAGTCCGACTTCAGTGCCATATGCTCTTTGTGACAACTTCTTCAGTGTTTGGTCACCAGACAACTTTTCCCCTTGGAATGATCACCAGTCCTTGACTTGAGATCATTCCATAAATCTTCAAGCATAAGTCTGTCCAGTGCACCAAAAGTTATACCTGCTACTGGAGTTGTTTCAGACACAACTTTCTTAAGTGCCTGCACTTCCTTCTGAACATTTTCAACAGCTTTAGGCAAGTGTTTTGGCAACTTCTCATCCAGTAAGTTGTCTACTTGGGGTAACACCCCATCATGAATGCTACGAAGAACAGTCCCAGAAACTTCTTCACATAATTCTTTAAGCATATTGTTTCTGAACTTCCTTGTACATGCATCACTTATTGTGCTAACAACTGCACCCTGGTCTAGTGTGGGTCTACTCTCCAGAGAACTGACCCTGTAAACCAAATTCTGAACATCTTCTTTCAGACCTGCCAGTTCGCCAGTGACTGCAGTCTGAACAGAGCTAACCAACCTTGTCTCTAGACCCTGGACTGCCATTTTGATCTTTTCAGTGTTGTTATTTGTGGCCAGTACCAGTTCATCAAGCTTCTCATAAACCAGCTTCTCATTCCCAGCAAAGACATTTATTTCAGATGCCAGGTTATTGGATAATAATGATTTGAAGTCAGAAATAACCTGTGATGAAGTCTGGAGTGATCTCTCCAGGTCCGCCACCTTAATTAAAAGGCCTTGGACCTCGGCAGAAGAAGAAGTGGAGAGACCAGTGGGAGGTTCAAGAGTTGAGGGTAATCTGGTCATTAGAGGAACTTGTGCCCAGTCCTCTCCAGTTGCAGCTTCAGATGTTGCAACTGGTGACTCCGGCGCACGAGGTGGAAGTTGAGATGATTGTGAAGGTTGAGTGGTTGCTGGAGTGAAGTACTGAGTGTGTTCTGGAATTGAAGGTGGTGGTGGTGGTGGCATGTTTGATTGTGGTGGTGGCATGTTTGATTGTGGTGGTGGCATTTCTGGTGGAGGTGTTGGCATTTCTGGTAGATTTTCTTCTTCTTGTACATCTTCACCCAGAAAATTCAAGTTTGCATCAAAACCTTCAGACATTGGGGAGTCAATATCATCCCATTCTGGAGCAATACCAACTGTCTGTTCACCAGACTGTTCACCAGTCTCTACATTCACTTGTTCACCAGCTTCTACATTCAAGTCCAGTGGAGCCTCTTGCTCACCAGAAACATGTTCATCAGTCTGAACATCTTCAACTTCCTCAACAACCTGCTCAACAACCTCTTGTTCAAAAATTGGTGATCCATCTAGATTCATAACATCACCAGGATGTCTTTCAGGATTCACCTGAAGTCCAGCTCTCATCAGACACCTATTAGTTCTAGGTCGTCTGGAAGGTTCAACAACTTCTGTACCTTGACCTTCTGGAGCAACTTGTCTAATGGGCTGTACAGCCTCAATGATCTGTACATCATCACCAGATGGTACTTCAACAGCTTGACCTCTATCTGGACCCATTTCAGCTTCTTCCCTTTGCAAGGAAAGCATGGACTGAGGAATATCCACCTCATCCAGTGGAGACCTGAGGTTGACCAGGTCCCGCATGTACTCACTCACAGAAAAGTGAGTAGTATCCATATCATACTGGTCGCCAAGAGCATTCTTAAACATTAGTGAAAGGAAGCGAATATAAGGAACAAATGGTTTTCTTCCTTTCACTCTTAGGCGCTCAACCAGGTCATCAAAAAGGATCTGGGCAAAGTCCACCCTAAGCCCAAACCATAAGCAGTAGGCAATCTGGAGGTGAGTTTGATTTATCTGGTCTAATCCTCCAGAACTGCCTCCCAGACATTCAACAATATGAGTGAAGAAATATCTCCATGAGTCTGACAGCTTGCTCATGTAGATAGTCCCTTTCCTGGACAGTTGGCCATGCTCATCCAAGATATCTGTGTGCCCCATCAGCCTACATACTTCCCTTGTATTGATACCAGTGGGAAGCTCAATAGGCAGCTCATTCTGGTCAAAATAGTTTAACTGTAGAACAGACCTGAGCAGACTTGCAGTGAAACCAAGGGATCTGGTACTTCCCTTTAGAGTATAATTGATCGATGAAGTTTCATCGTCATATTGAGCAGTGTACCAGAATTCACAAAGGTACTCGTGATACATCCTTCCTGGATTCAATGTTAACGCACCATATAATGGGCAAGAGAGAAAGAATGAGTTTAATCTCCCAATAATCGATTGGGCATCATGAACACTGGAAAGCGAGAGTCTTGCCATCCAGTTATTCATATTGATTCTTATGGCACTTGCCTCAAGATTAATATGAGGTGCCCTTTCAACATTATCAGAAGGAGCATATTCGGCAGCAAGGAGATTTTTGAGCGATTTTGATTGTCTAGGTGCCATTTTTATACAGAATAAATGAAGATGAAATTGAATATATATAGGTTATGATGAAGAATTGATGAAGGAATTGAATATAAATGGAGTAAATAAGAGAGATGATGATGATTGGAAAATGAATGAAGAAGTAAATGAAGGAATTTGAAAGATTTGAGAGTAAATATGTTCGAAGTAAATGCAATTGAAATTGAAAGTGGGTATTTATAGGAGAGACAATGTAGAACTCAAACGGTTTATTTGAAATTATCAAATAAAATTTTTGATCGGGTTCTGAGATCCGCATTAATTACATCACATCATACATAAATGCATGACGGTTTACAGCCCACAAACAGTAACAAGTTGTACTTTTTGTTTTCCCAAAGTAAAAAGACCATCATTACGTTGAAAAAATTACATGCCACGTAGGATTAAGATATTTTCAAAAAGATTTGCTTACGTGGCACACACAATGACCAAGTAATTAAAAAATATTATGACATATTTCAGTGCATCTGGAGGTTGACTGGACACTCCAGTATCACTGGTGGATTAGTCCAGTGAACATGTACTGATGGTACACTGGAGGGACACTCCAGTAAAGTACCAGTGAAAAACCATTTTTTTTTGAAAGACTGGTAACCTCAAACTTGCACGTCAACTAATTCAGAAAAATGAGAGGGACACATTTACAAGGAGACATAAGTCACCTCAAACACGTACTTCAATCTGTCCAGTTACCAGTGAGAGGGACATATTTACAAAGCACCAGTAATATTTTCTGAAGAGTTTGTCCAGTGAGAAAATAAATTAATAAATTCCCTTTGAACTTAAAACATTTTTAATAGAAAAATATCTTTCAAGTCTTTCCCTGGAATGTTGTTCCAGAAATCTAATAGTGCAAAGATAGTACACAAAGGCGTTCAATATCTGAGCAGTCACCAGATTTAAGGATTTAACATTCCCAACTCACCAACAAGATATTCAAAAGTTTTGACATCCAGAGGTTTGGTAAAAATGTCAGCGAGTTGTTTGTCAGTGGGAATAAAATGGAGTTCAATGTTGTTTTTCATAATATGATCACGAATGAAGTGATACCTGAGATCAATGTGCTTCGTTTTGGAGTGCATGACTGGATTGTTTGAGATAGCAATGGCACTTGTATTATCACAAAAGATTGGGGTCTTTGAATATTTAATACCATAATCAAGCAACTGGTTCTTCATCCAGAGTATCTGAGCACAACAACTGGCTGCAGACACGTATTCAGCTTCAGCAGTGGACAATGAAACTGAAGTTTGCTTCTTACTGGTCCAGCTGACCAGTTTGCCACCTAGGAAATGACATCCACCATTTGTGGATTTCCTATCTATCTTAAAACCTGCATGATCTGAATATGAATAACCCATTAGATCCATGCCTGAGCCTTTGGGATACCAAAGACCTAGACTGGGGACACCTTTAAGGTACTTCAGTATGCGCTTTACAGCAAGCATATGAGATTCCTTTGGATTAGACTGATATCTGGCACATAAACATGTTGAAAACATAATATCTGGTCTACTGGCAGTTAAATACATCAGTGAGCCAACCATGCCTCTATAGACAGTGGTGTTCACTGGTTTACCATCTGGATCGGAGTCCAGTGTCAGTGGTGCAGAAATTGGAGATGGTTTAGATGGTGAAGAGTTCATATCAAATTTCTTTAAAAGATCTCTAACATATTTCTCCTGATTAATAAAAATGACATCTTTGTTTTGTTTAATCTGGAGTCCAAGAAAATATGTTAGTTCACCCATCAAACTCATCTCATATTCAGTTGACATTATTTTCGAAAATTTCTTGCACATGTTTTCATCAGTAGACCCAAAAATAATATCATCAACATAGATTTGTACCATTAACAGATTACCTTTTTCATGAAGAATAAATAAGGTATTGTCAATTGCACCTCGTTTGAAACCATTTTTCAACAAATGTTTAGTCAGAGTGTCATACCAGGCACGTGGGGCTTGTCTGAGGCCATAAAGCGCTTTGTCCAGACGATATACCCAATGTGGATGCTTTTCATCAACGAAACCTGGAGGTTGTCTGACGTAAACTTCTTCTTCAAGCTTTCCATTCAAGAAAGCACTCTTTACATCCATCTGGTAGACCTTGAACTGATGATAAGCAGCGAATGCTAAGAATATTCTGATCGCTTCAAGTCTAGCCACTGGAGCAAATGATTCATCAAAGTCGACATCTGACTGGCAGTAGCCTTGTGCTACCAGTCTGGCCTTGTTTCTGATTACGTGGCCATCTTCATCTACTTTGTTTCTGAAGACCCATCTTGTTCCAATTGGTTCTTTCTTTCCAACTGGGAAAGGAACCAGATACCAGACCTTGTTCCTTTCAAACTGGTGAAGCTCTTCTTGCATAGAAGTCACCCAGCTTGGATCTTCCATAGCCTCGTCAATCTTCTTTGGTTCCATCAAAGATAGAAAACTAACGTATAAGCATTGATTACTGGAGGCTCTTCTGGTCTGAACTCCTCTACTGGAGTCACCTATGATCTGATCAATAGGATGAGCTTTTGTCCATCTGGAGTACTGACCAGGATTGTTACTGACAACAATATCAGTGCAAGAATTCAGTTGAGTATCCTCTGGAGTTGTTTCTGGAGGAGGATCTTGCCAGACTACTTCAGTATCTTCATCTGAGTCATTTAAATCACGATTTGCATCATGAAATTCTTCATTTGAAGGCATTTCCTGAAGTACTGGTTCAGTTTGGAATTCTTCATAAGAAGACATTTCTGGTCTATTCTCAACTGACACTGATACTGGGGGAGTAGTACGGACATCTGATCCAATATTAATTTCAGATGGTAGTTTGAAAATAATAGAAGGATAGAATGGAGTACTACTGGAGAGTTTCTTTTTCTGAACAGGTTCCAGATCAGGATGACTGGAAACTGTGTCTTTTGAATCTTCATTTTTGTCGTTTATAGGATCAGATTCACAAAAGACAATTGGAGTTACTGGGGGAGAGTCAAGGGCTGGCTTCTTGTTGATTGCATCATTTGATTAATCAAATGTGACATAAATTGACTCATGGACCTTATCCAGTCTCTTGTTGTAGACTCTGAAGGCCTTGCGAATGGCTGAATAGCCTAAGAAATACCCTTCATCAGCTTTGGCATCAAATTTGCCTAGCTGACTGGAGTCGTTCAGGATGTAAACTGGACATCCAAAAACGTGAAAATAACCAATATTTGGTTTTCTATTTCTTAAGACTTCATAGGCTGTCTTTTTGTGTCTTTTGATGTACACTGATCGATTCTGGGTGTGGCAAGCAGTTGCAATTGCTTCCGCCCAGAAACTGGTAGACAGACCAGATTCAGCAAGCATACTCCTGGCAGCTTCTATCAGCGTTCGATTCTTCCTTTCCACCACTCCATTTTGTTCTGGAGAGCGGGCTGATGAGAAATTCTGGGAGATGCCAGTGTCAGTACAGAATGACTCCAGAGTTGCATTCTGGAATTCTGTTCCATTGTCACTTCTTAACTGACACACTCTTCGACTGTACTTGAGCTCAATTTGCTTGATAAGACTGATGATTTCAGCAGCAGCTTCATTTTTAGACCTAAGAAAGATCACCCAACAATATCTGGAGAATTCATCTACGATCACCAGGGTGTATCTTTTACCAACACGAGTCTGAACATTCACTGGACCAAAGAGGTCCATATGAAGCATATGAAGAGGTTCAGATATGCTGAAATTCTGTCTGGTCTTGAAACTGGTACGGTTTTGCTTACCCATCTCACATCCTGGACATGGCCTTTCCTTTTGTGCCATAACCAGTTTGTGTCTTCATCAGCTTGAGTATAGAAACACTGCTCTGAAGGAGAGCTTTCCATATCCATCACGTACACATTCCCTATTCCGGGAGCAATCAACACTACCTTCCAGTCCTTGTTGAATACGATACCCTGAGCAATATTGAATAAGACTTGATAGCCATCATCACATAGTTGGCTTACACTGATCAAGTTATATTTCAAACCATTCACAAATGCAACACGTCTGAACTTGACTTGTCCATTGTTCAGAACACTGTATCCCTCAGTCTTTCCACAACCATCATTTCCAAAAGTAATAGAGGGTCCATCAGAAATGGTGAACTCCTCCAGCAGGGTCTTACATCCGGTCATCGTCCTGCCAGCAGCACTGTCAAGATACCAGATATATTTCTTTCGATCGCCCTGCACATACACCAGATACTTATCAGTTAGATTTGGGAACCCATCGACTGATGGGTTCACTGGACCCTCCCTTATAGGTCCCTGGGCAATCTGGTTTAGTTCACTTTCTTCAACAGTGGTCTTAGTTGAAAAGACCACTGGGGTTGATAGTTTTGAAACCTTTTTCTTTTTCTCAACTGGAGAAATAGATTTAACTTTCTTAGCAAAAGGTTTTGTATTTTGTCTAGGGCCAGATGAAGTACCCTCAATAAAGTTTAATCTTGCATTAAAACTTTGAGATTGACGAGTCAGAATTTGAATCTGGCTCTCTAACCTGGACAAAATATTTTCTTCAGATGACACCTTAGCCTTTCCAGTCCTAGGCATAGGTAGGGGATTGGTCTGAGGCAAAGGTTTATTCCGATAAACCTCTTTAACTGGAGCAGTCATCTGGAATGCTCCAGTCTTGACCTCTGGGGATTGAACTGGGTAAAAATTGGTCTCGGGAGTTACAGGCTCATCATAGACAGTGGTGGGCCTGAACTCCTCTGGTAATCAATCGATTACTGGTATTAATGATGCTACATGAGTATTTCCATCTAAGTATGCACGTTTTTTAGCAGGAAATTGTTTTACTCCAGCATCATATGGCTTTTTGGTTTCTAGCCATGATTTAATCACCAGTTTTTCTTTCTCTAAAATGACTTCAAGATCTTGTTTTTCTTGAATCAATTGTTCAGTTACCAGAACCTGGGCTTGAAATGCCAGTTCAATGTCTTGAAGTTCTTTTAACTTTGATTTTAAAGCAGTTATTTTAGAAGAATCTGTTTCTAGACCATTTACACAATCAGATCTAACAGTTTCTACAAAAATCAAATCAGAATTAAGAGCTTCAGCTATGTCCAGTTTTAGTTCTTGGTCAGTTGTACAATCATAATCACTAACCTTCTTGAACAATGTCTACCCATCGTCCAGATGTGACATCTTCCTTCACCAGGTGCTCATCGTCTTCCAGAGCCATGTAACAGCAATCTCTTTCTTCTTCTTCATCAGCAGATGACTCATCAGAAGGAACCCACTTCTCTTCAGTTGTTGCAATCATGCACTTATTATTGTTTTCAATTTGTTGTGCTATGAGAGCAATCTGGGCCTTAAGCTTTTTATATTTCAGTTTATAGCTATCATCAGGCTTATTATTTGAAGAGAATGGACCAGGCTTGGATACAAACTGGTTGGACCTGCACTCTTTCATGAAATGACCCTTTTTGCCACACTTAAAGCATGTCAAATTGGTCTTATCAGTGGAAGAACTGGATGCAAATTGTCCAGATGGCCTATTTGCTCTTGCTTTGAAACGGTTAAACGTTTTAGCAATCATTGCAATAAGGTCATCATCTTCAGTTTCATCACAACAGTCTGGAGAGATTTGACTGGACTCTCCAGAATCCATGAGTTCAGACACCATCTTCTTCATAGAAAATACATTCTCAGAAGATATCAGTCCTGTACCTTGTGGTTCAGTATGACTAACCACATTAGGACTACTGGAGGCATGGTTAAAAGCATCTTGTTCTGCCACCACTCTCTGAGCTTGATTTTCTTCAGTGTACCTGAAAGCTCCATATAGAGTTGAGAGAGTGTGTGTGCAGAGTTTTACCTTGTCGTAAGACCAGGATCATGTGAGACCATTTGGTGGGTAGAATGTCACAGAATTTCTCTAGAAGTATATCCTTGTCCTTCTCAACCCCAAGACCTCTCAATTGGTTTATGATACTCATAAATCTGGTGTAAGTACCAGTGAGAGACTCGTTAGGTTGAGCAAAAAATGACTCGTACCTCTTGTTTAAGGAGACCTTTCTGGTGACAATGGTGTCATCTCCTCCTTCATGTTGGTTTAAAAGTTCATCCCACATGGTTTTAGCACTAGGAAAAAGAACTAGTGTGGGAATTAGGGTTTCTGGAACTGCCCCGAGGATCATGTTTTTGAGAAGGGTGCCTAGATTCACCAATCTCCTCTCCTCTTCAGACCAATGTTCCTCCCTCTTTTCCCTTCCTCTTCTAGATCCAGAAGGATCAAGAAGGGGATTGAGAGGTGATGTTGGTACATAAGGACCTTCATTTAAAATTTTCATCATGTTCCTCTCAATACCAGTGACATGCAAAACCATCCTAGCCTTCCACGTACCAAATTCATCACTGTTCCCACTGAATTTAGGAACAGGATTATTTGAGTAGTGCACATGCACGTGTGGAGAAGCAGGAGTAGGAGGAGGAGGTGGATTAGTGTTATTAACAATTGGTGGTTCATTTTGATCATTAATATTTGCATTAGGATCGGGACCAAGACTAAAACCTTGTGTATTTTCTTGGTTAGCCATCAAGAAACAGATTTAGGCAATGTTTAGCCTTCTGCTCTGATACCAAATGTAAGTCCCTTAAGTTCGATGGTTAACCAGGAAAGTGTAAAATACAACAAGTCTAATAAGCACTAGAATGGACTAGTATTACTTGTAAATAAAAGCAAGAATATATAAACAAAGTAATACAAGACTTAAAGCAATAAACAAGTAAAGTGGAACATTATGTATTTTTCAAAGGTGTATTTTATTTATGATGTTAAATAAAACACAAGGTTGTTGCGGAATCAAGATAATACAAATAAGTATGTATCCTAACAACCTATGAGTTACAAATGATCTATATTTGTCAAATAAATGCAAGAATATATAAACAAAGTAATATAAGACTTAAAGCAATAAACAAGTAAAGTGGAACATTATGTATTTTTCAAAGGTGTATTTTATTTATGATGTTAAATAAAACACAAGGTTGTTGCGGAATCAAGATAATACAAATAAGTATGTATCCTAACAACCTATGAGTTACAAATGATCTATATTTGTCAAATAACTCTTTTGGATCGAGATACTTAAAGTTGTGAAGTATCCCAGTTTAAGATCGAGAATATTTGGACAAATTCACTTTCATGCAAAGTGTATGCTTAAAAGTATTTATGTCAAGGAAATGACTTTGTATTTATAGGCAACAAAATTCACCAGTGAATTTTGTGCCGTACAAATATGGTTGCATACATTTAATGATCCGACAAGAACATTAAATGTATTGGATAAGGAATAAGGATAAAGTCACATCAAATGACTTTGTGTCCCTTTATCCAACCACCTTTACACACACAAACTTTGGTAAAGAACAAGTGGATTGTTCTTAGGAAAGTGTGTAAAGGGAAAAATCAATCCTCGATATCAGTGTTCAGACCTATAGGGTCTAGAACACTGACAATCCTCCAGTGTACAGATCTGGTAAGACTTTCCAGTGGACTCCACCATTTGTCAGTCTTCTTTCTTCAGACTTCAGTCTTTGACTTCAGTCAGAATGTCTTCAGTAGAGTTGATCTGGACTGGGGTGAAGTCCAGTGAGCTCATCTGGAGAATACTCCAGATTTCTTATACAAGTATTTGCTCACTGGTCTTCCATTATTTCTGGACAAATCTTCAGAGGGACTCCAGATTCAAAGTCTGGAGTAGGTCCAGTAGAACACGTTTCTGGTCAGATCTTCAGTGAGGCTCCATTAGTCGAGTCTGGAGCGAGTCCAGTAAATCTGGACTAAATCTTGACCTAACAGACTCGCGGCGCGAGTTATGTCTGACCTGACGGATTTTCTCTCTCCTTGGGTATAAATACCAACCCCACTCAACCCTAAACCTAATCTTGGACACTCCAGCCTCCACACTTTCTCTCCAGCCGATTTTAAGGGTTTTTCAAGTGTTTTTCATCATCAAAACTATTTTGAAGACTTGAAGATTGATTTTGGCTCTTGATTAGTGATTGTAGCTCGGTTGTAACCTCGATTTGGATTATTACTTCATATTTGGTACACTATGTTCTCCTTTTTATTTGAATCTTTAGCTCTTTTCATTATGAGTAGCTAAATCTCTACACAACTATAAAGATGAAGTGAAACAATTAGTTATGGTTGCATAATATTTTGAATTCAAGTTGGTTTTACTTAACATTTTGTCAAGATCTTAATGAAGTGATTTCTTCTACTTAAACTTGTGTTCTTGGTGATGTTTGTATTCTTCGATAGTGGTACTAGTTGAATGCAAGTATTATTTTAGTTGTTTGTCTATGAATAACTCTTGCTAGGTCATGGTATGATAGTAAAGAATACAAGTCTAATAGAAATTACTTTGTTAAATGGATTTAACGGTTGGTGGTACCACGTTTCTTTCACAAAGATAAAAATTGTTATTTAAATAATCAAACAAAATAGTTAGTTCGAGGAATTGTAATAGGGTTGGTGGTACCACTTGTTGCAAGAAATTGGATTGAATAGGTGATCGAGTCGATTTTACAAACGGAGTGCACCCGGTTGTGTTTTTGTCTTATCACGATTATTATCACCAACACATATGAATTTTGAGCTTAACCTATATGCAACCTAGACTTTTTGCGTAGCGGATTCGACATAGATGGCTTTTTAATCATTTGTTTACAACTCAAACTCTTTTCGCGTGCTCTCGATTAATACCGGTTGAGTACTTTATTTTACTTGTCGATTACATAGTTTTCAGAATCGCAAAGTGACAATTCGGTCACACCAAACTTTTTACTTTTTTCACATTTTTACAACCTTTAGTACAACAATCAGTCCTTGTGTTCGATCCTGGTCTTGCCAGTTAGCTATATTACATACGAACGGGTACACTGCCCGTAAGTGTGTTGTAGTCGGTTAGCGGTAGATCTTGTTATAAATTTTAAACTAGATTTCACACATCAAGTTTTTGGCGCCGCTGCCGGGGATTGTTTTTAAGTACTTTTGGTTGAGATTATGTGAATCGATCCTTTTTCGTGCTTTGCACGGAGAAGTTACTTGCTTTATTTCATTTTATTTTGCTTTAATTGTACCCAGGTGCTATTAAGGTTTTTGTTTGTTGTGTTGTGTTCGCAGGTTATTCACAGGTAGTGGATGAACACTCGTACTTCTGGGAAACCATTAGTGAGAGCCACATCTAACCCCGAAAAACTCAAAAAGCACACCAAAACACAAACATCACAACCATCAACTTCCGACCCATTTTTCATAGACACCACTCCTAGACCCAAATCCGACCACATACTTCACAAGACTTATTACGAGTCGGAAAGTAACGAGTGGGGTTACCATTCCGAAAAAGAAGAACCACTCTCCGATAAAACACCTACTCCACCCGAATCACCGAAAACAACCGTCAACATGGCCGGTCAACAAAACCCTCCCGAGCTTTTCAACATGAAGATCGAGGACCTTCCTCGAACTATACCAACATCTCGCCAATCGGCCATTCGTGCACCCGAAATTGACACTTTCACGGTGAAAGGCAATCACTTGCAAATGGTTAAAGATTTGTGCTTTGACGGAAGGCACAAAAGAGATCCACATGAGCATCTTGACAAGTTCAAGATGATTTGCAATCTATTCAATTATGGGGAAAATCAGGCCAACAACGTCAAGATGAAGCTTTTTCCCATGTCTCTCACGGGAGAGGCTCACAAATGGTTGAAGGGTTTGGCACCTGATAGCTTGACTACTTGGGGTGCGGTTAGGGAAGCTTTGATTGAAAGATTCTTTCCGGATAATCGGGAAAGAGAGCTTATACTTGTAATCCGATCTTTTAGGCAAGATGAGGATGAGTCTATAGTTGAAGCTTGGTTAAGAATGAAATATCTCTTGTGGGAATGTCCCGGGCATGGGGTGAGTGACACCGAGATTGTGGGGATATTCATGGATGGGATGAATAGGGAGAGTTATGAGAAGATGGTGATGACATGCGGAGGTAGCATTAGTTACAAGACCTCAAGTGAGCTTTGGAAGATGTTTGAGGACATGGTAAAAGCTCAAGTCTCTAGGTCTTTGAATAAAGATAAGAGGTCGCGTAAGGTAGTAGCTAGATTTGATGAAGGCGAAACTTCCGAGGTAATTTCTGAAATTCGGGCACTTTCTAACCGGATGGATGAGAGGTTCTCAATGGTGGAGAATAATTTTGGTGGACTTGAGCGTGATGTGAAGATTATGGCCGGGGGATGTACCAATTGTGGCGGACCACACCATCCCGATGAGTGTGAGTTGGTGGTTAATGAAGATGTAAATTTCGTTCAAAACCAACGTCAAGGCCAATATCAACCTCTTTTTCAACGGGGTGGCAATTACCAAGGCCGATATCAAGGTAACTATTCTAACTCTTCTAATACTTATTCTAACAATCGTGGTGGAAATTTTCAAAATAGGTGGCAAAAGGATGACAATCATGGCGCGCCTAACCAACAACAACCACCATCACCTCCAAGGCGAGAAGAAGACGAGGGCGAAGGATCACCGCTCATGTCCATGATGTCCAAGTTCCTTGACAAACAAGACAAACGAGAGGAGGCCAAAGAAAAAAGGAATATCTCAATGGAGAATTATTCCAAGCTTTTGAATGACAAGATCGGGGGCTTGCATGACAAGATTGACATAAGCAATCGCAACACCCATGCCTTGATTTCCAACTTGGAAAAGAGAATTGATAGAATGGGCACTCAACAAAGGCAACCGGGAACTCTTCCAAGCAACACCCAACAAAACCCGAATCAAGACAAGGGCTCATGGAGGAGTGGGGATGACAAATACAAAGGTCCCCAACACCGGAACGAAACCGTCAATGCCATAACTACGCGATCCGGCAAGGTAATTGTTCCTTCTAGTGATAACTCTTGTGCTTCTCACGTTTCTCCACAGGTTGAGCAATCGGATGACGAACAAGAGATGAAGTCACCGCCGATGGAGAGCACTTCGGTTCCTAAAGCCACACCGATCAAGGAAACCGTGTTGAAACCCTACCAACCGAAAATTCCTTTTCCACAGAGATTGATGAAGGAAAAGATGAAAGAGCGAATGGATAAGTTTGTAAGTGATCTAAGGAAGTTGCATATCAATATCCCGTTTTTAGATGCAATTGTGCAGATGCCAGGATACGCAAAATGTTTGAAGCAAATTTTGATGAACAAGAAAAGTTGGCTGAGGTGGAGACTAAAATTTTGGAGAATGTTTGTTCGGCGGCAGTGGCGGGTAAGTTGCCCGAAAAGCGTAAGGATCCAGGTAGTTTTACCGTTTCTTGCAAGATTGGTGATTTGACTGTGAGTAAGGCATTGACAGATTCAGGTGCTTGTATTGATTTAATGCCTTCATCTATTTATGCTAAACTGAACTTAGGAAAACCTAAACCCATCAACATGGAAAT
Source organism: Erigeron breviscapus (assembly GCA_034093135.1). Lineage (NCBI taxonomy): Eukaryota > Viridiplantae > Streptophyta > Magnoliopsida > Asterales > Asteraceae > Erigeron > Erigeron breviscapus. The sequence continues at coordinate 143,591,089 of CM067169.1, forward strand.
TCAATTGGCCGATAAATCCGTTATTAGACCTATGGGTATTTTAGAAGACGTGTTGGTCAAAGTAGGTGGTTTGGTCTTTCCTGTGGATTTTGTCATTATTGATGTGGGTGAAGCATTAAACGTACCCCTTATTCTAGGAAGACCATTTCTTGCTACGGCTGATGCTACCATTGAGGTCGGGCGTGGTAAGCTTACATTGAGAACGGGGGATGAATCGGTAGAATTCTTGAACACTACTTCTTTTTCTTCACCTAATGTTGTTAATTCTATTGAGACTGTTTGTGTTAGTTCTAGTGATTCTCAGATTGATGAATGGTCGGAAGATGAAGTGGAGAAAAAGGGAAATGAGGGGAAGATAACACTAGTGATTAATTCTCGACCAACAAGTAGCCGAAGTGCTAAGATCCGTAAATTGTACGATCGTGTCAAGTCCGCGGTTTCTCGTTGTAATGTGAAGTTGTCGAAAGAACTATGTTCGAATTTGTCAACTAAAGAGAAAGAGGAGTTGATGTTGGAGGTGGATGCTTTTGGTCGAGCAAATGATTGGATTCGGACGAAGATGAAAGATGATTGCTTCCCACCGATTAGGGATAGGACTCCCAACAACTTAAGTGTGGGGAGGTGGATGCTTTTGGTCGAGCAAATGATTGGATTCGGACGAAGATGAAAGATGATTGCTTCCCACCGATTAGGGATAGGACTCCCAACAACTTAAGTGTGGGGAGGGGGGTTAAAGGCCCCAACTTGGTAAGTCTTTGAGGTTTGATCGAGTCAAGCTAATGACTCGTAAATAAATAAAGCGCTTCTCGGGAGGCAACCCGTGTGTTTTTATCATTTTTAGTTGTTTTCAGTAGTTTTGTTCTATTTTTATGTTTTTCGTTGAGATTCACAGGTGAGAAATGATTTTGGGTGAACCGGTATGTGCAAAAGTGTGTTGACAAGCCAAAAATCTGAGAAAATGCAGAAGATCGCGGCGCGACCAGACACTCGCGGCGCGAGCTTGGCAACTCGCGACGCGATGGGCAAAAACAACGTGATCGCGCCGCGACCCAAGTATCTCGCGACGCGATATAGCGCGTCCAGGTAAGTGTTCTTTTCTTTTAATATAAAAATCGGGAAAAAAAGGGGGGCACTTAAAAGCAAACAAGCAGAACACGACCTATCTTTCTCTCACTCTCACCTTCTTTTTCTTTTCTCTCAAAACACACACACACTCACAACACACACACACTCACAACACACACACACTCTTAGATTTGTGGTTTTGCACTCTTCTTCTTCCTTTCATTCTTTTCTCCTCCATTCCATCATCATCATCATGTCAAGAGGGAAACAACCGGTGGGCCAAAAATACGAGGGATGGGTGTGGCCAAATAACTATCAATTTGATTATGTAGACGATAGCTACACTCCACCAACCGCTCCTGCAGCAAAACATTCAGGTTACTCAAGACACACACACATCCTTGGCTGCAATTCAAGGATGTCCCAAAGGCGGAACGCCAAGTGTTTTTGAATAGGTTAGCGGAAATCCAAGACTATGAGTTGATTCCCCCTCGTACAATGGACTGGCAGATAATTCGTGATGCGCTCCTCAATAACTATTTTGAAGACAGATTTTGGACAGAATATACTGATGATGAAACGGGTTGGGTAGCAAACATCGATATGTGGAAAAGGGTCTTTGAGCTGAACAAACCGGCTAAACTGGAATGGTGCCAGGAATTCTACTCATCTCTTAGAGTGGGATTACTACCGGTTGAGGACATTAGTGAGGATCGGGTGATCCACTTTTGATTAGGTGGCAAGTAGCGCCACTGCACGATTCCTGAGTTTGGCTATTTATGTGGGATGTTTGAGAAAAATGAGTTTAATGATGGTTTGGTTCAATCTTTCTTAGAGAATAGCATTCTGGACACTTCACATTTTGATGACGGGGTGAGTTTTCACGAGTATTGGAATAGGATTTCAGGGAAGCCTTCGTTTAGCTCGGGGGTGAGCAAAGTGTCGGACATTCGGTCCAAAAAGTTGAGGCTTTTGCATAAACTGATAACATACTCTTTCATCCATCGGGGCAATGCAAATGACAAAGTGTGTAGCGATGATTTGTGGTTACTCAGGCAGTTCCAAGACTTCACTCCCACCAGATATGGTTGTGCTCCTTATATCCTTGCTCGTCACATGCAGAAGCACTGGGAGCGTAGGTATTTATGTGGTCATTTCGTGACCTCGATCATGGAGAGGTTGGGCATGGCAAACACTAGTGAGGGGAGGAGAGTTTCAGATATTGAGCCTACCATTATCATTGATGCCACAGAGTTAAAGAAGGCAAGGTTGATGACTTTGGCAGGTAATTTGGGGGATGAAATGGAGGATGAGCAGGAGCCGCCGGCTCAGAGACAGAGGGTGGAACAGCCACCCCAGATGGAGCAGCCTAACCCTTACCCGGCTTATGATTTTGCAGGTTGGGGAACCAAGCTTGATGAGATCCTGGGTAATCAGCGGGAGCTCAGGGACACTCAGGACATGATGATGGATGAACAGAGGACGATGTGGAGCCAAGTGAACCGCCTGGGCTTCCAAAACGAGTACTGGTCTCCCTACATTAACCATTGGATCCGACCGGAGTCTCCACCTCCACTACCGCCTACTCAGGCATTTAGTCCTCCTCCTATTTTCATGCCGGCCAGCACCACTTATGGATTTTTCTGTCCACATCCTGATCAGCAGCAGCAGCCCGGTTGGGCAGGCTTGAGTTCGAGCGCAGCAGGCACTAGTGGGACCACAGGGGGGCTCAGGATATGCCCCAATTTGGGACATATAGACATACCACTGGAGAGCGCTATTCGGGGCCTGGTTTTGATTTCTACCGAGGCATATTTGGTGAGCCGGTAGATCCTGATGCTGGTGACGGTGTTCCCTCCTCTCATGACATGGAGGAGTATTGATCTATTCTATCTTCTTTTCTAATTTCTGAAACTTTTGAAACTTTGAACTTTATTTCTTTTCGATTTGGTTGTAATTCCGCCGTTTAGGCGATGAGACATTTGTAGTATTTTCCGTATTTCCTTTATTATGAACTAGGTAGTTGTTTTGGTATTTTGCTTTTGGTGATTGTCAGGTGATTATTTCAAGTTTGCAAGTTGAATTGTGAGAGAATGCCTTGGGAATTTTTGGAACAAACAAGCGGGTTTATGCTGGCAGTCAGTTCAGCACCCACTTAAATTTTGGCTTCAACTTTGCATTGGTGAATTCTTGCTTTCACCCGGAGGTTTTCATTGTTCCTTTCTACATTTTGCATTTTCCCCCTTTCCCATTGTTTGCCTTAGTTATTCGTCCATTGAGGACAATGTACAACTTAAGTGTGGGGAGGGGGATGGTAAACTGGAAAAATGAAAATTTTTGAAGTTTCTTTCCTTTACTAGCATTTTGGTTATGTTTTTTAAAATTTTTGAGGCTATAGGTTTTGTGCAAAGACGAGAAATGAGGACTTTGAATTTTGCTAATCTAGGATAAAACTTGAGATTGTTTACCTTTAGCTTTCCTTTCCTAGTGCTTGTGGCATTTCATCGTTCCAGGGGGTCATAGGCTTGTTCCGAACTTCAAATAATCTAGGTTGCCTGCGAATTGTACCTTAATGATGAACCTAATATGAATAATAGCTTCACTAGATGATGTATTGGTAGGCACCGCTTGAGGTTTTCCATTTGAATTTTGCTAATCTAGGATAAAACTTGAGATTGTTTACCTTTAGCTTTCCTTTCCTAGTGCTTGTGGCATTTCATCGTTCCAGGGGGTCATAGGCTTGTTCCGAACTTCAAATAATCTAGGTTGCCTGCGAATTGTACCTTAATGATGAACCTAATATGAATAATAGCTTCACTAGATGATGTATTGGTAGGCACCGCTTGAGGTTTTCCATTTGAATTTTGCAACTTGTGTGCATGAAAAGCTCGAAATGTATTAAATATGCTTGTGGTAATTTGACTTAACATATGGTTTGCACACTGGATGTCCGGTCCTTAATTCTTATGTTATAGGTTGTAGCTCTAGTCATTATGTTTGGTCTTTATATCGGGGTGTCTGGGGTACTTCGGCATCAAACGGGTGGCACATGTGGGAATGCGCATAATCTTTTTCTAATAGTCTAATGCTAATGTGGTCTTTGAGACTCGAACAAGTAAGTCCTTGGGGTAACTTCGTTTTACCTAGCTCACCTAAAGCTCCAACTTGGGATGGGTTGTCAGAAAGTTCGTTACACGGGTCTCATCGAAAATCACGGGTGTTAAATTATAAAGCTTTTTATTCTCACATGTGTTTGTGTTTAGAGCATGGTCTCTGGATATGCAACCCAACCTTGAGTTCTGGCGTATGTCTCTTAACGATACTCACGTAATCCGTAGCGAACCGCTGGTCGGACGCTTAAAGTACACTTTCGTATGATCACCTGATGTATGGATAGAGTTGCAATTCTAGACCGTAGGAGTATGTTGTGTCTAGGGATGGCAAAAATACCCGTACCCGATGGTGAAATCTGAAACCCGACATATTTGGGCCGGGTCCGGGGCCGGGTATGCGGGTCTTGGGCCGGGTATGGGGATGATATTAATTTTTTTTACGGGTCCGGGTCCGGGGATGGTTTTAGATTCAAACCCGTATACCCGAAATCCGACCCGAATTCGTATACCCGATCCGTATAATTTACATTATATAATATAATATCTATATTTTTATTTTCAATAGGTATTTGAATGTGTGAAATGCTAATTGATTATTTAAAAGTTAATCACAAAAATTTATGTTTGTCGAATAATAACTTGCACTGAATGGAAGTGACACTATTTGACTATGGTCCTAAATTTGGTTTGCTGCAAAGATATTGGCATATCACAACTGAGCTCTTACAACCATAAATTTAGTTAACCAAATAGATTAGAGCTCTTGTCACAATTATAACGAAAGTTGGCAGTTGATATTATACGTATAGATATGTTAAATGTATATAAATTAACGGATCCCCGATTACCCGTGGGGAAACCCATTACCCGATGGTTAGTAAGTAAACGGGGACCCGTCGGGTCCGGGTCCGGGATTATTTAAACCCGACCCATACCCGGCCCGTTGCCATCCCTAGTTGTGTTAAGGGACTCATAAGTATAACGTAATGAAAACCTTATGGAAAACCAATGGCGTGAATGTTTAAGTGGACAATTATACCGATAATCATTGTGGAATATTGCTTATGTTGCCAATAATAATGTTGATGCTTGCTAGTAGATTATAGCTTAGTAGGAACGAGCCTAAGTTCAATTGGAAAGATAGAAATGTTAAAGAGGTAAACACAAGCATAGGGACGATTTTAATTGTAACCGAAAGATGGTTTTGCCCTAGATTAATCGAATTTTCTGATTTCGTCTTAAACTAGACATTAGTATGGCTGTTTTGGGTATGAGTTAAAACATTGTAAGTCGCTCGGGTCTTATTCTTCTATCGAACCGAGATTGACTTAAGGATATGTCGAGGTGCGGAATTCCTCGAGATAACCCACGATTTTTATATCTACCTTTTATGATATATATCTCTTTTGCGTGAATATAAACACTCGTATTTGGTTAATATAGTGAGGCGGCTTTCCGGACAAACCTTACCAACCAACGTGGTAATCTAAGTCTACAAGCCAACCAAACTGGGTGTGTGTTTTGCGGTTCGTGCGTGAGTCGAGTACCACCCACAAGATCAACTATGCGTGTTCTTTAGTTTCTCTCTCAATTTATACATATTTCCCACATCTTATTTGGACGTTTTAGACACGTTTGTTAGCCGTTTATACATGTTTTGTGGTGCTTTATGGTATTTGCTAGTGATTTCAGGTCTACAGCAAATACATCGCTCATAATTGGTAGAAAATAGCTTAAGAATGGTCCATATGCACTAACGATAAAGAACGAAGCTGAAATGACAAATCTGGGTTATCTCGCGGCGCGACCAGAATCTCTCGCGGCGCGATCCTTCATAAACTTCGTCTCGCGACGCGACAAAAACCCATGTATTAAAATGTTCTAGTTTCTGCATCATTCGCGGCGCGACCCAGGGACTCGCGGCGCGAGTTATGTCTGACCTGACGGATTTTCTCTCTCCTGGGGTATAAATACCAACCCCACTCAACCCTAAACCTAATCTTGGACACTCCAGCCTCTACACTTTCTCTCCAGCCGATTTTAAGGGTTTTTCAAGTGTTTTTCATCATCAAAACTATTTTGAAGACTTGAAGATTGATTTTGGCTCTTGATTAGTGATTGTAGCTCGGTTGTAACCTCGATTTGTATTATTACTTCATATTTGGTACACTATGTTCTCCTTTTTATTTGAATCTTTAGCTCTTTTCATTATGAGTAGCTAAATCTCTACACAACTATGAAGATGAAGTGAAACAATTAGTTATGGTTGCATAATATTTTGAATTCAAGTTGGTTTTACTTAACATTTTGTCAAGATCTTAATGAAGTGATTTCTTCTACTTAAACTTGTGTTCTTGGTGATGTTTGTGTTCTTCGATAGTGGTACTAGTTGAATGCAAGTATTATTTTAGTTGTTTGTCTATGAATAACTCTTGCTAGGTCATGGTATGATAGTAAAGAATACAAGTCTAATAGAAATTACTTTGTTAAATGGATTTAACGGTTGGTGGTACCACGTTTCTTTCACAAAGATAAAAATTGTTATTTAAATAATCAAACAAACTAGTTAGTTCGAGGAATTGTAATAGGGTTGGTGGTACCACTTATTGCAAGAAATTGGATTGAATAGGTGATCGAGTCGATTTTACAAACGGAGTGCACCCGGTTGTGTTTTTGTCTTATCACGATTATTATCACCAACACATATGAATTTTGAGCTTAACCTATATGCAACCTAGACTTTTTGCGTAGCGGATTCGACATAGATGGCTTTTTAATCATTTGTTTACAACTCAAACTCTTTTCGCGTGCTCTCGATTAATACCGGTTGAGTACTTTATTTTACTTGTCGATTACATAGTTTTCAGAATCGCAAAGTGACAATTCGGTCACACCAAACTTTTTACTTTTTCACATTTTTACAACCTTTAGTACAACAATAAGTCCTTGTGTTCGATCCTGGTCTTGCCAGTTAGCTATATTACATACGAACGGGTACACTGCCCGTAAGTGTGTTGTAGTCAGTTAGCGGTAGATTTTGTTATAAATTTTAAACTAGATTTCACACATCAAGTTTTTGGCGCCGCTGCCGGGGATTGTTTTTAAGTACTTTTGGTTGAGATATGTGAATCGATCCTTTTTCGTGCTTTGCACGGAGAAGTTACTTGCATTATTTCATTTTATTTTGCTTTAATTGTACCACAGGTGCTATTAAGGTTTTTGTTTGTTGTGTTGTGTTCGCAGGTTATTCACATGTAGTGGATGAACACTCGTACTTCTGGGAAACCATTAGTGAGAGCCACATCTAACCCCAAAAAACTCAAAAAGCGCACTAAAACACAAACATCACAACCATCAACTTCCGACCCATTTTTCATAGTGTTATAAAGAAATTTGAGCTCGATTTGTGCAAAAATGGAGTTAGTGTGTGAAAAGGTGTTTGTGTGTGTATGGAGGTCAGGGATGAAGATGAGAGAGAATTAATGTTGAATTATTGGAATTAATTATGGAAAATGGGAAAAAGCTTACAATTTTGGGTATGGAAAGGAGTATTTATACACTTGACTAACTTTCACTAATACTCCTTCCATTGTTAAAATAATTGCATTTTAACACCATTTTTGGATTTCTAACATTCTTCCCCTTGGTGTTGAAATGTAATTCATGCAAGATATCATCTATAAATACGAATTTGTTGATGAAGGTCTTCGAAGCTTTCTCATTGTCTTCAAGATCTTCCATCAAACTTGGCTTTACGTCTTTAATCTTCACACTTACCTTAAAGATGTTTCTTTCAGTCTTGAACTTCTCAGAGTATGAGCATTGCGGAAACTTGATCTTGGCTCTTAGATTTGAACATGAAAGCATCTTCTTGACAATCTTAACTTTGTCACACTTCCCCTTAATTAATGAATCTTTCTCTTGAAGCATTTGGACACACATCCTTTTCATCACAAACTTCCCCTCGATCAAACAATCATATTTGCGTACCACCAACGCTTATGTATAGGGTGTACCCGCGGCGTACCCACCACGTTGGCGATAACTATCTTCAAAGAATAATTTGGGGATCACTTTAGTCAACAATTTATCTTTCTTCCCCTCAACTGATGAATTCTTCTTTCTTCCCATCAAAATTCAAGAAAGCACACACACTTGTTTGACTTGTTTGACTTCATTATCCTCTTTCTTCCCCTCATGATGAATGTGTGGCAACATGTTCATCATGTCTCTTTGAAGTCGAAACTGGGAATCAACCATTATGAAGTAGTAGTCCAATAAACAACATCTTTAGCCCGGGTTATACACTGACATGTGTATAAGCCATTTTCATCGAATCACTTATGAAAAACCTTTGGGACCCATTTTTGTGTAGGCCCAACGGTTTTTGTCTTGACATTCCAAATGTACGTGTCATCGATTCGACGAATCGAATCTGCAGTCCATGGTGGGTGAAAACTCGAGGTTGTTGAAAAGTTGAGTTTTTGTGGACGCAGTGGAGATGCAAAGACATTCACTTCTTGCACGGTAATTGGTTTTGGTGCAAGTCATAGAGTTGCCAAAGTGAGTATTTGATTGTCTTTGACTCAGTTGACTTGGTTTGTAGACAGGTTTCCATTTGATCTTGGTCAACTGAGCTTTTGCTTGAGAGATGAACTTGGTATTGTCTTCAAATGACAAGAATGGAATGAGAGTCTGTGTTCCATCAATAGTAGGCTTCGAAGAATACTTTCTATCCTTGAATAAGGCATAGTTAGTAAATTGAGAAGCTTTACGTTCAGCAGGTGATGAAACTTTGATCTTTGAGTTTTTGGGATGGACTCAGTGCAAACTTTCTTTTGAGCATCAAGTTCAGTTGGAAATATTGGACTTGCATCATGATAAACTGAGCCATCATCACTTTGAGTGTCACAAGATGTTGATTGTGTTTGCAATTCCATCTCAAGTTCAGAGATTCTCTTTCGTAGAGATGTTTCATTTGATTGAAATTGCAAACAATTCTCTTCAAGAGTCTTGATTTTGTTGCAAACATCTTGTCTCTCTTTCTCAACTTTGTTCATCTCATCAATAAACTTGCTCTCCATGGTTAAGAATTTGGATGTCTCATTTTTCAACTGAGATTGAAAACTTGAAATCTTTTCTTGCAAAATAAGTTCTCTTGATTTGCTTTCCAAGATACTATCATTCAGCTTCTTGTTGGAAGTTTTCAATTCTGTTTGAAGTTCTTTTATCGCAGCTTTCATTTGTGACATCAACTCATCATTCTTCTTCAAAGTTTGTTTGTCAATTTCATTCCAAACTGCAAGGTCTCCAAAAACTATCTCTTCTTCAAAGTTTGTTTGTCAATTCCAAACTGCAAGGTTTCCAAATTCAACTTGAAGTTCTTTCATCTTATTTGTATGTCTCACATTTCCAGCTCGATAGTAGATCATTTGTTCTTTCAGTTTGACATTCTCAGCTTGTAACGTGACTACTTCCTCTTGAAACTTGACATTTTCAGTGGCAATCGAATGAATCAATATCTTCATCACTTGACAAGGAGTTGTTTCAGATCGCAAATGAGTAGTCATACAACATGAGCACAGTCCACCTTTATGAAGTTTCTCTTCAGATGAAGTAGGTGTCTTGGGTGAGGAAGTTACCACAAATTGAAGACGAAATCATTTTTGACTGAATTTGAGATACTTGGACTTGACATTTTGTTTAGCAAAGGGTGAAATGAAATGAAAAGGTAATTGTGATTGAAATTGAAGTGAAAGAATTAAAATTGAAATTTGGAGATTTTGTACTTCAGGTTTCCCTCCAAATTTTTCCGCCGAAAAATGTTCTCACGAAACTTAGAATTTCATGTAAACTTTGGATATCATGATCATAGGAAAAATTTGATAATTTCTAAAAAATTTTCGCCAAAACCGCGTCGATAACGGATGAAAATTGGCCTGAAATTTTTTTTAATGCTATCAAATTTTTTTTTTTTTTTTATTGGATTTTTGGAATTGGAACGATCTTGTGAAGATCGTCCTGGGTGAGATCGTCTTGTGTGAGATCGTCTTGAGCAAGATCGTCCTAGGTGAGATCGTCCTAGGATTTTGATGAAATTTGGTTAAGTCTTGAAATTGAAACGATCTTGAAATGAAACGATCTTGAAATGAAACGGTCTTGAAGAACTGGGACGATCTTGATTGAAGATCGTCTTTGGGATATAAACACTCGTATTTGGTTAATATAGTGAGGCGGCTTTCCGGACAAACAATACCCACTTGGTAACTTAAGTCCTACAAGCCAACCAAACCGGGTGTGTGTTTTGCGGTTCGTGCGTGAGTCGAGTACCACCCACAAGATCAACTATGCGTGTTCTTTAGTTTCTCTCTCAATTTATACATATTTCCCACATCTTATTTGGACGTTTTAGACACGTTTGTTAGCCGTTTATACATGTTTTGTGGTGCTTTATGGTATTTGCTAGTGATTTCAGGTCTACAGCAAATACATCGCTCATAATTGGTAGAAAATAGCTTAAGAATGGTCCATATGCACTAACGATAAAGAACGAAGCTGAAATGACAAATCTGGGTTATCTCGCGGCGCGACCAGAATCTCTCGCGGCGCGATCCTTCATAAACTTCGTCTCGCGACGCGACAAAAACCCATGTATTAAAATGTTCTAGTTTCTGCATCATTCGCGGCGCGACCCAGGGACTCGCGGCGCGAGTTATGTCTGACCTGACGGATTTTCTCTCTCCTGGGGTATAAATACCAACCCCACTCAACCCTAAACCTAATCTTGGACACTCCAGCCTCTACACTTTCTCTCCAGCCGATTTTAAGGGTTTTTCAAGTGTTTTTCATCATCAAAACTATTTTGAAGACTTGAAGATTGATTTTGGCTCTTGATTAGTGATTGTAGCTCGGTTGTAACCTCGATTTGGATTATTACTTCATATTTGGTACACTATGTTCTCCTTTTTATTTGAATCTTTAGCTCTTTTCATTATGAGTAGCTAAATCTCTACACATCTATGAAGATGAAGTGAAACAATTAGTTATGGTTGCATAATATTTTGAATTCAAGTTGGTTTTACTTAACATTTTGTCAAGATCTTAATGAAGTGATTTCTTCTACTAAACTTGTGTTCTTGGTGATATTTGTGTTCTTCGATAGTGGTACTAGTTGAATGCAAGTATTATTTTAGTTGTTTGTCTATGAATAACTCTTGCTAGGTCATGGTATGATAGTAAAGAATACAAGTCTAATAGAAATTACTTTGTTAAATGGATTTAACGGTTGGTGGTACCACGTTTCTTTCACAAAGATAAAAATTGTTATTTAAATAATCAAACAAACTAGTTAGTTCGAGGAATTGTAATAGGGTTGGTGGTACCACTTGTTGCAAGAAATTGGATTTAATAGGTGATCGAGTCGATTTTACAAACGGAGTGCACCCGGTTGTGTTTTTGTCTTATCACGATTATTATCACCAACACATATGAATTTTGAGCTTAACCTATATGCAACCTAGACTTTTTGCGTAGCGGATTCGACATAGATGGCTTTTTAATCATTTGTTTACAACTCAAACTCTTTTCGCGTGCTCTCGATTAATACCGGTTGAGTACTTTATTTTACTTGTCGATTACATAGTTTTCAGAATCGCAAAGTGACAATTCGGTCACACCAAACTTTTTACTTTTTTCACATTTTTACAACCTTTAGTACAACAATAAGTCCTTGTGTTCGATCCTGGTCTTGCCAGTTAGCTATATTACATACGAACGGGTACACTGCCCGTAAGTGTGTTGTAGTCAGTTAGCGGTAGATTTTGTTATAAATTTTAAACTAGATTTCACACATCAAGTTTTTGGCGCCGCTGCCGGGGATTGTTTTTAAGTACTTTTGGTTGAGATATGTGAATCGATCCTTTTTCGTGCTTTGCACGGAGAAGTTACTTGCATTATTTCATTTTATTTTGCTTTAATTGTACCACAGGTGCTATTAAGGTTTTTGTTTGTTGTGTTGTGTTCGCAGGTTATTCACATGTAGTGGATGAACACTCGTACTTCTGGGAAACCATTAGTGAGAGCCACATCTAACCCCAAAAAACTCAAAAAGCGCACTAAAACACAAACATCACAACCATCAACTTCCGACCCATTTTTCATAGTGTTATAAAGAAATTTGAGCTCGATTTGTGCAAAAATGGAGTTAGTGTGTGAAAAGGTGTTTGTGTGTGTATGGAGGTCAGGGATGAAGATGAGAGAGAATTAATGTTGAATTATTGGAATTAATTATGGAAAATGGGAAAAAGCTTACAATTTTGGGTATGGAAAGGAGTATTTATACACTTGACTAACTTTCACTAATACTCCTTCCATTATTAAAATAATTACATTTTAACACCATTTTTGGATTTCTAACATTCTTCCCCTTGGTGTTGAAATGTAATTCATGCACGATATCATCTATAAATACGAATTTGTTGATGAAGGTCTTCGAAGCTTTCTCATTGTCTTCAAGATCTTCCATCAAACTTGGCTTTACGTCTTTAATCTTCACACTTACCTTAAAGATGTTTCTTTCAGTCTTGAACTTCTCAGAGTATGAGCATTGCGGAAACTTGATCTTGGCTCTTTAGATTTGAACATGAAAGCCTCTTCTTGACAATCTTAACTTTGTCACACTTCCCCTTAATTAATGAATCTTTCTCTTGAAGCATTTGGGACAAACATCTTTTTCATCACAAACTTCCCCTCGATCAAACAATCATATTTGCGTACCACCAACGCTTATGTATAGGGTGTACCCGCGGCGTACCCACCACGTTGGCGATAACTATCTTCAAAGAATAATTTTTAGGGATCACTTTAGTCAACAATTTATCTTTCTTCCCCTCAACTGATGAATTCTTCTTTCTTCCCATCAAAATTCAAGAAAGCACACACACTTGTTTGACTTGTTTGACTTCATTATCCTCTTTCTTCCCCTCATGATAAATGTGTGGCAACATGTTCATCATGTCTCTTTGAAGTCGAAACTGGGGAATCAACCATTATGAAGTAGTAGTCCAATAAACAACATCTTTAGCCCGGGTTATACACTGACATGTGTATAAGCCATTTTCATCGAATCACTTATGAACAACCTTTGGGACCCATTTTTGTGTAGGCCCAACGGTTTTGTCTTGACATTCCAAATGTACGTGTTCATCGATTCGACGAATAGAATCTGCAGTCCATGGTGGGTGAAAACTCGAGGTTGTTGAAAAGTTGAGTTTTTGTGGACGCAGTGGAGATGCAAAGATATTCACTTCTTGCACGGTAATTGGTTTTGGTGCAAGTTCATAGAGTTGCCAAAGTGAGTATTTGATTGTCTTTGACTCAGTTGACTTTGGTTTGTAGACAGGTTTCCATTTGATCTTGGTCAACTGAGCTTTTGCTTGAGAGATGAACTTGGTATTGTCTTCAAATGTCAAGAATGGAATGAGAGTCTGTGTTCCATCAATAGTAGGCTTCGAAGAATACTTTCTATCCTTGAATAAGGCATAGTTAGTAAATTGAGAAGCTTTACGTTCAGCAGGTGATGAAACTTTGATCTTTGAGTTTTTTGGGATGAACTCAGTGCAAACTTTCTTTGAAGCATCAAGTTCAGTAGGAAATATTGGACTTGCATCATGATAAACTGAGCCATCATCACTTTGAGTGTCACAAGATGTTGATTGTGTTTGCAATTCCATCTCAAGTTCAGAGATTCTCTTTCGTAGAGATGTTTCATTTGATTGATAATGCAAACAATTCTCTTCAAGAGTCTTGATTTTGTTGCAAACATCTTGTCTCTCTTTCTCAACTTTGTTCATCTCATCAATAAACTTGCTCTCCATGGTTAAGAATTTGGATGTCTCATTTTTCAACTGAGATTGAAAACTTGAAATCTTTTCTTGCAAAATAAGTTCTCTTGATTTGCTTTCCAAGATACTATCATTCAGCTTCTTGTTGGAAGTTTTCAATTCTGTTTGAAGTTCTTTTATCGCAGCTTTCATTTGTGACTTCAACTCATCATTCTTCTTCAAAGTTTGTTTGTCAATTTCATTCCAAACTGCAAGGTTTCCAAATTCAACTTGAAGTTCTTTCATCTTATTTGTATGTCTCACATTTCCAGCTCGATAGTAGATCATTTGTTCTTTCAGTTTGACATTCTCAGCTTGTAACGTGACTACTTCCTCTTGAAACTTGACATTTTCAGTGGCAATCGAATGAATCAATATCTTCATCACTTGACAAGGAGTTGTTTCAGATCGCAAATGAGTAGTCATACAACATGAGCACAGTCCACCTTTATGAAGTTTCTCTTCAGATGAAGTAGGTGTCTTGGGTGAGGAAGTTAACCACAAATTGAAGACGAAATCATTTTTGACTGAATTTGAGATACTTGGACTTGACATTTTTTTTTTTTTTTTTTTTTTTTTTTTTTTTTTTTTTTTTTTTTTTTTTTTTTTTTTTTTTTTTTTTTTTTTTTTTTTTTTTTTTTTTTTTTTTTTTTTTTTTTTTTTTTTTTTTTTTTTTTTTTTTTTTTTTTTTTTTTTTTTTTTTTTTTTTTTTTTTTTTTTTTTTTTTTTTTTTTTTTTTTTTTTTTTTTTTTTTTTTTTTTTTTTTTTTTTTTTTTTTTTTTTTTTTTTTTTTTTTTTTTTTTTTTTTTTTTTTTTTTTTTTTTTTTTTTTTTTTTTTTTTTTTTTTTTTTTTTTTTTTTTTTTTTTTTTTTTTTTTTTTTTTTTTTTTTTTTTTTTTTTTTTTTTTTTTTTTTTTTTTTTTTTTTTTTTTTTTTTTTTTTTTTTTTTTTTTTTTTTTTTTTTTTTTTTTTTTTTTTTTTTTTTTTTTTTTTTTTTTTTTTTTTTTTTTTTTTTTTTTTTTTTTTTTTTTTTTTTTTTTTTTTTTTTTTTTTTTTTTTTTTTTTTTTTTTTTTTTTTTTTTTTTTTTTTTTTTTTTTTTTTTTTTTTTTTTTTTTTTTTTTTTTTTTTTTTTTTTTTTTTTTTTTTTTTTTTTTTTTTTTTTTTTTTTTTTTTTTTTTTTTTTTTTTTTTTTTTTTTTTTTTTTTTTTTTTTTTTTTTTTTTTTTTTTTTTTTTTTTTTTTTTTTTTTTTTTTTTTTTTTTTTTTTTTTTTTTTTTTTTTTTTTTTTTTTTTTTTTTTTTTTTTTTTTTTTTTTTTTTTTTTTTTTTTTTTTTTTTTTTTTTTTTTTTTTTTTTTTTTTTTTTTTTTTTTTTTTTTTTTTTTTTTTTTTTTTTTTTTTTTTTTTTTTTTTTTTTTTTTTTTTTTTTTTTTTTTTTTTTTTTTTTTTTTTTTTTTTTTTTTTTTTTTTTTTTTTTTTTTTTTTTTTTTTTTTTTTTTTTTTTTTTTTTTTTTTTTTTTTTTTTTTTTTTTTTTTTTTTTTTTTTTTTTTTTTTTTTTTTTTTTTTTTTTTTTTTTTTTTTTTTTTTTTTTTTTTTTTTTTTTTTTTTTTTTTTTTTTTTTTTTTTTTTTTTTTTTTTTTTTTTTTTTTTTTTTTTTTTTTTTTTTTTTTTTTTTTTTTTTTTTTTTTTTTTTTTTTTTTTTTTTTTTTTTTTTTTTTTTTTTTTTTTTTTTTTTTTTTTTTTTTTTTTTTTTTTTTTTTTTTTTTTTTTTTTTTTTTTTTTTTTTTTTTTTTTTTTTTTTTTTTTTTTTTTTTTTTTTTTTTTTTTTTTTTTTTTTTTTTTTTTTTTTTTTTTTTTTTTTTTTTTTTTTTTTTTTTTTTTTTTTTTTTTTTTTTTTTTTTTTTTTTTTTTTTTTTTTTTTTTTTTTTTTTTTTTTTTTTTTATTGGATTTTTGGAAATGAGACGATCTTGTTGAAGATCGTCTTGGTTTCAGAATAATGAGACGATCTTGGTGAAGATCGTCTTGTTTTCTTTTCAAGAATTTGTATTGACCAAACCAATCCTTCTGGATTAGTTAGCCAAAAACAAATACTTCTCAACTCAACAATCCACACAGCACAGGTATTACAATTAACTTTCAAATACCAAAACGATCTTATGAAGATCGTCTTAGTGAAGATCGTTTTAGGTTCATCTTCATCATTTTACCAGTTTTCCATGAAAACTCCATTAATGACTTTAAAAGCTTCAATAACTTTTGAATTAGTGGGAGTTAGATTACGAAATAACTTGCAAACTGTTTGTTTTCACCTCCGCAACAAATCTATGAACAAAATTCAACACCAAACACAACAGATTCAAAACCCAAAAAATCGCGCCAAAATCAAAAAATTCAATCTCGAGATTTAGATCGAATTGGAACTTGAAACTTGACAGGATTATGTTTACAACTATCACGAATCTATTGGTGAACAAATAACTGTGATTTTATGTGATTTGAGAGTGTGAATTTTGATGAACAGTGAAAACGATTTTGAATAAAAAAATTCGAAAATTGAATGAAAATTGCAGCAAATCGAGCTATGGATCGTTCAGATTAACTGATTTTGCTCTGATACCACTTGTTATAAAGAAATTTGAGCTCGATTTGTGCAAAAATGGAGTTAGTGTGTGAAAAGGTGTTTGTGTGTGTATGGAGGTCAGGGATGAAGATGAGAGAGAATTAATGTTGAATTATTGGAATTAATTATGGAAAATGGGAAAAAGCTTACAATTTTGGGTATGGAAAGGAGTATTTATACACTTGACTAACTTTCACTAATACTCCTTCCATTGTTAAAATAATTGCATTTTAACACCATTTTTGGATTTCTAACACATAGACACCACTCCTAAACCCAAATCCGACCACATATTTCACGAGACTTATTACGAGTCGCGAAGTAACGAGTGGGGTTACCATTCCGAAAAAGAGGAACCACTCTCCGATAAAACACCTACTCCACCCGAATCACCGAAAACAACCGTCAACATGGCCGGTCAACAAAACCCTCCCGAGCTTTTCAACATGAAGATCGAGGATCTTCCTCGAACTATACCAACATCTCGCCAATCGGCCATTCGTGCACCCGAAATTGACACTTTCACGGTGAAAGGCAATCACTTGCAAATGGTTAAAGATTTGTGCTTTGACGGAAGGCACAAAAGAGATCCTCATGAGCATCTTGACAAGTTCGAGATGATTTGCCATCTATTCAATTATGGGGAAAATTAGGCCAACAACGTCAAGATGAAGCTTTTTCCCATGTCTCTCACGGGAGAGGCTCACAAATGGTTGAAGGGTTTGGCATCGGATAGCTTGACTACTTGGGGTGTGGTTAGGGAAGCTTTGATTGAGAGATTCTTTCCGGCTAATCGGGGAAGAGAGCTTATACTTGTAATCCGATCTTTTAGGCAAGATGAGGATGAGTCTATAGTTGAAGCTTGGTTAAGAATGAAAGATCTCTTGTGGGAATGTCCCGGGCATGGGGTGAGTGACACCGAGATTGTGGGGATATTCATGGATGGGATGAATAGGGAGAGTTATGAGAAGATGGTGATGACATGCGGAGGTAGCATTAGTTACAAGACCTCAAGTGAGTTTTGGAAGATGTTTGAGGACATGGTAAAAGCTCAAGTCTCTAGGTATTCGAATAAAGATAAGAGGTCGCGTAAGGTAGTAGCTAGAGTTGATGAAGGCGAAACATCCGAGGTAATTTCTGAAATTCGGGCACTTTCTAACCGGATGGATGAGAGGTTCTCAATGGTGGAGAATAATTTTGGTGGACTTGAGCGTGATGTGAAGATTATGGCCGGGGGATGTACCAATTGTGGCGGACCACACCATCCCGATGAGTGTGAGTCGGTGGTTAATGAAGATGTAAATTTCGTTCAAAACCAACATCAAGGCCAATATCAACCTCTTTTTCAACGGGGTGGCAATTACCAAGGCCGATATTAAGGTAACTATTCTAACTCTTCTAATACTTATTCTAACAATCGTGGTGGAAATTTTCAAAATAGGTGGCAAAAGGATGACAATCATGGCGCGCCTAACTAACAACAACCACCATCACCTCCAAGGCGAGAAGAAGACGAGGGCGAAGGATCACCGCTCATGGCCATGATGTCCAAGTTCCTTGACAAACAAGACAAACGAGAGGAGGCCCAAGAAAAAAGGAATATCTCAATGGAGAATTATTCCAAGCTTTTGAATGACAAGATCGGGGGCTTGCATGACAAAATTGACATAAGCAATCGCCGTCGCCGGAAAATCATGGTGGTGGTTGGAGATGATGGTGGTGGTGGTAGGAGGTGGTTGGAATTTGAGGAGATGGAATAAAATCAATGGACTCAAATTGGACTCAAAATAAGCTGGACTCATTTTATCTTTTCTATATATATATATATATATATATATATATATATATATATATATATATATATATATATATATATATATATATATATATATATATATATATATATATATATATATATATATATATATATATATATATATATATATATATATATATATATATATATATATATATATATATATATATATATATATATATATATATATATATATATATATATATATATATATATATATATATATATATATATATATATATATATATATATATATATATATATATATATATATATATATATATATATATATATATATATATATATATATATATATATATATATATATATATATATATATATATATATATATATATATATATATATATATATATATATATATATATATATATATATATATATATATATATATATATATATATATATATATATATATATATATATATATATATATATATATATATATATATATATATATATATATATATATATATATATATATATATATATATATATATATATATATATATATATATATATATATATATATATATATATATATATATATATATATATATATATATATATATATATATATATATATATATATATATATATATATATATATATATATATATATATATATATATATATATATATATATATATATATATATATATATATATATATATATATATATATATATATATATATATATATATATATATATATATATATATATATATATATATATATATATATATATATATATATATATATATATATATATATATATATATATATATATATATATATATATATATATATATATATATATATATATATATATATATATATATATATATATATATATATATATATATATATATATATATATATATATATATATATATATATATATATATATATATATATATATATATATATATATATATATATATATATATATATATATATATATATATATATATAATACTATATATATATATATATATATATATATATATATATATATATATATATATATTTCTATATATATTATATATCTATTTATATATCTCTATATTTATATATATATATATATATATATATCTTTTGCGTGAATATAAACACTCGTATTTGGTTAATATAGTGAGGCGGCTTTCCGGACAAACCTTACCAACCAACGTGGTAATCTAAGTCTACAAGCCAACCAAACCGGGTGTGTGTTTTGCGGTTCGTGCGTGAGTCGAGTACCACCCACAAGATCAACAATGCGTGTTCTTTAGTTTCTCTCTCTAGGTTTTGCTCGTTTCTCTCTCTACACTCTTGTTGAGAACACACAAACACACACCCACTATTTATAGGCAAGGGCCAGGAACACTCAAAACCATGTGGGTTTGAGTGTTTCCATGTCAGGCCCATAAAGCCCATAAGGGTTTGGCCTGTTTGTGTGTTTCCCTGAACACACAAACTGTTTGAGAGTTCTTCTGAACAAGCAATTGCTTGTTCCCAAGAAACTCTCAAACTGCTTGAGAGTTCTTCTCAAACTCTCAAAGAGCATGAAGAGGTAGATGAAGCATGGAGGCGTATGAAACAGATCGTGAGGAGAATTAGGAAGAAAACATATTGCCACGATTTAGAGTACACGGATTTCTTTTATTATGGTATGGAGAATTATGCCCGTCGAGCTATTGATAAAGCCGCTTATGGATGCTTTCATAACCAGCCAGCCAAGTTTAGAATAAAGATCTTAGATGATGCATTTTATGAGGCCGAGTTTGAAGAGTCCGAAGAAGAAGAGGAAGATGGAAACAATGAATGGGAGAAGACGCAAAACCTAATAGGAGAAGTCAATAAGGGAGATACGGTACCTTATTGTCTAAAGATGCGAAATCAACTAGCTTTGAGAAATATGCTAAAGAAGTTCAAGCAAAGGAGGGGAGAGACGGTTAAAGTATATTGGAAAAGGATAAAAGCCCTCAACGAAAATTATGAAATCCACGAGTTTGACCGCACTATTTTGTTGAAAAAATTCGTCGATGGATTGAGGAGTGAAAGCTCGGAAATGATTAGGAGAATTTTAGGAATGGGGTTGATGGACGTTGGAATCTACATAGCCTATGAATTCCTTGAAAATGAGGTGTATGGAGGAATAAAGGAGAAAATGGAAAAGGACAAAAGAGACAAGAAGGCCCGAAGAGAAGAATACTTGGAACAGTTGAGGGAGTTCCATATTGATCAGAGACATAAGGAGAAAGCTGCTCGAGAGAAGGAAGAAGCCAAATCGTGCAAAATCGGAAAATCGGGTACTGCCACCAGCGCCGCTGGCTACACGAGCCAGCGCCGCTGGCAATCCCTGCAGTCCTGAATTTCACGAAATCAAATCCGTTACCACCCGAACCAGCCCTAGAAATCAAACACCCATCGACGTGGAAATGGTTGAAGCAACTGAAGCACGAAGGAACTCAGAAAACTTGGAGGAGAGAAAAGGACCGAACGTCAAAGAAGCCATAAGTCACTTCGAACGTTACCCCACGGGAACCGGCCCCCGGCCAACCCCGTATTCTTCCTCAACCTAGTTTCTAGGCCGAGTCCGGCTGAAGACTCGTTAAACTTAGCGCTTCTTGGGAGGCAACCCAAGTTGTATTTTTATTTTTCATTTTTAGGAATATGTGACTAATTGCAAGTAAGTGAATTGTTTTGAATTTTATCATTTGTGACCTGTTTTATATGAGTTATATCTTTAGAATCACATATGCAAGCTTTCAATGGATGAAGAAACAAGTAACTTATTGCAATCTTATTTCGTTTTTATTTTTATGTTTTAACTTGTAATTTTCCGTTTTGATATTTTGATTGGAGTGTGCAGGAGTATTTAGTTTTGTAGTATGAAGAAAACCATGCACTTAGTCAAAAGCTAAGTGTGGGGGAATGATGGAATCAAATCGTGAAAGAAAATCAGACGTCGAAGCAAGTACAGGACTCGTAAGCGCCGCTAGAAGACCTCCAGCGCCGCTGGGAAAGCACCTGGGCTTCCCAGCGCCAAAAAAAAAAAAAAAAAAAAAAAAAAAAAAAAAAAAAAAAAAAAAAAAAAAAAAAAAAAAAAAAAAAAAAAAAAAAAAAAAAAAAAAAAAAAAAAAAAAAAAAAAAAAAAAAAAAAAAAAAAAAAAAAAAAAAAAAAAAAAAAAAAAAAAAAAAAAAAAAAAAAAAAAAAAAAAAAAAAAAAAAAAAAAAAAAAAAAAAAAAAAAAAAAAAAAAAAAAAAAAAAAAAAAAAAAAAAAAAAAAAAAAAAAAAAAAAAAAAAAAAAAAAAAAAAAAAAAAAAAAAAAAAAAAAAAAAAAAAAAAAAAAAAAAAAAAAAAAAAAAAAAAAAAAAAAAAAAAAAAAAAAAAAAAAAAAAAAAAAAAAAAAAAAAAAAAAAAAAAAAAAAAAAAAAAAAAAAAAAAAAAAAAAAAAAAAAAAAAAAAAAAAAAAAAAAAAAAAAAAAAAAAAAAAAAAAAAAAAAAAAAAAAAAAAAAAAAAAAAAAAAAAAAAAAAAAAAAAAAAAAAAAAAAAAAAAAAAAAAAAAAAAAAAAAAAAAAAAAAAAAAAAAAAAAAAAAAAAAAAAAAAAAAAAAAAAAAAAAAAAAAAAAAAAAAAAAAAAAAAAAAAAAAAAAAAAAAAAAAAAAAAAAAAAAAAAAAAAAAAAAAAAAAAAAAAAAAAAAAAAAAAAAAAAAAAAAAAAAAAAAAAAAAAAAAAAAAAAAAAAAAAAAAAAAAAAAAAAAAAAAAAAAAAAAAAAAAAAAAAAAAAAAAAAAAAAAAAAAAAAAAAAAAAAAAAAAAAAAAAAAAAAAAAAAAAAAAAAAAAAAAAAAAAAAAAAAAAAAAAAAAAAAAAAAAAAAAAAAAAAAAAAAAAAAAAAAAAAAAAAAAAAAAAAAAAAAAAAAAAAAAAAAAAAAAAAAAAAAAAAAAAAAAAAAAAAAAAAAAAAAAAAAAAAAAAAAAAAAAAAAAAAAAAAAAAAAAAAAAAAAAAAAAAAAAAAAAAAAAAAAAAAAAAAAAAAAAAAAAAAAAAAAAAAAAAAAAAAAAAAAAAAAAAAAAAAAAAAAAAAAAAAAAAAAAAAAAAAAAAAAAAAAAAAAAAAAAAAAAAAAAAAAAAAAAAAAAAAAAAAAAAAAAAAAAAAAAAAAAAAAAAAAAAAAAGAAAAAAAAAAAAAAAAAAACCCAGAAAAACCCAAAAAACCAAAAAAACCAAAAAACCAGAAAATACCAAAAAGAAAAGGAGATGGAGAAGCATCAATGGATCGCCATCAAACGAAGACGACTCAAGTCTTTGAAGTTCAATATCATTCAAGTCGCTCCACATAAGTCATCTTCAACAACAATTCATGCAATTTAAGCCCGGGAAGTTTCATAAATCCTTTATCTTATCGTGTTTTTCCTATTATCCTTTATGTTATGTCATGTTTAGTACAACGAGGACGTTGTACAATTTAAGTGTGGGGGGTGGAATAGGAAAAACCTGTGGTTTAATTGCTTGATAAATCATAAGTTTTCTACTACTTAATTCATGCAAAATTAAAATTTTTCTTGTGTCTGAAAAACATTTTGAGAAATAAGTTTTGCAAGTAGACAAAAGATGACGATAACTAAGCAACATTTGCTTTGGTAGATGAACGGTTATTAGGACTGTTAGTTTAACTATAGATTTGTGGCTGTTCATTTTTCCAAATGGATTAGAGCTTAGATTGAAACTGTATGCGATTATGTTTGCCATAGCACATTTAACCGGACTTTAATATGCCTAGTAATTAAAGCTATCTAGTTATTAGTATAGGTGTATTAATTGGACTTAATTATATACGTGCTTGTGTAGGAACTAGTTTAGACGTATGGTTCGCCTTAATTCTTACACTATTAATTGTGAACTAGTTGCATACTGAGTAAGTGTATGAGTCATCTGGGGTCTCTGATAATGTCTATTGCATGAATAATGTAGTAATCTTAAGAAAGGCAATCAGTAGATTAATAAAAAGAGTTCAAAGAACTATTAACGAGTAAAATCTATACGCATCAAGTTATGTCGCTTTGCGCGTGGGGAACCACCAACCTATCACCGCTGTCTTGATGTAAGGTATAAACTCTAACCATTAGTTGAGTTATGTCGCTTTGCGCGTGGGGAACCACCGACCTGTCACCGCTGTCTCAACTATTAAAGATGATAATATCGTATAACTGCTTTAGTGTTTAGCTAGCGAGCATGACTTTAGTGTGAGAGTATGTCTAAGTATTGACTCACAAGTATACAAACGATGAAATATAAATGCCTTGCTAGTAGATAGTAGATCTGATTGCTATACAAACTTTAATTAAGTGCTTAACTAGTCAGCAGAAGGAAGTAAGATTGAGTTGTAGGACATGTGGAATTATAGAACGGTTTTAGAGGTATTAACACGAATATAAGGTTAACTTTTAGTTTTGATTGACTAATTATCTTTACCTCTAGCTATAGCTTACTGATTTTGTCTAAAGCTTTCTCAAATCATTTTGCATGACTAATCTTTCAAATGTTTAATAAAGTAGAATAACTTGAACACTTAAGTTGTCCGCTCATCATTGATTTATTTTCTTGGACCATTTGCTTGAGGACAAGCAAAGACTTAAGTGTGGGGGTATATGATGAGCCTTCATTTTGTGATAAAAACCCCTATCGAAAGGCCTCATTTCAATGTCTTAAATGAGTTAATATTCCGGAACTATCGGTACTTAATGGATTCTATGTTTACGCAGGTTCATGGAAGATGCGAGTGAGGGTAAATGGCATCAAGTGACTCAAGATGAAGGCCTATGAAGTTACAAGACACAAGGAGGTGATTCGGGAGCCGAACGAAGCGAAACGAGAAGCAGCAGGAGCTGCCAGCGCCGCTGGCACCTTGCCAACGCCGCTGGACCATACCCAGCGCCGCTGGAGCCCATCCAGTGCCGCTGGGCGGCCCAGTTCATTAAACCGACTTAAAACACTATTTAATCCGAAACAGCCCTTAAAACCCTAGGGGAGAGCCGATTCAGCAGCCCTACCCGCCCACATCAAACCCTAGGTCGACTTTGCAGATTCCAAGGAGGTTTTGGAGCTTCTAACACCTTCCGATCTTCATCCTCTACCTAGATCTACTCTTTTATTTTACTTTCAGTTGGTAAACAATGTCTTTCATCTTTTCAGACTTTGTTATTCCTTTGATAATGGTAGGCTAGTAGGCTGAATACTTGTTTGGATCGATGTGATCATGTAGACATTTATTTATTTTACTTTATTTGTTAGATCTGTTGGAGTGTGTTTTACTGTTTATCGTAGATCCATGTTTTACTAGTTCTTCATATTATTATCGGTTCTATATCTGAATATATTAGTTTAATTCTGATGGTTGTCTATGATCATACAATAGGACTAATATGCTAGGATGGAAAACACTAGTCGGTCTATAACTAGATGTAAAAGGTGATTCACTTATAACTGAGGGATTCAGAACCATAGTAATTAGGATGAATAGAACATGATGCTTAACAATGTCAGACGCGATCCAGTGACATGGAAACGTGCACTGTGGTCACCGGAGGGAATTATTATCTGGCCATGGCTTAAGAGCCGGGTAACTTAAAGATGAATTAGTAACACAAACTTTAGGTCATTAATGCTTAAACAATGAATCTAACGAGAATTTGTTTAAAGAAGTAGTGTGAGTCTAGGGACAACACTAGTTAATTAGGCAAAGTGAATCTAACGAGAATCTGAGCCGTGATTAAGTTTCCAACAGTCTAACAAGTAGGTAGAGTAATATCCGGTCGTGTCATGAGATCTGAGATGCAAGTATTTTAATTTAATTACTGTTATTTGCTTTTTAAACTATTTTCAGACTAAGCCTCTCGCTGAATATGCGGTTGCGGCTTCTATTTACTTTTTAGTATTTTAATTAGTATTAATAGAATATCACAACATATACCGCTAGATATATATATATATATATATATATATATATATATATATATATATATATATATATATATATATATATATATATATATATATATATATATATATATATATATATATATATATATATATATATATATATATATATATATATATATATATATATATATATATATATATATATATATATATATATATATATATATATATATATATATATATATATATATATATATATATATATATATATATATATATATATATATATATATATATATATATATATATATATATATATATATATATATATATATATATATATATATATATATATATATATATATATATATATATATATATATATATATATATATATATATATATATATATATATATATATATATATATATATATATATATATATATATATATATATATATATATATATATATATATATATATATATATATATATATATATATATATATATATATATATATATATATATATATATATATATATATATATATATATATATATATATATATATATATATATATATATATATATATATATATATATATATATATATATATATATATATATATATATATATATATATATATATATATATATATATATATATATATATATATATATATATATATATATATATATATATATATATATATATATATATATATATATATATATATATATATATATATATATATATATATATATATATATATATATATATATATATATATATATATATATATATATATATATATATATATATATATATATATATATATATATATATATATATATATATATATATATATATATATATATATATATATATATATATATATATATATATATATATATATATATATATATATATATATATATATATATATATATATATATATATATATATATATATATATATATATATATATATATATATATATATATATATATATATATATATATATATATATATATATATATATATATATATATATATATATA
This sequence comes from Erigeron breviscapus, assembly GCA_034093135.1. Classification (NCBI taxonomy): domain Eukaryota; kingdom Viridiplantae; phylum Streptophyta; class Magnoliopsida; order Asterales; family Asteraceae; genus Erigeron; species Erigeron breviscapus. The sequence continues at coordinate 143,617,588 of CM067169.1, forward strand.
TATATATATATATATATATATATATATATATATATATATATATATATATATATATATATATATATATATATATATATATATATATATATATATATATATATATATATATATATATATATATATATATATATATATATATATATATATATATATATATATATATATATATATATATATATATATATATATATATATATATATATATATATATATATATATATATATATATATATATATATATATATATATATATATATATATATATATATATATATATATATATATATATATATATATATATATATATATATATATATATATATATATATATATATATATATATATATATATATATATATATATATATATATATATATATATATATATATATATATATATATATATATATATATATATATATATATATATATATATATATATATATATATATATATATATATATATATATATATATATATATATATATATATATATATATATATATATATATATATATATATATATATATATATATATATATATATATATATATATATATATATATATATATATATATATATATATATATATATATATATATATATATATATATATATATATATATATATATATATATATATATATATATATATATATATATATATATATATATATATATATATATATATATATATATATATATATATATATATATATATATATATATATATATATATATATATATATATATATATATATATATATATATATATATATATATATATATATATATATATATATATATATATATATATATATATATATATATATATATATATATATATATATATATATATATATATATATATATATATATATATATATATATATATATATATATATATATATATATATATATATATATATATATATATATATATATATATATATATATATATATATATATATATATATATATATATATATATATATATATATATATATATATATATATATATATATATATATATATATATATATATATATATATATAAGATAAAAAGACGCTAGTAGTTTGGGACATGAAGTCCAAACACTTGAAAGTGTAAAAATATATATATGGTGGAAGCAACTATTGATAAATTAAAAGTCTGGCAATGTGAGAAAATTTTGATTCGCGTCTAAAGAATAAGAATAGAGCTCATTTGATATTGAGATTCCATGAGGGATATAAAATGAATGAAGCATGTCTCATGATTTAGAATGCTTGAAACACGTGTGAAAAGTTCTCGAGAATAGAAAATATTATGTTTGAAACTTATAAAGAAATCCGGATATGAGTATGATATAAGTTTCATGTATTTTGATGATTTAAATATTAATGGACTATGAGAGAGTGTTCAATGATGATTGAATAATTAAATGTGAAATAAAAGACAAGGTTTGTCTTGTTTATGAATCTTAGAGATAAATGACGTTCATGCTTATGAGGTCAAATGATACTGTTATGTTTTTTTTTTTTTTTTTTTTTTTTTTTTTTTTTTTTTTTTTTTTTTTTTTTTTTTTTTTTTTTTTTTTTTTTTTTTTTTTTTTTTTTTTTTTTTTTTTTTTTTTTTTTTTTTTTTTTTTTTTTTTTTTTTTTTTTTTTTTTTTTTTTTTTTTTTTTTTTTTTTTTTTTTTTTTTTTTTTTTTTTTTTTTTTTTTTTTTTTTTTTTTTTTTTTTTTTTTTTTTTTTTTTTTTTTTTTTTTTTTTTTTTTTTTTTTTTTTTTTTTTTTTTTTTTTTTTTTTTTTTTTTTTTTTTTTTTTTTTTTTTTTTTTTTTTTTTTTTTTTTTTTTTTTTTTTTTTTTTTTTTTTTTTTTTTTTTTTTTTTTTTTTTTTTTTTTTTTTTTTTTTTTTTTTTTTTTTTTTTTTTTTTTTTTTTTTTTTTTTTTTTTTTTTTTTTTTTTTTTTTTTTTTTTTTTTTTTTTTTTTTTTTTTTTTTTTTTTTTTTTTTTTTTTTTTTTTTTTTTTTTTTTTTTTTTTTTTTTTTTTTTTTTTTTTTTTTTTTTTTTTTTTTTTTTTTTTTTTTTTTTTTTTTTTTTTTTTTTTTTTTTTTTTTTTTTTTTTTTTTTTTTTTTTTTTTTTTTTTTTTTTTTTTTTTTTTTTTTTTTTTTTTTTTTTTTTTTTTTTTTTTTTTTTTTTTTTTTTTTTTTTTTTTTTTTTTTTTTTTTTTTTTTTTTTTTTTTTTTTTTTTTTTTTTTTTTTTTTTTTTTTTTTTTTTTTTTTTTTTTTTTTTTTTTTTTTTTTTTTTTTTTTTTTTTTTTTTTTTTTTTTTTTTTTTTTTTTTTTTTTTTTTTTTTTTTTTTTTTTTTTTTTTTTTTTTTTTTTTTTTTTTTTTTTTTTTTTTTTTTTTTTTTTTTTTTTTTTTTTTTTTTTTTTTTTTTTTTTTTTTTTTTTTTTTTTTTTTTTTTTTTTTTTTTTTTTTTTTTTTTTTTTTTTTTTTTTTTTTTTTTTTTTTTTTTTTTTTTTTTTTTTTTTTTTTTTTTTTTTTTTTTTTTTTTTTTTTTTTTTTTTTTTTTTTTTTTTTTTTTTTTTTTTTTTTTTTTTTTTTTTTTTTTTTTTTTTTTTTTTTTTTTTTTTTTTTTTTTTTTTTTTTTTTTTTTTTTTTTTTTTTTTTTTTTTTTTTTTTTTTTTTTTTTTTTTTTTTTTTTTTTTTTTTTTTTTTTTTTTTTTTTTTTTTTTTTTTTTTTTTTTTTTTTTTTTTTTTTTTTTTTTTTTTTTTTTTTTTTTTTTTTTTTTTTTTTTTTTTTTTTTTTTTTTTTTTTTTTTTTTTTTTTTTTTTTTTTTTTTTTTTTTTTTTTTTTTTTTTTTTTTTTTTTTTTTTTTTTTTTTTTTTTTTTTTTTTTTTTTTTTTTTTTTTTTTTTTTTTTTTTTTTTTTTTTTTTTTTTTTTTTTTTTTTTTTTTTTTTTTTTTTTTTTTTTTTTTTTTTTTTTTTTTTTTTTTTTTTTTTTTTTTTTTTTTTTTTTTTTTTTTTTTTTTTTTTTTTTTTTTTTTTTTTTTTTTTTTTTTTTTTTTTTTTTTTTTTTTTTTTTTTTTTTTTTTTTTTTTTTTTTTTTTTTTTTTTTTTTTTTTTTTTTTTTTTTTTTTTTTTTTTTTTTTTTTTTTTTTTTTTTTTTTTTTTTTTTTTTTTTTTTTTTTTTTTTTTTTTTTTTTTTTTTTTTTTTTTTTTTTTTTTTTTTTTTTTTTTTTTGATAGAATTCTCCATTCTCTCTATATTCTTGTCTTTTTTATTGTTCTGTTTCTTTAGTTTTACAACACCAACGAGACATTTTTGTTATTTTGAGACAGTGACAAATGTGTGAAATGGAATAATCTCTCAATTCTGTAAAAGGCATGCGTAAATAGTTAATTTACCCATAAATAATCATTTATTTGACCCATAAAGAACCATATGTAAAATCTGTTTACGAAAACTTAAAAAACTGATTAGGGTTATCCAGTTCAAATTCAAAGTTTTCCTAATTTGAGATTTGTACTTCACAAGCGATAAAATTTCCCAAGTACAACCAACAGTTAATAACTGTTGCAGGCTTGCAGCAATAACGAATGTTCTTTCAAAAAACAACCAGCTCCTGAAATTCATGAACAAAGGACACATGGTCTTCAATCTAGAGGTAATTTATCTTTTGTATTGTCGTCTACCCTTTGGCCATAACAGATTCAATAGAAAAGGTCAATTTCACTACATGGTCATTGTTGTTTTTGGTAGTTCATTCTTTCATAGTGATTAGACCAAATCATAGTTCTGTTGCTCATGTATAATGTCTAAAGTGTGTTTTTATGTTTAAAACCTCACATATCAATAGTTTAAAAGATTAGAACACTAATGAAACAGTTCATTTTTGTAATCAAGTTTGACATTTGGTTATTTGAGCACAATATTTGGACAAAGGGATCAACTAATCTGAAATCTTTTTCATTTGTCGGGCATTCTGTCTTAGAGAAATAGAGAACTGTTTATTACCTTAATTGCAATGTATGAGCAAGATGTAGCCTTTTTTGCCCTATGTGGAAGCATTTCAATTCATGGAGAAAATGTTTTAGTAGGTGGGATACAAATAATTTCTTGGTCCATAAGGGTTTTTGTGTGGGTTTTAGTATTTTTGGATGATTTTGAGTGTTATTCGCTTGTCTTGGCAATTTCAATGGTCGGTGGTTGTAGTTTTTGCTACAACCTACAAGCAATAATAGTTGACATTTATGTATGATAGGTAAGATGGATTTGTGTGAACGGAGAAGAGTGATCTAGTTGTAAGTACTTAGAAACCCTTATATACGTTTGGTTCCATAACCTTTTTACCTATTGGATGGTGAATCTCTCTAAAGGTTTATAATCTTGTCATGGCATATCAACAATCACAACACGAAGCTTTTTTAAAAATTAATCTTAAGTATGGCTAAAGTTTTTAAAACTATATAAATAAATGTCCCGTTAAAGTGAAAAATAAAAAAAAAAAAAAAAAAAAAAAAAAAAAAAAAAAAAAAAAAAAAAAAAAAAAAAAAAAAAAACCAAAAAAAAAAAAAAAAAAAACAAAAAAAAAAAAAAAAAAAAAAAAAAAAAAAAAAAAAAAAAAAAAAAAAAAAAAAAAAAAAAAAAAAAAAAAAAAAAAAAAAAAAAAAAAAAAAAAAAAAAAAAAAAAAAAAAAAAAAAAAAAAAAAAAAAAAAAAAAAAAAAAAAAAAAAAAAAAAAAAAAAAAAAAAAAAAAAAAAAAAAAAAAAAAAAAAAAAAAAAAAAAAAAAAAAAAAAAAAAAAAAAAAAAAAAAAAAAAAAAAAAAAAAAAAAAAAAAAAAAAAAAAAAAAAAAAAAAAAAAAAAAAAAAAAAAAAAAAAAAAAAAAAAAAAAAAAAAAAAAAAAAAAAAAAAAAAAAAAAAAAAAAAAAAAAAAAAAAAAAAAAAAAAAAAAAAAAAAAAAAAAAAAAAAAAAAAAAAAAAAAAAAAAAAAAAAAAAAAAAAAAAAAAAAAAAAAAAAAAAAAAAAAAAAAAAAAAAAAAAAAAAAAAAAAAAAAAAAAAAAAAAAAAAAAAAAAAAAAAAAAAAAAAAAAAAAAAAAAAAAAAAAAAAAAAAAAAAAAAAAAAAAAAAAAAAAAAAAAAAAAAAAAAAAAAAAAAAAAAAAAAAAAAAAAAAAAAAAAAAAAAAAAAAAAAAAAAAAAAAAAAAAAAAAAAAAAAAAAAAAAAAAAAAAAAAAAAAAAAAAAAAAAAAAAAAAAAAAAAAAAAAAAAAAAAAAAAAAAAAAAAAAAAAAAAAAAAAAAAAAAAAAAAAAAAAAAAAAAAAAAAAAAAAAAAAAAAAAAAAAAAAAAAAAAAAAAAAAAAAAAAAAAAAAAAAAAAAAAAAAAAAAAAAAAAAAAAAAAAAAAAAAAAAAAAAAAAAAAAAAAAAAAAAAAAAAAAAAAAAAAAAAAAAAAAAAAAAAAAAAAAAAAAAAAAAAAAAAAAAAAAAAAAAAAAAAAAAAAAAAAAAAAAAAAAAAAAAAAAAAAAAAAAAAAAAAAAAAAAAAAAAAAAAAAAAAAAAAAAAAAAAAAAAAAAAAAAAAAAAAAAAAAAAAAAAAAAAAAAAAAAAAAAAAAAAAAAAAAAAAAAAAAAAAAAAAAAAAAAAAAAAAAAAAAAAAAAAAAAAAAAAAAAAAAAAAAAAAAAAAAAAAAAAAAAAAAAAAAAAAAAAAAAAAAAAAAAAAAAAAAAAAAAAAAAAAAAAAAAAAAAAAAAAAAAAAAAAAAAAAAAAAAAAAAAAAAAAAAAAAAAAAAAAAAAAAAAAAAAAAAAAAAAAAAAAAAAAAAAAAAAAAAAAAAAAAAAAAAAAAAAAAAAAAAAGTTAGATAGTAAAAAAAAAAAAAAAAAAAAAAAAAAAAAAAAAAAAAAAAAAAAAAAAAAAAAAAAAAAAAAAAAAAAAAAAATTATCGTGAAGAATAAAAAAAAAAAAAAAAAAAAAAAAAAAAAAAAAAAAAAAAAAAAAAAAAAAAAAAAAAAAAAAAAAAAAAAAAAAAGTTCATACTTTTCATGAAACAATCATATCTATAGTTATTAATTATATATCTTTTTTTATGTGTGTATATAATCTACAGATCATCCCTGACAAGAACCGTAAAGCCATATCCAAATACCTCTTCCAAGGTTTCATTTTATCTCATTCTGTATCGATAATATATAATCTATATCTAACATTGATAATATTAAATTAATTGTATTGTTTATATGCAGAGGGAGTGTGTTTTGCAAAGAAGGATTACAATTTGGCAAAACATCCAGAAATAGATGTACCAAATTTGCAGGTGATAAAGCTGATGCAAAGCTTCAAATCAAAGGAATATGTCAAGGAAACATTTGCGTGGATGCATTACTACTGGTATCTCACTAATGATGGCATTGAGTTTTTGAGGACTTACTTGAACCTCCCTTCTGACATTGTCCCTGCTACTCTCAAGAAGTCTGCCAAGCCTCT
>CM067169.1:143629060-143698849 GCA_034093135.1 Erigeron breviscapus
AGGGACCTAGGTGATGTCATTTATATCAAAGACGGAAGCGGGCGGAGCATTGTGAAGGAAGGAGACATTAGGAAAAGATGGGAAGAGTACTTCGCCAACTTGTTTAATGGGAGTGGGCCGGGGCGAAGGGAAGGTGGAGAAGACCACGCCACACTTCGAGACACACGCTACGACGACGACGATGCTACGAGAATCAGCCAAGAGGAAGTAAGGCTCGCTCTAAAGAAGATGGGGAGGAACAAAGCAGTAGGCCCAGATCAAATCCCTATCGAGGCATGGAGATGCCTGGGGGAAGCTGGGATAGGCTTGTTGACAAGCCTCTTCAACAAGATTTGGACAAGTGCAAAAATGCCAGAAGAATGGAGACTTAGTGAGGTTATACCTATCTATAAGAACAAGGGGGACGTGCAGAGTTGTAGCAACTATAGGGGCATTAAACTCCTAAGTCATACCATGAAACTTTGGGAGAGAGTGATCGAGATGAGGCTGAGAAGGGTTACGAAGGTGGCAGAGCACCAATTTGGTTTTATGCCAGGGAGGTCGACGATGGAGGCTATTCACATCACCAGAAGCCTCATAGAAAAGTATAGGGAAAGACAAAAATCGCTACACTGTGCCTTCCTAGATTTGGAAAAGGCATACGATAGTGTACCACGTGAGTTGATTTGGAGGACGCTTCAAGCGAAAGGAGCTACTGGGAGATACATTAGTGTTATCAGGGATATGTATGATAGGGTGAGGACGAGTGTTCGAACCCCCGTGGGGAGTACAGAGCTCTTCTCGGTAGATATGGGCCTACACCAGGGTTCGGCACTTAGCCCATACCTTTTTACCTTGATCTTAGACGAGTTGTCCAGTGGCTTACAGGAGGAACTACCATGGTGCATGATTTTTGCTGATGACATCGCGCTTATCGCGAAATCGACGGAGGAGCTAAACCATAGGCTAGAGAAATGGAGAGAAGCACTTGAAGACCATGGTTTATGCGTGAGCCGAGAGAAGACGGAATACCTAAGATGTGACTTCGATAAGCATGATATAAGACAACAAGGGGACGAAGATATTCGCATTGGAGAGCGAATATTGTGCCCGAAGGAGTCTTTTAGATACCTGGGATCGGTGATACATAAATCGGGGGAGATAGATGACGACGTGACACGTCGAATCCAAGCTGGATGGATGAAGTGGAGAGCAGCTACTGGAGTCATGTGCGATAAAAGGATCCCACTAAAACTGAAAGGCAAGTTCTACAGAGTGGCGATTAGACCGGCTATGTTATACGGGTCAGAATGTTGGCCGATGAAGAAAGCCCAAGCGGCTCGAGTAGAGGTGGCTGAGATGAGGATGCTAAGGTGGTCTTGCGGGAAGACCCTATCAGACAGGATCCCCACGGGAGTTTTTAGAGCCGAACTTGAAGTAGGGAGCATCATTAACAAGCTAAGAGAAGGGCGCTTGAGATGGTTTGGCCACGTTAGGAGAAGGGATCTGACGGCACCACTAAGGAGAGCGGAGGCTATTCACGTTGACGGCATACGAAGAAGGGGAAGGCCTAAGATGAGGTGGGAGGATCGAGTAACGAAGGACCTATTAGAGCTTGGCTTGTCGGAGAACATGATGTCAGATAGGACGGCTTGGAGGACTAGGATTAGAGCAGAGGATTAGGTTAGGGTAGGACTTTTTGATCGACTTTTTTACCCATATTGCCTTGCCTAAGGCTGCTATTGATGGGTGGCTTGGAGTAATGGGCCCAAGGTGACTCAACGCTACAGGGGACTTAGACCTGATAGGAGAAGAGGTAGGTCGAGCGGAGGATCTGAACAAGGAAGGCAAGGCATATGGGAATAGGTTTTTAAGTAGACTTTTTAGTTTAGACTTTGGTTCTCTTTAACCTCAGTAGGGGTTTTCGTCTGTAGGAGGACTTGACCAATGATAGGTTGTCTATAGGACTAGGGTTTAGGCTTACTTTAGGGGTTTTGTAAGTTTCGTGGCGGACTAGGAGTTTAGTTTTCTTAGGCGGCGCTAGTTCCCTACTTCGTAGGTTGAGCAGGAATCTTTTACTCTCTTGGAATTTCTTAGTCATTTTCCTTTTTGTTTATATGTTTTGTTTGTCTTTCGGTGTTAAGGTTTTTTGCTAGGTTGCATGTTTGCCACTCTCCCCTACTCTCAAGGTGGTCGGCCCCAACAGACCCAGGTATGTCTTGCTAAGCATTTTCGTTGTCAGTCAGGTATGGTACTTCTAAACCCTTTACTCTTCCCGACTTTTACCGCTTTTGTGGCCGGAGGTCCTTATGGAAGCAGTCTCTCTACCTTTGGGTAGAGGCAAGACTGTCTACAGTTTCACCTCCCCCATACCCCGCACAGGGATTGGGTACTGTTGTTGTTGTTGTTGTTGTGTTGTCTATAGGACTAGGGTTTAGGCTTACTTTAGGGGTTTTGTAAGTTTCGTGGCGGACTAGGAGTTTAGTTTTCTTAGGCGGCGCTAGTTCCCTACTTTTTTTTTTTTTTTTTTTTTTTTTTTTTTTTTTTTTTTTTTTTTTTTTTTTTTTTTTTTTTTTTTTTTTTTTTTTTTTTTTTTTTTTTTTTTTTTTTTTTTTTTTTTTTTTTTTTTTTTTTTTTTTTTTTTTTTTTTTTTTTTTTTTTTTTTTTTTTTTTTTTTTTTTTTTTTTTTTTTTTTTTTTTTTTTTTTTTTTTTTTTTTTTTTTTTTTTTTTTTTTTTTTTTTTTTTTTTTTTTTTTTTTTTTTTTTTTTTTTTTTTTTTTTTTTTTTTTTTTTTTTTTTTTTTTTTTTTTTTTTTTTTTTTTTTTTTTTTTTTTTTTTTTTTTTTTTTTTTTTTTTTTTTTTTTTTTTTTTTTTTTTTTTTTTTTTTTTTTTTTTTTTTTTTTTTTTTTTTTTTTTTTTTTTTTTTTTTTTTTTTTTTTTTTTTTTTTTTTTTTTTTTTTTTTTTTTTTTTTTTTTTTTTTTTTTTTTTTTTTTTTTTTTTTTTTTTTTTTTTTTTTTTTTTTTTTTTTTTTTTTTTTTTTTTTTTTTTTTTTTTTTTTTTTTTTTTTTTTTTTTTTTTTTTTTTTTTTTTTTTTTTTTTTTTTTTTTTTTTTTTTTTTTTTTTTTTTTTTTTTTTTTTTTTTTTTTTTTTTTTTTTTTTTTTTTTTTTTTTTTTTTTTTTTTTTTTTTTTTTTTTTTTTTTTTTTTTTTTTTTTTTTTTTTTTTTTTTTTTTTTTTTTTTTTTTTTTTTTTTTTTTTTTTTTTTTTTTTTTTTTTTTTTTTTTTTTTTTTTTTTTTTTTTTTTTTTTTTTTTTTTTTTTTTTTTTTTTTTTTTTTTTTTTTTTTTTTTTTTTTTTTTTTTTTTTTTTTTTTTTTTTTTTTTTTTTTTTTTTTTTTTTTTTTTTTTTTTTTTTTTTTTTTTTTTTTTTTTTTTTTTTTTTTTTTTTTTTTTTTTTTTTTTTTTTTTTTTTTTTTTTTTTTTTTTTTTTTTTTTTTTTTTTTTTTTTTTTTTTTTTTTTTTTTTTTTTTTTTTTTTTTTTTTTTTTTTTTTTTTTTTTTTTTTTTTTTTTTTTTTTTTTTTTTTTTTTTTTTTTTTTTTTTTTTTTTTTTTTTTTTTTTTTTTTTTTTTTTTTTTTTTTTTTTTTTTTTTTTTTTTTTTTTTTTTTTTTTTTTTTTTTTTTTTTTTTTTTTTTTTTTTTTTTTTTTTTTTTTTTTTTTTTTTTTTTTTTTTTTTTCCTATTATTGCTGTCATGGAGTCCTTTTTTCTTTTTCTATTGTTAGTTTTAAAATAATTGCTTGCTTTTTCAAAAGAAAAGTTAAATAAGTAGGATCATTTTGTAGGATTAACTTAAAAACAAGATGCCACAATTTGAGTTTCTAGCAGCGGATACTAGCTAGACCAGACTTCGTCTCTCTTTCTCTTACTGATATCAATGTCATTCTGGAGATCCGAAACACCTTCCCAAATCATATTAGTGTACTGACTTGAAACATGACTCGTGTAGTCATGTTCAATTGAACTTTGGACTTGTAATATGGTACTGTTAGTGCTATGTTTAATAGAACATAGTTACATACAAGGAGTTCGCAGATGAAACAGAGATCATTCAAATCATGTGATATTGCGATTTCTTTATGAAATAGAGATCCTTCCTATCATCCACTATTTTTCTGAAGCAATATACCTTTGCCATTCTGAACTAAACAGTAAACAGCGATATAGTTGAAGTTTTCAGCAGTTGACAGTGTGTTGTGCTTCAACTAATATGTTTTAACCAACTGGATGGTCTGTAGTTACTGTGCAGACTTATATAAGAAAAAATTGTGATTAGACGCCAGTTCATTAGTTGGTTCACCCTCAAACATGAGCGGCTAGACGCCAGTTCATTCGTTGGTCTAAACATGAGATGGCTAAATTCATTGGTCGTCCAACAAAAACTTGAGATAGCTCGACCCACACAGACAATGCGAGATATGACTTGCTGAATGCAAATCAGATGCAGCAAATAGATGACAGATATAGGATTATCATAATTGTGTTTGGATACGGCATGTTGATCTCTTTACTCCTTTAGAGAGAACTTTTGAACTTCAATTAAACCATTTGCAGCAAATGGTTAATTGGTAACAAGTTCATAATTGTGAAAACAAGGTTAGCGATTGCCCATTCTCACCATAATAGGTAACAAGCCTTCTCTGCGTTTCTCTCGTATGTTAATCAGTTAATGCAGTATTCAAGTGAAGAAAGAATCATATAAAAAGTAAATCCAAAACACAATAAGATAAACTGAACCGGGATATATTCCAACAACGTTCTAACAGTACAAAAACCAGAAATATTCACTTTTTATCTCCATCAGACCAACAGACTCTTGATAAAACACTAAACATGAAGAAAAAAGACCAATTTCAGACGACCATTTGAACAAAAACTCTGAACGGACCCACTGTTCTTCATCCCCAGCAACCAACAGTGTCTAATCAACTTCCTCCATCTTGCTCTCCTCAGCACCTTCTTCCTCCAAAGCAGGCATTTCAGCATCATCACCGGTTTCTTCCTCGTCAATGCTCAGACCCAATTTCAGCATCCTGTGAATCCTTCCTCCAAACATGTTAGGGTCCTCCAAGCTGAATCCAGATGTTAGCAGAGCAGTCTCAAACAAAAGCATCACCAAATCCTTGACAGATTTGTCGTTCTTGTCAGCCTCGGCTCTCTTCCTAAGCTCCTCCATGATGGGATTGTCAGGGTTGATCTCCATAGTCTTCTTGCTAGACATGTAAGAACCCATGGTGGTGTCTCTTAGAGCTTGTGCCTTCATAATCCTCTCCATGTTAGCCGTCCATCCATACTCCCCAGTCACCAAACAGCAAGGAGAGTCCACAATCCTATCAGAAACCACAACTTTCTCCACCTTGTCGCCCAATATGTCCTTCATTGTCTTGCACAGATTCTCAAAAGACTTCTTTTTCTCCTCCCTCTTCTGCTTCTCTTCCTCTGTTTCGTCATCAAGCTTAAAATTGTGATTAGACGCCAGTTCATTAGTTGGTTCACCCTCAAACATGAGCGGCTAGACGCCAGTTCATTCGTTGGTCTAAACATGAGATGGCTAAATTCATTGGTCGGTTCACCCTCAAACATGATAGACGCCAGTTCATTAGTTGGTTCACCCTCAAACATGAGCGGCTAGACGCCAGTTCATTAGTTGGTTCACCCTCAAACATGAGCGGCTAGACGCCAGTTCATTAGTTGGTTCACCCTCAAACATGAGCGGCTAGACGCCAGTTCATTAGTTGGTTCACCCTCAAACATGAGCGGCTAGACGCCAGTTCATTAGTTGGTTCACCCTCAAACATGAGCGGCTAGACGCCAGTTCATTAGTTGGTTCACCCTCAAACATGAGCGGCTAGACGCCAGTTCATTAGTTGGTTCACCCTCAAACATGAGCGGCTAGACGCCAGTTCATTAGTTGGTTCACCCTCAAACATGAGCGGCTAGACGCCAGTTCATTAGTTGGTTCACCCTCAAACATGAGCGGCTAGACGCCAGTTCATTAGTTGGTTCACCCTCAAACATGAGCGGCTAGACGCCAGTTCATTAGTTGGTTCACCCTCAAACATGAGCGGCTAGACGCCAGTTCATTAGTTGGTTCACCCTCAAACATGAGCGGCTAGACGCCAGTTCATTAGTTGGTTCACCCTCAAACATGAGCGGCTAGACGCCAGTTCATTAGTTGGTTCACCCTCAAACATGAGCGGCTAGACGCCAGTTCATTAGTTGGTTCACCCTCAAACATGAGCGGCTAGACGCCAGTTCATTAGTTGGTTCACCCTCAAACATGAGCGGCTAGACGCCAGTTCATTAGTTGGTTCACCCTCAAACATGAGCGGCTAGACGCCAGTTCATTAGTTGGTTCACCCTCAAACATGAGCGGCTAGACGCCAGTTCATTAGTTGGTTCACCCTCAAACATGAGCGGCTAGACGCCAGTTCATTAGTTGGTTCACCCTCAAACATGAGCGGCTAGACGCCAGTTCATTAGTTGGTTCACCCTCAAACATGAGCGGCTAGACGCCAGTTCATTAGTTGGTTCACCCTCAAACATGAGCGGCTAGACGCCAGTTCATTAGTTGGTTCACCCTCAAACATGAGCGGCTAGACGCCAGTTCATTAGTTGGTTCACCCTCAAACATGAGCGGCTAGACGCCAGTTCATTAGTTGGTTCACCCTCAAACATGAGCGGCTAGACGCCAGTTCATTAGTTGGTTCACCCTCAAACATGAGCGGCTAGACGCCAGTTCATTAGTTGGTTCACCCTCAAACATGAGCGGCTAGACGCCAGTTCATTAGTTGGTTCACCCTCAAACATGAGCGGCTAGACGCCAGTTCATTAGTTGGTTCACCCTCAAACATGAGCGGCTAGACGCCAGTTCATTAGTTGGTTCACCCTCAAACATGAGCGGCTAGACGCCAGTTCATTAGTTGGTTCACCCTCAAACATGAGCGGCTAGACGCCAGTTCATTAGTTGGTTCACCCTCAAACATGAGCGGCTAGACGCCAGTTCATTAGTTGGTTCACCCTCAAACATGAGCGGCTAGACGCCAGTTCATTAGTTGGTTCACCCTCAAACATGAGCGGCTAGACGCCAGTTCATTAGTTGGTTCACCCTCAAACATGAGCGGCTAGACGCCAGTTCATTAGTTGGTTCACCCTCAAACATGAGCGGCTAGACGCCAGTTCATTAGTTGGTTCACCCTCAAACATGAGCGGCTAGACGCCAGTTCATTAGTTGGTTCACCCTCAAACATGAGCGGCTAGACGCCAGTTCATTAGTTGGTTCACCCTCAAACATGAGCGGCTAGACGCCAGTTCATTAGTTGGTTCACCCTCAAACATGAGCGGCTAGACGCCAGTTCATTAGTTGGTTCACCCTCAAACATGAGCGGCTAGACGCCAGTTCATTAGTTGGTTCACCCTCAAACATGAGCGGCTAGACGCCAGTTCATTAGTTGGTTCACCCTCAAACATGAGCGGCTAGACGCCAGTTCATTAGTTGGTTCACCCTCAAACATGAGCGGCTAGACGCCAGTTCATTAGTTGGTTCACCCTCAAACATGAGCGGCTAGACGCCAGTTCATTAGTTGGTTCACCCTCAAACATGAGCGGCTAGACGCCAGTTCATTAGTTGGTTCACCCTCAAACATGAGCGGCTAGACGCCAGTTCATTAGTTGGTTCACCCTCAAACATGAGCGGCTAGACGCCAGTTCATTAGTTGGTTCACCCTCAAACATGAGCGGCTAGACGCCAGTTCATTAGTTGGTTCACCCTCAAACATGAGCGGCTAGACGCCAGTTCATTAGTTGGTTCACCCTCAAACATGAGCGGCTAGACGCCAGTTCATTAGTTGGTTCACCCTCAAACATGAGCGGCTAGACGCCAGTTCATTAGTTGGTTCACCCTCAAACATGAGCGGCTAGACGCCAGTTCATTAGTTGGTTCACCCTCAAACATGAGCGGCTAGACGCCAGTTCATTAGTTGGTTCACCCTCAAACATGAGCGGCTAGACGCCAGTTCATTAGTTGGTTCACCCTCAAACATGAGCGGCTAGACGCCAGTTCATTAGTTGGTTCACCCTCAAACATGAGCGGCTAGACGCCAGTTCATTAGTTGGTTCACCCTCAAACATGAGCGGCTAGACGCCAGTTCATTCGTTGGTTCATAAACATGAGAGTCTAGTTACTGTGCAGACTTATATAAGAAAAAATTGTGATTAGACGCCAGTTCATTAGTTGGTTCACCCTCAAACATGAGCGGCTAGACGCCAGTTCATTCGTTGGTCTAAACATGAAGAAAAAAGACCAATTTCAGACGACCATTTGAACAAAAACTCTGAACGGACCCACTGTTCTTCATCCCCAGCAACCAACAGTGTCTAATCAACTTCCTCCATCTTGCTCTCCTCAGCACCTTCTTCCTCCAAAGCAGGCATTTCAGCATCATCACCGGTTTCTTCCTCGTCAATGCTCAGACTCCCAATTTCAGATTCTTTGAAAAGGCTTCATAGAATTTGTTGTAGTCCTCCTTGTTCTCTGCAATCTCGTTGAACATCTCAATGCATTTCTTGACAAGATTCTTCCTGATGACCTTAAGAATTTTGTTCTGCTGGAGCATTTCACGAGAGATGTTGAGTGGCAAGTCATCAGAGTCCACAACACCCTTGACAAATCCAAGCCACTCGGGAATTAGCTCTTCACAGTTGTCCATGATGAACACCCTCCTGACATACAACTTAATGTTGTTCATCTTCTTACGGGTGTCAAACAGATCAAACGGAGCCCTCTTAGGCACAAAGAGGATCGCCTTGAACTCAAGCTGTCCTTCAACAGAGAAGTGCTTCACTGCTAGATGGTCCTCCCAGTCATTGGTCAAGCTCTTGTAGAAAGAAGCATATTCGTCCTTAGTAATCTCCTCTGGTTTGCGCAACCAGATTGGTTTCTGCTTATTGATGAGCTCCCATTCGTGGGAAACCTCCTTGATCTTTTTCTTCTTGCCTTTCTCTTTTTCTCTCTCTTCATCAACTTCCTCAATGTCGCCTTCCTCTTCTTTTTTAGGCTCATCATCTTCATCATCACTGATCTCCTTCTCAGTTGTTTTCTCGGTCCACAGATAGATCGGATAGCTAATGAACTCAGAGTGCTTTTTCACCAAATCCTTGACAGATTTGTCGTTCTTGTCAGCCTCGGCTCTCTTCCTAAGCTCCTCCATGATGGGATTGTCAGGGTTGATCTCCATAGTCTTCTTGCTAGACATGTAAGAACCCATGGTGGTGTCTCTTAGAGCTTGTGCCTTCATAATCCTCTCCATGTTAGCCGTCCATCCATACTCCCCAGTCACCAAACAGCAAGGAGAGTCCACAATCCTATCAGAAACCACAACTTTCTCCACCTTGTCGCCCAATATGTCCTTCATTGTCTTGCACAGATTCTCAAAAGACTTCTTTTTCTCCTCCCTCTTCTGCTTCTCTTCCTCTGTTTCGTCATCAAGCTTCAACCCTTCCTTTGTTGCAGACACAAGCTTCTTCCCATCATACTCCTTCAATTGCCCAACCGAATACTCATCAATAGCGTCCACCATGAACAGAACTTCATAACCTTTCTTCTTGAGTTTCTCCAAGAATGGAGAGTTCTCAACAGCTTTTTTGCTCTCACCGGTGATGTAATAGATGTCCTTTTGACCTTCCTTCATTCTGGTAACATAGTCCTTCAGGCTGGTCAATTCATCACCACTCTTTGTTGAATGGTACCTGAGCAAATCAGCCAGCTTGGCCCTGTTCTGGCTATCCTCATGGACTCCCAATTTCAGATTCTTTGAAAAGGCTTCATAGAATTTGTTGTAGTCCTCCTTGTTCTCTGCAATCTCGTTGAACATCTCAATGCATTTCTTGACAAGATTCTTCCTGATGACCTTAAGAATTTTGTTCTGCTGGAGCATTTCACGAGAGATGTTGAGTGGCAAGTCATCAGAGTCCACAACACCCTTGACAAATCCAAGCCACTCGGGAATTAGCTCTTCACAGTTGTCCATGATGAACACCCTCCTGACATACAACTTAATGTTGTTCATCTTCTTACGGGTGTCAAACAGATCAAACGGAGCCCTCTTAGGCACAAAGAGGATCGCCTTGAACTCAAGCTGTCCTTCAACAGAGAAGTGCTTCACTGCTAGATGGTCCTCCCAGTCATTGGTCAAGCTCTTGTAGAAAGAAGCATATTCGTCCTTAGTAATCTCCTCTGGTTTGCGCAACCAGATTGGTTTCTGCTTATTGATGAGCTCCCATTCGTGGGAAACCTCCTTGATCTTTTTCTTCTTGCCTTTCTCTTTTTCTCTCTCTTCATCAACTTCCTCAATGTCGCCTTCCTCTTCTTTTTTAGGCTCATCATCTTCATCATCACTGATCTCCTTCTCAGTTGTTTTCTCGGTCCACAGATAGATCGGATAGCTAATGAACTCAGAGTGCTTTTTCACCAAATCCTTGATTCTCCTTTCCTCAAGGTACTCCATCTGATCCTCTTTGAGGTACAAGGTGATCTTGGTTCCCCTGCCAAGCTGCTCACCTTCAGTATCCCTAGTAACCGTAAATGAACCACCAGCTTGAGACTCCCAAATGTACTGCTCATCATCATTATGTTTCGTAGTGACAATGACTTTCTCAGCAACCAAATAAGCAGAATAGAAACCAACACCAAACTGCCCAATCATGCTCACATCAGCCCCAGCCTGGAGTGCCTCCATGAATTCCTTTGTTCCAGACCTCGCAATTGTTCCCAGATTGTTCACCAAATCTACAATCAGACATAACAATAACACGATTAGACTCCAGTGATAGATCACTTCCCATTACTAACAAAATTCTAATAACAAATCCCCTTAGATAAGACCCCTTGCAGCCACAACATCACCAAACTAACTGCAGTAAATCACATATGCTCTGTCTAACCTACTTTTTTTTTATTTTCTAAGCTTAAAATTGTGATTAACATGACAAAAAAACAGATAAAAACGAAGCTAAAATTCACAATTTCAAGCACGCACTCATGTACTAATATACTCCAACTAAATAGTTTTGACTCTATTATAGATTAGTCTACACTAACCCAACTTAAACATATAACTCTAACTAGAAAAAATCATAACTAGAAAAAATCAATATAAATACCAGAATCTTATGTTCCTTCATCATAATTCATACAAAACTCGCAAATATAGCTACAGCCTACATGCCTATAATTAACTGCTAACAAAAATCCGTACAACTGATACATTGATAGCAATATTTTAAAATTTTATAAATTCCTTCATAACTAGAAAAAATATCAATATAAATCACAGCAGAGACAAGACTATATGTTCCTTAGTAATTCATACAAAACTCGCAGATATACACATGCCTATAATTAACTGCTAACAAATTCCATATGACCAACATATTGATAGCAATAATTTTTTATATATATTCTATATTTCCTTCATAACCAGGAAAAAATCAATATATAAATTAATAGCTATGTTTTACAATTAAAAAAAAACCTAAAATCATAACGAATAGTATCAAACTTATGAATTATAGTACAAATTATGGCATGCATGTTTATATAAGCTGACAGTATTATCAAATCAATACATATAACATATAATACATATATGATACATAAATAGATAGAGAAGAATTTTATATACCTGCTTTAGTCATTCCAACACCGCTATCGATGATTGATAAAGTTTTGTTAACCTTATCAGGAACAATCCTAATGAAGAGCTCCGGTTGCGCATCGAGTTTGCTCTTATCAGTCAAGCTTTCGAACCGGATTTTATCCAACGCATCTGAAGAATTGCTAATCAATTCACGAAGGAAAATCTCCTTGTTGCTGTAGAAAGTGTTGATGATTAGACTCAACAACTGATTGATTTCAGCCTGGAATGCAAACGTCTCTGCATCTGCCATCTGTACTTCCGCCATTCAATTAACCAACGATTTTATTTTTTTAATCAAAGATTGATTGAGACTTTTATAATGTGTGTGTGAATTGTAGAGAGAGAATGTGCGAATTTCAATTTTTCGATGAAGGGAGAGATGAATTTGGGTGGGATTTATATGGAGAAGGTGGTGGTGATTCTAGGTGCTTCTACGGGGCAATAGGTTCGGAGTGTGGTTCAGGACTGTTCTGGATGCTTCCGTGCCCCTTCTCGAGTTGTTTCTATAATGTTCAGTCCTAATACGATGTCGTTTCGTTTTAATTGAAAGGCTTTTGGTAAAAATTTACCACCCGGCCCAGCCCAGCCCAAAGGCAGCCAATTAAACAACATATTTGTTATCAAATCTATAATCCCTTGTTATAAAACAAACACAGCCCCCTCCTTACTTAATTAAGATTTTGAAATACCCAATTTACCCTCACAAATTCAACTTATTTCTCAGCCATCCATTAAATGTACCCAAAATACCCCTAACAATTTCAATCCACACAAATCTACCGTTAAACCCTAATCTAATTATCTATCTATACTTATATTATAAAACAAATCTAATTTTGTTGAATTTTAAGTTTCAACATTCAACAATTCATCAAAACGACATTACATTAATAACCTACACTGCTCGCCGCCGCCGCCGCCATCACCACTAATCGCCACCGCCACCACCACCAATTGCCGTCGCCAACACCGTTGCCGCCGCCCGCCACCACCCATTACCGCCACCACCATCGCCGCTATTACATTGCTACCGCCACATCGTGCGGGTACCCCTGAAGGAAAAAATGCTCTTTAACCTATATACTAAAAACCAACTGCTTTTTTACAAGACTTTATGCACATTGTACAAGTTACATGACTTTCGGCATAATGTACAACATTATTGACTTTTTGGATCTGAACCAGATATTATCCCAATTACTCTGTACAATACACACACTCTTTTCTCATCTTTTTCTTTTTTGCCTTTCTCTTCATCATTCTTCATAGATTACCAAGTTTTCATCATCTTTTCTTTTTTGCCTTTCTCTGTATGTTACCTTTTCCGGTCGTCCATTCAATGTGATTGTAGCTTCCCGTTGCATTTTCCATCACGGCACCATCCCGTTGGATTTTCGGTCATCCCCGCCGCATAGGACGAACCACGGCTGGTGACCATCATTTGTGACAACCACCGAAGCACCTACCAGTATCTTTTCCTCCATTCTTCTGCAGCAAGAACAATCACTTTGCAACAAAGTTAATTGTTTGACAGGTCTTCATGATCTGCCGTTACGACGATGCGTTTGCTTCGATGAACAACCTCCTCCGCCATACGGCCCATACATCTACATCTACATCTATCTAAATCTATATTGCTTTAAAACTCGCATTTAATTGAAAAAATTTGGATTTAAATGTAAAAAGCTTTTGATATGAGAACAAAATTAGGAGGGAGATAATTGTCAAGAAAAATAGTGTTTGTTAAAGATTAAAGCTATGGTGAGATTGGAATGTGTGTAGGGAAATTATACTCTTTTGTATCAGTTTTTTGAGATATAGAAACCACCGATGTAAAATTGTAATGTATGGATGAGTTGTAACTTTGAGGATGTAATCTTAGCCGTTAATTCAAAAGTGAATTTCAAACGTACATCTGTATTGTGAAAGTCAAATTACTCCATGTGTAAAACTTTGCAAGTGCATGGATACGAGTCATACAAATGTTATGTAAAACATGCAGTACCTATCTTAGGTAAAGCAGGGGGATTATGTAAAATTCAGAGGGGGTTTATGTAAAATTCAGGGGGCTATGTATGTTTATCAAAAATCAAAGGTTTAATTTGTAACTTTTTTTAAAGTGGCAGTACGGAATCATTTTCCCTTATATTATTTATTTATAAATTTAAGCTCTTTATAATATTTATAAGTTTAAGCTCTACCCAATTTACAAAAGTAAAGAAAACCCGTGCTATTGTGACCACAAGCTTAAACTAATTTTATAATTTGAAAAAAAGTTAACTTAGGCAACAACAAATCAAAAACGACGAAAACAAACATATCGTATTTTTAAAAAATTGGTCTATGTTTAAATTACTTTCTTTGTACTATTTTTTAAGAGTTTTGAGACTCAAAACCGTTTATGATTACATATGAGGGAGTTTGAGACGCAGATAATTTTATCCGTTTTTAACACAGTGGGTAATGCAACTACGATTTGGCTTAAAAAGTTATATAATAGTTACATTGCGTTACGTATGTATCAGTGACATAACATTTTTACTACAGAAATGTTTTAATGGCATTAGCTAACATTATAGTTAATTTTCCCCGGACAACGTCGGGGAAATATATCTAGTATATATACTAAAAACCAATATACTATGTACAAGCCTTTTAAGCATGAAAGGTACAAGCTATTAAAGCACATACTAATTTTAACTAAATTTCATTTTAACCCCTTAAACTTTAAACAATATTCATTTTAACCCCCTAAAATTTCTATTTTTTAACTTTTATCCCACATCAAATTTTTCGTTTTCATTTCCATGACACTAAACTTTTATGTTCTCATGTTTTCATCAAACAACTTTCACACAGTTACGGTTTTACTTTTAAACATTTGATCTTTGATTATTTTCATCCGTCTTTTTATACATATAGCGTTTTCATTATACAATTATTTTTTATCATCGTTACTTCTTGCGTTCATGTTACATTTAAAACATTAATATAGTTATTGTTATGTTTTTATACATCTTAATATTCTTTTACATTTTTTTTATTGCATTGCTACATGTTTAGTTTTTTTTTTAATGAAAGTTTTCATCTTTTAACTTTTACCCCATATCAAAGTTTTCGTTTTCATTTTTATTGACACTAAACTTTTGGGTTCTCAGGTTTTCATCATACAACTTGCACATAGTTATAGTTTTACTTTTAAAGACTTGGTTTTATGAATCGATGTTTTTGATTTACCACATATAACACATTTATAACATATTGAGAATAATCATATAACACATTGGCCTCCAAATCAATTTATAGATACAATAAATGTATTTGATTATGGGTGCGTTTAGTTAGTGAAAACACTTCTTGTTTTTCAAGAAAACATAGAAAACAGAAAATTCGTTTAAATCATAGTTTTCAAAAAATGTTTTCCATAAAAACAGAAAACATTGTTTTCGACATTTTTTATAGGAAATTAGAACACACTTTTTTATTGTTTTATACTTTTCATTTTCCATTTTCCAAATTTTGAAAAACCTCAAATTGTTTTCCATTTTCTAGTTTTGTTTTCAAAATTTTCATTTGTTTTATAGAGATGGAAAACTCATTTCATTTTTCTAAAAAAATAAAAATGGAAAGTTAGAAAACATTTTTCACAACTAAACACCCCTATACTTTTAAGAGACTTTCCTAATTGCGATAGTGTTAGTAAGTATTTGGGGATAAGTTGAGCATATTAAAAACCTTTTGTTAATTGATGAACAAAGTTTATCTACTGTCGTTTAATACTTTTGGTTCTGATATATATGGCTAACTGGAAGACCATTTCTTAAAAAAAAAAATTCACATCAACCTAAAATAAGTCTTGGCTCTAAATTGTACGCATTAGACGATTTTTAGATGAATACACAATTTTTTTTGCATATATTACACCTTAAATAATCAATATACCAGCAAATTAATCGCTTCATTTGTATGTATGTTAAATAGTACTAAAAAAACCTATAGTTAATAAGTTATTAATTAATACTAGCGGTGGCGGCACTGCGGTGGTGATGCGTGGCGGTGGTGACTGATGGTGGTGACGACGAGTAGAGTAGGCTATTGATGTAAATGTAATTAATATAATGGTTAGTATAGCTATTTTAAAAGTTGAGGGACTGATGGTGTATTTATTTCATTTAGGCTGGAGGTGTATTGTATTTAGAATGTGTTGTTTTAATAAAGGGTATTTTGACATTTCACCCCCTGTAACTTTCAACAGGGGGTCTATTTTTTTTTAATAAGGAGTATAGAATAAATAGTACTAAAATGTATGTTACATTAAAAACTTAGATTTAAACTAACAAAATGATATAATGTCATGTTGAACAATTTCACAATCTGATCAACAGATCAATAATAATCACCCAAATATAAAGGGCAGTCGGCCCGATTAACAGTTTTATTATTATTAGTTTATGAGAGATTATTACAAAACAAGTGATATCTAGATGATATCACTTTATTACAGATCAAAGCAATCGATATAATCGATATAAACAAGAGAGAACCACAAAATGAATAGAAAGAAAAGTATGAGTGTTTTCCCTAGATCTGGAGAAAACAAGGTATTTATATCCTTGTTTATTTATGTTTCATAAACAACCTTCAGCTTTGCAATGTCTTCAATAATAACCTTGAACTTTACTTGAAATAGCAAATGCAGTCCTTCTGTCTTCAATCTTTATATCTTCAGTCCCTTAACTTTCATTCTTCTATCTTCTAAACCCTGCACAATTCTTACAAGTGTGTAAGTGTATAAAAATTTATGAATGTTCCAATTAAACTTGATAAAAATGTATCATTTTAACATCCCCCTTCCAGCTTAACTTGGAACATATTTACTAAACCAAGATCATCACAGAATTGCTTATAAGGTTGACCACCCAAACTTTTGGTGAAAATGTCAGCAGTATTGTTCTTTGAATCAATTTTCACAATTTTGATAATACCAGCACAAACCTTTTCTCTGACCAAATGCAAATCAATCTCAAGATGTTTAGTTCTCTCATGAAAAACTGGATTTGCAGCAATTAAAATTGCAGACTTATTGTGACAATATACATTGATAGGAAGACTAAACTTGACATTTAAATCAGAGAGAAGGTTCTTAATCCACAAAATCTCACAAGTGACTGAAGCCATGGCCCTATATTCAGCTTCAGCTGAGGACCTGGCTACAGTTAACTGCTTTTTACTTTTCCAAGAAATCAAACAATTGCCAAGATAGACACAAAAACCAGTTACAGACCTCCTGGAAGTAAGACATCTTCCCCAATCAGAGTCAACATAAGCACACAAGTCCAGATTCTTACCTTTAGAAAACTGTAGTCCTTTACCAGGAGCAGTTTTCAAATATCTAAGAACTCTAAAAGCAAGTTTTAGATGTTCTTCAGTGGGAGCATGCATAAATTGACTCAATGCATGGACATAATAACTAATGCCAGGTCTGGTCAGGGTTAAGTATATAAGCTTACCAATTAGCTTTTGATATACACCAATGTTGCTCAACTATTTAGAATTAGAATCTGGTCTAGAAATAGATAAATTCATCTCCATAGGAGTTTTTGCAGGCTTACAACCAAGTAAACCAAATTCATTAAGAAGCTCCAAACAGTACTTTCTTTGAGATAAGTAAAGACCATTCTCATTTTCTAAGACTTCAATACCCAAAAAAATATCTCAACTTTTCAAGATCTTTTATAAGAAACTTGGTTTTAAACAAACTTTTAACTTTTTCAATTTCATTCACATCATTTCCAGTAATTACAATGTCATCTACATAGACTAGTAAAGCAAGAAAAGTTTCACCTTTGGTTAAAGTATACAAAGAGTAGTCACATTTACTTTGCACAAAACCAAATTCAAATAAAGCATTAGATAACTTGGCATTCCACTGCCTTGGTGCCTGTTTCAAACCATATAAAGATTTCACAAGTTTGCAAACTTTATTATTACCATTAGCCAAATTATAACTGATGTGCTAAATCGAGTTTAAAAATTAAAACTAGAAATACCTCGAAACTCACTACTACACACTATCGGGCAGTGGACCCGATCGTTTGCAATATAGTTACAAAGTAAGTCCAGGTTCGTTCACGGGGATTGGTTTGAATCAATTGTCTAATGGAGTAGTTTGGAAAACAGGGTGGAACACTTTGAATCACACTTTGGCAATTAAAGTAAAATAACTTTAAAGACAAAAACGCGTAAAAGTAAAGGTAAAGCTTCAAACAATAATAGTAAAGATCATCCACCTTGACTTCGCTAGACTTCAAACATGATTGCATCAATTAAGACCAACTTCATTTAGAGTTGACAAGATAATCGTGAAAGGATAAAATGCTCGCGTGGTACCACCAACCGCTCACAAATCACCCAAACACCTAAATTGCTAGTTTAATTACCCAAGCCGGTACCACCAATGCCTAGACAACCTTACCAACAATTAGTTTGATTGACTTTCAAATTACCAATTGTGCCTATGTGAAAATAACGTGGTACCACCAACCGTTACAAAACACGTTGACAAAATGATTCCTTTTATTAAAATGACATTCACTATTATACCATGAACTAGTGATAATTGCTCATAGACAAGCAACCGTTTGAAAATCACATATGTATTCAACTAGTACCACTAACGAAAAACACACATGCCACCAATATCATAATAATAACATAAAGGAATTAAATCATCAAGATCTCGACACAATGATAATTGAAATCAACTCTTTGAATTAAAACATATAGCAATCACATCATTCGTCTAGTTTCATCAAGGTGGATGATTGAAGGATTAGCCACTCATGATTAAATTGAAATAACAATCAAAATAAAGGAAGAACATGATGTACCAATCGTTTGAGAAATAGAAATTGCAAGACGATAAAATAGATACGATCTAAGTGGGTGCACGTGAATCTTCAATGAATCGGAAGATGATGAAATCTTGAGTTGATCCTTGAAGGTGTTCCTTGAAGTGCAGCTCTTAGAAAGAAGACTTGATAAATTGGGGATTAGGTTATGTAAACTATTTATACCCCCTTCATTCTGATGCAAATGATCGGTCAAAGCCTTGCCTACCCGTGTCAACACTGCGTCGCAGTGGCTAGTGGAGGCCCAACTGCGGCGCAGCCATATATTACTGGGTTGCAGCCACGCTTTTCAATCCACTGACTGCGGCGCAGTGGCTAGGTGTGGTTGCCACTGCGTCGCAGTACAATATTACTGGACTGGTAGTGCCTTACAACATAGATGACTGCGGCGCAGTGGACTTGTTCACCACCACTGCGTCGCAGTATAAAAGTACTGAACCGAAGGCCACACATCAACTTATGAATACTTGCATATTTTCTATCTCTTTTCACCTTAACAACTCTCGAACTCTCCAATCAACTTCATGGCCTCAAAATTACTCGAAATTGCACCAAACGGAAACGTCACCTGTTTAGAACCTGAAACCACTAACAAAACCCATAAACGCGCCAAATGCCAGCAAAATCGACTAAAAACATATAATAAAAAGGCCAATAACGAAGTGGGCGATGGGTATAAATTGGTCACATCAATAACCTTCAGGTAAAGTCATATACACATCTTCTTCTAAGTCACCATAAAGGAATGCATTATTTACTCTTTCACTATACCCTTTAGCAACAAGTCTAGCTTTATATCTTTCTATTTCTCCTGTTGACTTGTATTTAATCTTAAAAATCCATTTACAACCTATAGGTTCTCTCCCTTCTGGGAGATCAGTAATAACCCAAGTGTTATTTCTATGCAAGGCTTCCATTTCATTATTCATGGCTTGCACCCAATTTAAATCTTTAGAAGCTTCATAAAAGTTTCTAGGTTCTACACTTTTATTTAAATTTGTTAGAAAACAAACATGATCAGAAGATATTTCAGAATAACCAACAAATCTTTCAATTCCATATTTAACTTTGCCTTCTACAATATAGTCACCAAACTTTTTAGGCATATAAGACACTCTTTTAAGATTAGCAGGTTCATTATGAGCATTATCATCAACAAACACATTGCCCTAAAGAATATTATCATTATCATCACTTGTATGTGTTGCACTAGATCCCTCCACTGTGGTAGATTGAGAGGATTGATCATTAGAATGATCATCACTTCTCATACTTCCAGACAAGTGTGGATCATGACCCTCACATACAACACTAGGTTCCCTCTCATCATCATTGGGACTTAGGTGTTCTTGTTGTTGATTATGCTCAAAAAATAAAGAATCAAAGAAGTTAAGATGATTAATATCATCTTGATTTTCTAAAACAGTTTTAGATTTCATTTTAAAAGGAAAAACAGTTTCATAAAATTTTACATCTCTTGAAAACAAAACAGTTTTAGATTTCATTTTAAAAGGAAAAACAGTTTCATAAAATTTTACATCTCTTGAAAACAAAACAGTTTTATCCTCAAGTTTAAAAAGCTTATAACCTTTTTCTCATTTGAATATCCAATAAAAACACATCTTTCAGCTCTACTAGCAAACTTATCACTATTATTCAAAACTGTAGCATAACACAAACAGCCAAAACACCTTAAATGAGAGAGAGAAGGAGAAACACCAAACACAAAATCATAAGGTGATTTACCACCTAAAAACAGAAGAGGGAGTCCTGTTAATCAAATAAGTAGCAGTAAGTATGCATTCAGTCCACATATTCAGAGGTAATCCCCCTTGAAACATAAGAGATCTAGCAACATTTAAAAGATGTCTATGTTTCCTTTCTGCTATTCCATTTTGTTGAGGACTGTATGCAACAGAGGTTTGATGTATAATACCCTTGTTAGAACAGAAATCTCTCATTAAATTGTTTACAAATTCAGTTCCATTATCTGTTCTAAAAATTTTAACTTTCTTTTCAAATTGAGTTTCAATCATATTTGTAAAGGTTACAATATTTTGAAATACCTCAGTTTTGGTTTTGATCAAAAAAGTCCATACAGCCCTTGAAAAATTATCAACAATAGTAAGGAAATATTTATATCCTTCTCTACTTTGAATTCTATTAAGGACCCAAAGATCTAAATGAACAAGATCACCAAGACAAGAAGACTTGTGATCACTTAAAGGGAAAGGTTCCCTAGTTTGTTTTGCCTTATGGCAAATATCACATGGATCAGTATGCAACTTAGAATCAAGTTTAAGATTATCTGTTCTAAAAATTTTAACTTTCTTTTCAAATTGAGTTTCAATCATATTTGTAAAGGTTACAATATTTTGAAATACCTCAGTTTTGGTTTTGATCAAAAAAGTCCATACAGCCCTTGAAAAATTATCAACAATAGTAAGGAAATATTTATATCCTTCTCTACTTTGAATTCTATTAAGGACCCAAAGATCTAAATGAACAAGATCACCAAGACAAGAAGACTTGTGATCACTTAAAGGGAAATGTTCCCTAGTTTGTTTTGCCTTATGGCAAATATCACAAGGAGCAGTATGCAACTTAGAATCAAGTTTAAGATTATCTTTAAGAACATTTAGAACTTGATCAGAAGGATGACCAAGTCTACTGTGCCATAATTGACTTGAAACATAGCATTTAAACAAACAGTTATTAGACACACCTTGCACATTATCACATTGATCATCAATAATATATAATCCACCTTGTTCACTACCAGTCCAAAGAGTTGTCTTGGTTTTTAAGTCCTGAATGTAACATTTATGATCATCAAAACCAATAAACATTTTACTATCTTTAGCTAATTTATGAACAGAAAGCAAGCTCACATTATATTCAGGAACAGAAGTACATCATATAACATGACATTTCTATTTAAAGCAAGATTTCCAATTTTAACAATTTTTGCTATAGTCCCATTAGTATGACCAACAATCATATTAAGATCAAAAACATCAATACAATTAATCATATTGTTTGCAGAATTAGTCATATGTTGGTTAGCCCCTGAATCAGTTATCCATCCCAAACTTTTATTAGACTTAGACAAACTAGAATTTGCACAAAAAAATTTATCAAAATTTTGATTAAAAATTCTGCTATTATTTGCAAAAGTACATGCCATATTAGCGTGATTTCCCATAACAACAGTTTTCTCATTTTCCTCAATTAGATTCATAAGTCTCATCAATTGATCATTAGTAAGAGAAACAGGATTAGAAGCATTATTAGCAGACAAAGAAGGAGAACTCATAGAACCAGAACCATTACCCTTAACAGAACTTGCATTATTATTTTGAATTTTTTTTGTAAAAACTTGTGACAGTCCACAATTTGCAATACTTATATTTAATTAACTAGACAAGAAAGTAAAGAATATAAAGTTAAGAACAAGAACAAGAGTAAAGTTCAAATACAAGAATCTATGCAAGTCTAATCATATGTATCATTGATTTAAACAGTGAATACATGGTCGATATTACAACTTGTCTTACAAGAAAATAAATGAACATATAATTGTTAAGTTTAGACTAACTAGAAACTTAAACAATTTACAAGAGAGAAATATAAGTGACACACACTTGTGGTGACAAACACAAAGTGTTTTTGTTGCGGCTGTGTTGCCTTTTATAGGGGAGGAATTAGGGCAACACAACCTTAACTTGATAGTGATGGATGGTGGTTGTCGAAATCTTATTGGCTTGAAGTACTTGAAACCAGGAGCCTTTGTCTTCTTTACCAAATCGGGTATGAGAGAGAAAACCCTTCCTTTGGTCCCAACTGCATCTTTTCCATACATAGTAAAATACAGTTGGAACAACCACCATGTGACTCTTGTCTTCTTCTAATTTGAATTCTTCCCGCCTTGACTTACAATTTGGAGAAGACCCATCCGCTGAACAAGAGTCACTGGACTTCGCTGCTATGTTGCTGATGCGTTCCATCAGCGACCAAGTCTGGTCAGCGAATCCTTGACTCAACAATCTCCCCTATTCGCTGAGGAGACTTGCTGAGTAAATTATACTTAGAAAAAATTTACACAAGTGATGAAAAATGTCTTATATTTCACAGTAGAATGTTACATGCTGACAAACAAACATAAACTACTCTATTATACTTGTCGCCTAGCTAAATCTTCCCAGACATCTTCATTCTTGATGATCCTCAGCGAGGGATCAGCTTGTCGATGTGGCAGCAGCAACTCATGATCAAGTATGTCAATGAAGGCTCTGTTGTTAGTGGTGTCAACACACCTTCTTCTTATAGCCAGTAAAAACCCAACAGATGCCTTCCCAATTTCACTTACTCTGAAGAAGAGTTGTTGATTTTGAAAGTTTGTATAGAACATACCAAATGGTTCTTCAATTACTAGTCCTTCTTGAAACACAACCCGTGGGGGTAGTCTTGTGTCCAAGGTAGCATCTCCAGAGATAGGAGGGAGATCTATATGAACCATCTGGTCGTCTCTCTTTCTCTTCAGAGTAGTTTTCTTCCTTGCTGCTGAAGGTTGTGCTTGAGGACGACTAGCTGAGCAGGCTTCAAAGTAATTTTTGATTACTGGCAGTTGAGTCTTCAGCCTTCTTTCAAATTCCCTTGCCTTGGTGAAATAGCCATGGATCAAATCTTTGATGGGAGAGTAGCTGGGGGCAGTTTTGTCCTTTATCAGCATGTAGACTACAACCATTCAGTAGCCCCCAGATGTGGTCTCTGAACATTCTGCACATGCGAGATATGACCATCATCCCTCTGAATTTTTACATTTGTCTCCTTTCCTTCCTTGGCTAAGTTCACACTTACATAAACTATCTTTTGAGGCAAGGTTCTCCTCCACATATTTCTGATGAACTTCTGTTTCTCCTCATCAAGTTTGCCCTACTTCTCTAGCAGTCTTGCTTCTACATCAGCATGTTTCTTTTGGTAGACTGCTAGATGTCCAGAGGTTTCTAGCATCAGAAGTTCTTCAGCATCAAACTCTTTTCTTTCTTGTTGAACCAGCTGCTTGATGTATTCATAACTCTTTCTCTCTTCTTCTTCCTTCTCCTTCTTTCTTCTTTCCAATTCATCAACAACTTCTTCTTGTGTTTTCCCATCAGCTGCTAAAGAGAGAACATCAAGAATGGGATGAGCAGCTGATGAAGGACCTTCTTTACTTGCTGGATGAGTAGAAGAAGGTTTCATGAAGGCAGTCGAGGGAATTGACTGTACTTGTTTTCTTTGAGCATCAGTCATAGGAGTTATTACTGCTTGAGTGAGGTATTGTCTATGGAAAACTGGCAGCATTTCCTTCGACCTATTAGTGGCCATTTCAGCAGCCATACCAGCTTCCCATGCTTCCTTGATTACTTTGGGGTCATTGGGGTCAACATGCTCCCCCTGAGCAATAGCCAGTACCCCTTGAGCTGGTTGCTCCCCCTCAACACCAGCAGGGACTTCTTCATTTATCACATGTCCTTCCCAAGTGCCAGCATTCTCTTTTTCTTGTTCAGTGACCTCCTTTTCACCAGCAGGAGTCACTTCAGTTTCAGTCACTTCACTTTCTTTTTCAGTGGGAACTACTTCCCTTTCCTTCTCTTTTTCAATTTCCATTTCAGTTTCGGCTGTCACTACCACCATGGCCCTTTCAGTATTTTCAGTAGTCATTATTGCATCAGTAGTGGTAGTGACATCATCAGCAGCAGCTTCAACAACTTTCTCCCCCTTGGAAGTTGCCTTATCATCAGCAACTTCCACTTCATCCTTGTCCTTGTCAGCAACTCGACCAACAAGCTGCTGAAGCAAGGTCTTGACCTCTCCCAACTCCTTCTCCATTCTTTCATGCCTTTGCCTATCAAGTTCCATAAAGGAGGCATAAGGCTTTGGGAGGTCAGCAATCTTCTTTTCAAGTGAGTTGACTGCATTTGCTTGTTTGTCAAGTTGCTCAGCAAGAGGAGCAACAAGATCATGAAGGGTTTTAACTTCAGAAGCAGCTGCTGTACTAGCAGAAGCAGCTCTTCTGGCAGCATAAGTAGAGGAGCTGACAGCCTTCTGAATGGTAGTGGCTTTAGCCTTGAGGAGCTGCTGATCTTTGTTAAGGACATTCTGAGCTAACAAGTATGCTCGAGTTTGATTCTTAGCTAAGGTTTCAGATTTGTCCTTAATTGTTTCAATATCTCTGCTATTGTCTGCTTGTTTCTGGTACCAGCTGGTCAGAGTTTTCACCAACTGATCATCTTCTTTATCTTTGATGTTGACCAGCTGTTCAGCAGCTTTTGTAAGATCAGCAAGTCCCTTTTCAACCCTTTCTAGTCTTTCACTGGCTGATAATGGGATTTGAACAGGAATGAGTCATTCCTCACCACTTGTTGATTCTGTAGCAACATGGACTTGAGCAATTGTGTCAGTTTCAGTGTCCATGGGTGCCACCACATCAAAGTCATCAGCATTTAATCCCTCCAAATCATACTCATCATCTTCAGTGGATTCACCATTTTCCACATCTTCCATCTCTACAACATCGTCAATTGTTTCAACATTTTCACTAGAGATTACTACAACATCCCCAGCACCTGTATTTCCTTCAACATTGTCATCATGGAAAAAGCTTTCAGAGGCATCTTTGTCTCCTTCAACATCACTTACTTTAAACCTATCATCAATACTTTCAACATTTAGATCGCCACCACTCACATTCTCACCAGCAACCGTATTTTCACCAGCATTTACCACCTCATTATCACCAGTAACCATCATCTCGTCATTATCATTTTCATCACCATCATCTCCACCTTCATAGTCACATAAAGCGTCCAGTGCCCCACAATCGTCAGTGAACATTGTGGTTGTGGCAACACTGGCAGCAACTGAATGTGTTTCAGTCCCTACCGAAACAGTTTATGAAACAGAGAAATTTAAAGGGTTTGGAGATATGGGTGTCTTTGGTTCAGTGTGTTGTAGCACCAAACCATCATCGGCCGTAGAATGTGTTGTCTCTAGCATCACCTGTGATCTGGCTGCTGACAACGACTCAGAGGGTTGAGAAGAAGAGGGAATTGTTTGTTCGGTGGACTCAACTCTAGAGGGCTGGGGTAACCCTTGATCTTCACCAACCTCTCCTACAGAAATTTGAGGTGGCTGCTTGTGAGGCCCTTTTGTCTCGTCAGCACCCTGTTTGGAGGATGCTGATGGGTTGGCTGGTTCACTAATGTCCTTGGGCTGTGAGGACTCCCTAACCTTAGTGCTTAAGCCCTTTGATACTCGTCGCTTCTGTTTTGGGACAGCAGCAGGAGGTAAAGTTGGAGTAGTTGTTTTGGACTTTGTCCTTTGCTTTTTTGTTGGCTTGGGAGCTTTGGAGGTTGCTGGGGGGTTTTCCAGCGAACCAGCTCCAGTAGTGTGTTCAGCAGAAGAGCCAGCAGCCACATGAGATTGTGACGCTGACCCACCAGCACTATCCTTTTTATAGATAGAGGGATAGGATGAGGATAATACCTGTTTCATTGCTGGAGAGAGATCAGCATACTTCTGATCAAATAATTCAGCATCACAAGCAGGTTGCTTGTATACTGAAAGGCCAATCCTTGGTGGTTTACACACGGTGGCACCAAACTGGTTGTACTTTTCCTTCAGCGCCTGTTTAAAGATCAGCGAGAGGAATCTGGTGAATGGAATTGTATGAGAGCGGTTGCTGGCTTGAACCTTTCCCTTCAAGTCTTCGAAGATGACTGAAGCAAAGTCAATAAACCTCCCATTTGCTTAAGCATGAATGATTTTCATGTTGGTCGCTGTTGCTTGATCATATGACCCAGAATTGCCTCCCAAGCACTGAATCACATGAGCGAACAACAGTCTCCATATACCAGGAAGATGTTTCTTGGTGGGGTTGCTGGGCACCGATAGAGGAGGCTCCTCATCAGTCCCATAACCAATGGAAGGCAACCATTCCTTCCATTGTTCAGCAGATGCTGGATCCACAAATGGTTTTTCCTTGGTTTAATCAGGAAGACCAAGAGCACTACGTATGATTTTTGGTGTGATGGTGATCGTGTGCTGCTTCTTCATCACAGTACCAGAGATAGCATCAATCCCTACTGGTAGTCACACGTCCACCAGAATTCCCTGAGAGATAGACATACATATCTTCAGGATCAAGATAAATAGCATTTTTGACTGGACATGCCTTGATAAAATCCAGCATTGGCTGATACCCTTTTATGCCCGAAGGCACTTCAAGCGAGCCAAGATAGTTATTTGATTTAATAGCTATCTTTTGGGGTTGGAAGGTGACTTTGGAAGATGAAGGAATGGTTTCAGGATTAAAGATCTTTGAGTGCATATAAAGGGGGACCTTTTTGAAGGCCTCTTGTGTAGCAAGGTCCTCGACATATAATTCAACAAGAGTTGATGATTCAGGTTGATCAGAGGATGGAGGATCTTGGCTTTGAGATTTTGGAGGATTTTCAGAGGGTTGTTGTTCAATGATTTGAGGTTTAGAAGATGAAGTCATTGATATGAGATATGAAGGAGAAGATGAACATTTAAGGAAAATGAGAGGATTTTAGAGATTTTGAGAGAGAATATGAATGTGAATAAGAATGTGAAAGAGAAATGAAAGAAAATGGAAGCGTAAAAGATGGAAACTGAAGAGATTTGGGTATATATGAGGTGTGGATGTGGGCCCCCACTTCTGCAAAAGTGAACCGTCAACACATTCTCTCTCATACGTAATAAATAAATACACGTATATAATTAATTAGAAACTGCAGGCAAAGGACATTTTTTGTGTAAAATAATTATAATATATGAATATTTATATATAAAAATACGTTATATGTACACATGTGAGTAACGTATACAAGTAGCTTGATGTGACAACTTGTACCACGATTTCAAAAGTACTCGAGTGGTTACGGCGTATACACTGTACAAGTTGCCCATTAGGGTGGAAATCGAGGTAACCATTTGAAATTCCAATAAAATATTATAATTAATGCTTGGTGGATATGCTTCCACATAAAAATAGTTAGAATGGAAGTATATCCGCTGAAGATTTTAGAAAAACTGGTTACCTTATTTAGAAAAAGAGGTTCAGTCAGCGACTTCACAACTAATATTGGTCGCTGACGACCAATAAATACAGTTTTTGGCAAACTGTCAGCCATCAACGGATTTGTTAAGTCTTTACCAGAGCCGTTTGCTGCTGGACTAGATGAAGACTTTAAGCTCTTCATTGCTTTTATTTTGCTTTTTCCCAAAGCAACAGGGACTAACGGATTTGATTAGTCTTTACCAAAGCCGTTTGCTGCTGGACTAGATAAAGACTTTAAGCTCTTCATTGCTTTTATTTTGCTTTTTCCCAAAGCAACAGGGACTAACGGATTTGATTAGTCTTTACCAGAGCCGTTTGCTGCTGGACTAGATGAAGACTTTAAGCTCTTCATTGCTTTTTAGTTCAGCGAGCAAGACACACTTAAACTCGCTGAAGAGGGTTTTGACTATGAGAGTCAGTTTTCAACTTACAAAGAGAGAAGTAAGTTGAATTTCAGCAAACATGACATGTCATGTCGCTGATTCACCATTCAGCATTCCCAACTTACTGACCAGATACTTGAATCTGGTTTCATCTAAGGGTTTAGTGAATATGTCAGCAAGTTGATCATCAGTGGGGATGAAGTAAATTTCAACATCCCCTTTCATGACATGGTCACGAATGAAGTGATACCTAATATCTATGTGCTTGGTCTTAGAATGCTGAACATGATTGTATGTGATAGCTATTGCACTTGTATTGTCACACATTATGGGAATCTTAGAAAAATCTAGGTCATAGTCAGCGAGTTGGTTTTTCATCCAGAGGACTTGTGCACAACAACTCGCTGCTGATACATACTCCGCTTCAGCAGTGGAGATGGACACTGTATGCTGTTTCTTACTAGACCAACTAGTCAGCTTCCCCCCAACAGTTGACATCCTCCACTGGTGCTTTTCCTATCTAACATGCAACCAGCATAGTCAGAGTCAGAGTATGCAACTAGGTCAAAAGAGGAGTCTTTGGGATACCAAAGACCCAGCGAGGGAGTACCCTTTAGATACTTAAAAATTCTTTTGACAGCAAGAAGATGAGATTCCCTAGGAGATGCTTGATACCTTGCACATAAGCAAGTAGCAAACATAATATCAGGACGACTCGCTGTTAGATACATCAGCGAGCCAATCATTCTCCGATAGTGAGTGGGGTTCACATGCTTACCATCGGGATCAGCATGGAGATTGTTTGGTGGAGACATAGGAGTGGCCTTAGGAGTGACATTGGACATATCAAACTTGGCCAGCATGTCTCGAATGTACTTCTCCTGATTAATGAAGATGCCATTAGGGAGCTGGCGTATTTGAAGACCAAGAAAGAAGGTCAGCTCACCTATCATGCTCATCTCAAAGTGAGAGGACATTAGTGAGCTGAACTTGGTACACAGTTTCTTGCTGGAGGAACCAAAGATGATGTCATCGACATAGATTTGAACATAGAGTACATCAGCACCTTTTCTATATATGAAGAGGGTGCTGTCGATGGATCCTCGCTGAAACTTATTAGAAAGAAGAAAGTCAGAAAGAGTGTCATACCAGGCCCTAGGAGCCTGTTTAAGACCATATAGTGCCTTATAAAGACGATAGACATGGTGTGGCTTGGCTGGATCCTCAAAACCAGGTGGCTGCTTAACATAAACTTCCTCATCGAGTTTTCCATTTAGGAAAGCACTCTTTACATCCATTTGATATACAGTGAAGTTTTTGTAAGCAACATGTGCCAAAAATAAGCGAATTGCTTCTAGTCGGGCCACTGGTGCAAATGTTTCATCATAATCGACACCTTCTTCTTGAAGATATCCTTGTGCAACCAGCCTAGCTTTGTTACGTGTAACACCATCTTCGTCTATTTTATTCCTATAGACCCATTTAGTTGCCAGCAGGTAGAGGAACTAGAAATCAGACATGCTGTCTCTGAAATTGGGTAAGTTCCTCTTGCATGACATCAACCCAAGAAGGATCAGCCATTGCTTCTCCTATGTTCTTGGGAGTGATCATGGACAAGAAGTTAACATAGAGACAAGTGTTTCTTGTCGCTGATCGAGTAATAATCCCTTGAGAGGGATCACCAATGACTTGGTGAGCTGGATGACTAGATGTCCATCGAAGTGCTGGTACACTAGATGAACCTAGTTGAGTGTCAGCGGAAGTCTGAGAGATGGGAATAGAAGAGAGATCATTATAAGAAGAGAAGTCAATGGTAAGAATGGGTTCAGAAGGTGTGTGATCAGCGGATCCATTCGACTGAGTTGAGTTATCATTGATGTTGGAGTCATCAGCTGACTCCATTTCATCAGCATTAGCTGATGCATCATGAAATTCTTCCTCAGTAGAATCATCAGCATGCACGTCATCAGTCAGTGATCTAGGTTTGACTGAGGCAGCATGGATTGATCTTAAGATAGGCTCAACTGGCCCAATCGAGTAGATATGAGCAGCAACTTGCTCTTGTTCAGCATCAGCTGAATTATCCTGTGTGGCATGCTGATTATTTTCAGGCAGCGAGCAAGAAGCATCAACAAATGAGTCAGCTTCCTCAGTAAGAGGATCAGCGAGCTCATTGAAAATGACTTCAGAAGAAGAAGGTTGAATGTCCTTAAGGGCAGATGAACTTTCATCAAAAGTAACATGAATGGATTCATCTACCTTTTGAAGACGAGTATTGAATACTCCGAAGGCCTTGCTAATGGAAGAATAGCCAAGAAAGTAGCCATCATCAGCTTTAGGATCAAATTTACCTAAGTGATCCTTGTTATTAAGAATGAAAACAGGACATCCAAAGACATGGAAATAATTTATTTGAGGTTTCTTTCCTTTCAAAACCTCATATGCTGTCTTGTCATGTCTTTTAACAATGAGGCATCTATTT
The DNA here is from genome assembly GCA_034093135.1 of Erigeron breviscapus. Lineage (NCBI taxonomy): Eukaryota > Viridiplantae > Streptophyta > Magnoliopsida > Asterales > Asteraceae > Erigeron > Erigeron breviscapus. Next base: position 143,659,691 of record CM067169.1, read on the forward strand.
TGAGTATGACAAGCAGTGCTGACAGCTTCTGCCCAGAATATACTAGGCAGACATGATTCACTGAGCATGGTGCGTGCTGCTTCAATGAGTGTTCTATTTCTTCTTTTAGCAACACCATTTTGCTCAGGAGTTCGAGTAAAAGAGAAGTTTTGTGAGATCCCTTGATCAGCACAAAAGGAATCAAGAGTGTGGTTTATGAACTCAGTGCCATGATCACTTCTGAGTTCTTTAACCCTTATGCTGTTGAGATTCTCCATTTTCTTAATGAAATTGATAATCTCTTCAGCAACATCACTCTTGGAGTGGAGAAAGATGGTCCAAGTAAATCGTGAATATTCATCCACAATTACTAAAGTGTATCTGCTACCCTTTAGACTTTGGACATTCACTGGACCAAATAGGTCCATGTGAAGAAGATGAAAGCAACCCTTGATAGAATTGGCTTGCTTTGTTTTGAAGGTAGATCTATGGCTTTTACCTTTTTCACAAGCACCACAGAGTCTATCTTTTTCAAAAGAAAGATGAGGAAGGCCACGAACAAGGTTCTTTTTGGCCAGATAATTGATTGTTTTAAAGTACACATGCGACATACACTTGTGCCACAACCAATTTAATTCAGCTGCTGACTTGGCAAAGAAACAAGTCTCACTGTCAGTTTTGACAGGAGTGAAGTCAACAAGATAGACATCTCGTTTTCTTGGAGCAACCAAGACGACTTCCTTGTTCACATTTACAACAGTGCCTTGATGCTTATCAAGAATCACTTTGTAGTCAGCATCACATAGTTGCTTATGCTGATAAGGTTGTGTTTTAAACCATTTACATAAGCAACCTTAGTGAACTTAATGAGACCATTAGAGAGAAGTCCATAACCTTCAGTTTGTCCAGTGGAGTTATCACCAAACACTACAGTAGGGCCAGCAGCCTCTACATAGTTATCCAGCAGGGTCTTAGAGCCAGTCATGTGTTTTGAACAACCACTGTCCAAATACCACACTCCTTTTCCTAGCTAGTCCTGCATGGATATAACAGAAGGATTTTAGATGGACTCATTATTAACCTCGCTGACAGATTCATCAACAGAGGTAGGAGGAACAGCTTCAGAATTTTCTTCATCAGCTAGTGTAGAAGGGTAAGGAGGAGGAGAATCTCGAGGAAAAGTGCCATAAGATTCTTGATCACCATCGAATGGTGTTATGGTGTTGCCACTATCAGGGAAAACCATGTTGCTGATAACATTTGTATCACTGAACTCAACTATGATAGCTGGTTCACCGAACTCATTAGATATAACCCTTTGTGAATGAGAAATGGATACATGCTGTGCAGAGATGAAGTCAGCAATGTTTTCCTCAGTGAGAACCATTGCATCTCCTTCACTAATTTCTGGTTCAGCTGAAAGAGAACTTTCGCTGATCCTAGTGGAGGAAGAGGCAGCAGTTAAGGAAGGAGGATTGGGCTGAATGACAACTTCAGGTGCATCCCTGGAATTGTCATCATCACATTCAGAGGCAACATGACCTCTGCTGCCACATAGGTAGCATTTTTTACCAGAGGTGCTGCCCTTTTGGTTCTGAATGAGAAATTCCCTTAGCTGAGATGAAAGATCATTAACTCGCTGAGTAAGCTCGTTAATTTGAGGGTCAGAGGAGGAAGATGCCTTGTTCTTTTGTTTTGACTTATGTTTATGCTTAAGTGTCAACTGAGGCATCTTGGGAGCAGGACCCAAAATGGACTTACCATTTTGTTCCTGAGACTGAGAGGTAGAGGGATTTTGTGATCCTTTAACTACACTCCATGCTTGCTTGACAGCAGGATGAAAAGAGGGACCCTGCTGCTGAGACTGATGCACTCTTTTGGGAGTGATAGCTCTAAGTTGCTGATTTTGAGTTGCTGACCTCATTTTCCTATGAGGTAGATACTCCCTTTTTGGAGTATTGGACCTCACTTGCTGATGGGGCAAGTGTCCTCTTTGAGGAGTGATGGGTCTTACTTGTTGGTGTGGCAAGTATCCTCTTTGAGGAGTTGTAGACCTATTTTGAGTATGAGGCATTCTTCCTCTTTGAGGAGTACTGTGCCTCATCTTAGGAGGAACATGAATAGATTGAGGTGCCTGCTGATGGAGATGCCTATCAGCAGGTTTGACCTAAGAAGGTCCTATTTGCTGATATCGAGCATCGCCAAACCTGACGCGTCTTTTCATGAGACGCTCATGTTGATCAGCTTTACTGTCAGCATGGTCAGGAGCTTGCTGAGAAGATGAAGTTGAGGGTTGAGAAACAAGTTGTTGAGGTTGCTGACTAACAGGATTAGCTCGCTGAGGCGTGCTATAGTCATAAGGGACATCAACCTTGCTTCTTTTGAAAGGTTCAGTAGCCTTGATAGTAAGCTGCTGTGGAGCAACAGGTTTAAAACCATCGCTGGAAATATCTCCTTCAAAAGATTCCCAGAAGAGTATTGAACTCTTCCTTCATTTGGCATCATGCCAATTATGGGAAGATGAGAATAGGGGTTACTGGTGCTAGCTGAAGAGCTTACACCATTTGCTTCAGCGGAGGCAGATGGGTCGCTGGAGGATGAAGAGGTTGAACCAGCTTCCATTTCAGTATGATAATCATTAAGACCCTTAATGAAATACCATTTCTTCATCTTCTCAAGAGACATAACTGCTGACGGAGGGATGAAAATTTCAGGTTTCACATCATCAGCGAACAAGTCAGAAAGTGTGGCAGCGGCCTCAAAGTCACCACCTATGACTGCCTGAACTTGGGTAGGGACTTGTTCATTTAGGCATTTATGATGAAACCTAGAAGCTTTTGACCAGGATGTCACAATCTTCTTTAGGTTAGCAACTTCAAGCTTGAGTTTTTCATTCTCAATTTGAAGTCTTTGTGCCAGCAACTCATGAGATTGGAGTTCAACATGAACATTCCTCAACTCATTGAGTTTTTCAGATTTTTCACTTAACTTTGAGCAGACAGAGTCAAGTTTAGATTGGAGTTCAGCTCGTATTGATTCTACAAACTGAATATCACAAGATAAGGACTCAAAGATTTTGGATTTGTCCTCACCAGTGGCTGTTGAGTGAGCACATACCTTTTTGATGGTGATGTTAACCCACTGACTGGAGGAGACTTGGTCTTTGGTCAGTGCATCGCCATCAGCAAGTGTCATAAGGCACATGGCGTCAACGTACTCCTCACTATCTGAATCATCTGATTCAGCCCAGTCATGCTCTTCAGCGACCAGTCCTTTTGCTGGTATTTTGGCCTCCTCCATTTCAGCCACTTTCGCCTTGAGCTGGTAGTACTTGTTCCTGTACTCATCAGTAGTTTTAGAAGGGTTAGGTTTAGGAGCAGCAGGAGTTGGAATAGCAACTCTGCACTCCTTTTGGTAGTGTCCCTTCCTTCCACATCTCCAGCACTCTTCTTGAGATTTGTCAACAAGAGGCTTATAGGCAGCAACCGACTTACGGTTGTTCCATTTTCTTGAGTACCTCTTTCCAGCGACTAGGGCAAATTCCATGAAGTCGCTAAACATCTCTTGTTTCTCTTCAGCATCAAGATCATTAACAAGAGATTGAATAGAAGGTGGAAGATTTGAAGGACTGGCACCAATATTAAGGTTATTGGGCTCAGTAGAGACGAGGGCAAGGGGATCAGTGATAGAATAAGTAGAAGAAATGGTAGAAGAAGAATAACCAGCACTTCTTTGTGCTTCAGCAGCAGCTCTTAGGTTTTGAGCAAGAGCTCTTTCTTCAAATTGAAGCATACCAAAGAGAGACTCTAAGTCAAGAGTCTGAATCTGCTTTGTGGTTCTAAGGATTTGTCTTAATCCTTGCCATTTGATAGGAAGACTATCAATGAACTTATGGCATACCTCAAAGTTATCATGGGTAATGCCAATGTTTGTCATATCATTCAGCAACCCTTTGAATCGGGTATAAGTGATGTCAAGACTTTCGTTTGGACGAGAAAAGAAGTTTTCATAAGCACGTTTGAGGTCTATTCTTTTGGTAGCAATTGTGTCAGCAGAGCCTTCATACATGCTGCACAATCTATCCCAGACTTCTTGAGAAGTGGGATATTTGATGATGAGCTTCATGATGTCAGTGGGAAGGGTAGTGACAATCATGTTTTTGAGTCTAGAGTCAAGATTTACTAGCCTCCGCTCATCATCAGTCCACTGTACCTCTGGTTTGACCATGTCAATCACAATCTCAGGAACATCAGCAGTTGCTCCTGGTGTTCTTTGCACCAGAGTAGGTACATATGGACCTTTAGTCAATATGGTCATGAGATATGGTTCCACACCCACTATGTGTAGTAGCATTCTTTCCTTCCAAGATCCAAAGTCCTCAGGCTCAAATCTTGGAGGAATTGACACATAACCAAAGTCACGTGTATTCACAAGAGTGGGTACTGCAGTCATACCTTTGTTTTTAAGAGAAGTTAAGAAGGTTTTGATAAAGAAAGAAAAGAAAAGAAACAGTACAGAATTAAGAAGAATATAAGTATGCAAACAGATCTTGTTTCAATAGATTAGAAACAGTGGCTCTGATACCACTTGACAGTCCACAATTTGCAATACTTATATTTAATTAACTAGACAAGAAAGTAAAGAATATAAAGTTAAGAACAAGAACAAGAGTAAAGTTCAAATACAAGAATCTATGCAAGTCTAATCATATGTATCATTGATTTAAACAGTGAATACATGGTCGATATTACAACTTGTCTTACAAGAAAATAAATGAACATACAATTGTTAAGTTTAGACTAACTAGAAACTTAAACAATTTACAAGAGAGAAATATAAGTGACACACACTTGTGGTGACAAACACAAAGTGTTTTTCTTGCGGCTGTGTTGCCTTTTATAGGGGAGGAATTAGGGCAACACAACCTTAACTTGATAGTGATGGATGGTGGTTGTCGAAATCTTATTGGCTTGAAGTACTTGAAACCAGGAGCCTTTGTCTTCTTTACCAAATCGGGTATGAGAGAGAAAACCCTTCCTTTGGTCCCAACTGCATCTTTGCCATACATAGTAAAATACAGTTGGAACAACCACCATGTGACTCTTGTCTTCTTCTGATTTGAATTCTTCCCGCCTCGACTTATAATTTGGAGAAGACCCATCCGCTGAACAAGAGTCACTGGACTTCGCTGCTATGTTTCTGATGCGTTCCATCAGCGACCAAGTCTGGTCAGCGAATCCTTGACTCAACATTTTGAATTGGACCTTTTTTCTTATATCCTGCAGGATAACCAACTAGTTCATAGCATCTGTCAACAGTATGACCAATATAACCAAAGTTTGTGCATTTTAAATCTTATTTTGACCTTTGTTAAAAGAATTGTTAAATCTTTTCTTGTCATTAAACTTTGCAGCAAAAACAGAATTTTGAGGTTTAACTACATTGTTAGTTAACCCAGCCCCTCTATGAGACTCTTCTCTAGAAACAATTGCAAAAGCAGTTTTCACAGAAGGCAGAGGATCTCTAATAAGAATATTACTTCTAACAGCAGCATAAGAATCATCAAGACCCATTAAAAATTGCATTAATTTTATTAATTGATTATGACTTTGAAATTCAGTTGCAACATGATAAGTACATGTAGGTAACTTAATTAAAGCATCAAACTGCTTCCACAAAGAATTCAACTTATGATAATATTCAGATATTGACAAACCATTTTGACAAAGAGAATTAATCTTGTGATGCAAATTAAAAGTAACTACACCATCAACTTTATCATAAGTATCTTTTAGTTCTTACCAAACAACAGAAGCAGATTTAGGGAAAATTTGACCTACATATAACTCTTCAGATACAGCATTTAAAATCTTATTTTGACCTTTGTTAAAAGAATTGTTAAATCTTTTCTTGTCATTAAACTTTGCAGCAAAAACAGAATTTTGAGGTTTAACTACATTGTTAGTTAACCCAGCCCCTCTATGAGACTCTTCTCTAGAAACAATTGCAAAAGCAGTTTTCACAGAAGGTAGAGGATCTCTAATAAGAATATTACTTCTAACAGCAGCATAAGAATCATCAAGACCCATTAAAAATTGCATTAATTTTATTAATTGATTATGACTTTGAAATTCAGTTGCAACATGATAAGTACATGTAGGTAACTTAATTAAAGCATCAAACTGCTTCCACAAAGAATTCAACTTATGATAATATTCAGATATTGACAAACCATTTTGACAAAGAGAATTAATCTTGTGATGCAAATTAAAAGTAACTACACCATCAACTTTATCATAAGTATCTTTTAGTTCTTGCCAAACAACAGAAGCAGATTTAGGGAAAATTTGACCTACATATAACTCTTCAGATACAGCATTTAAAATCCAAGATAAGACAACTGCATTACACCTATCCCATTGTTGAGCAAGTACAGTATTAACAGTAGATCTTTTACAAGTTCCATCAATAAATCCTATCTTGTTTTTAGTTTCTAGAGCAAGAGTCATATCACAAGACCATACATTGTAATTCTCAGTTCCTGTTAATTTCAAGCTAATCAAAGGTGTACTTTGGGCACAAGCTTGGACAATGAAATTTCTAGCCTTCACATCCAAGTTTGCCAACCTTCTATCCTCATCCCCCCAATCTGCCTTGTCCTTAACAATAGATTTGACTGTGGCAGGAATGGTTAGTTGACCTTCCCTGACCACAGCTTCTACCACAATGGTTTGTGTAGGAACATAAGGACCATCCGTAAGGATGTCAGGCATATTGTTATCGATGGATTCAAGGAACAAAGGCATTCTACCTTTCCACCCACTGAAATCATCTTTGTCAAACATGGGTGGTCGGGTTGAAGAACCATTATCAATATATGATGACATAATGCTTTACTATAAATGAAAATATGCAAGGATCAAGTCAAGTTAATTCTCAACAACCTGGCTCTGATACCAATTGATACGTCCCACGGTGTATCAATATACCAAAGTATATTGAACACATAACAGTTGTAGAGGGGGGTGAATACAACTTTCTTCAATCTTTACAAACTTTTAACACAAAACGTTTTAAGATTCAATTTATGAATATTAAGCAAGTAAGTAAAGAGCAGGAATCATTAAAACAGTAAAGCAGTAAAGAACCAAAAACATTCTTGAACACAGATTGTTATTTTCAAATGTAATCCTTTATTAAGAAATAATCTATACAAAGAATTACAGGGTTGTTGCGGAATAAAGATAGCCTATAGATATCTAAACAGCCCTATGAAATGACAAACAACAATCAATAAGTTTCAGCTCAAGAGAATCAGCCCAAGCTGATCTCGTACAGACTAAGCTGTGTGTAAGAGCAGAGAAACTTGTGTGAAGAATGATTCTCAGGAAATGCCCCCCATATGCAATCCATGAATGAGGCTTTTATAGGCACAAGCGCTCATTCATTAGGTGTCCGTTGCAGCTACGTGTTCTTCATTCAGTGGTTGATGAAGGAATAATCAATCGTGCCTTTCATGGTACTTGTGGTCCCCCACGTACTGACGCACATTCTTCATCTACCAATAGGAGTATGGACACGCATATGTAAAACAACCACCAACCTGGATCCTAGGATTCTTCCTAGTCACGTCATTTGTCATTATCTTCAATCCAGGTTGTTATCTTCACTTGATTGTCAGACACAGATTGGGCCATTTGTCAAGGCACCAATCTGCCTAAGTGTTTCCAAGCTGACTGCTAATCCCAAGCTGTCTTCCACTAACATCTTGGTCTTCTATCTTCAATCCTCCTCTTCGACTTGGACTGAATGCTAATACATTGTTGATGCAGCTTGAATAAAACTTGCTTCCATAAGATATTACAATTACAAGTATGAAGCATGATCTGGGTCAGAGACAGATCGTAAGCTGTGTCAGCTTAGTCTGACCCAGATCAGATTACAAGAACCAAAGATTACTAAGTGTTTATAGGTCAGATTTGTCATCATTAAATTTACAATTAACATTGGGACTCAACAATCTCCCCCTATTTGATGATGACAAAACCCAACTACACTTTTGACTAACAGCTTACAAAGAATCAAACGAAAGAATGATTCTCAGGAAATGCCACCCATATGCAATCCATGAATGAGGCTTTTATAGGCACAAGCGCTCATTCATTAGGTGTCCGTTGCAGCTACGTGTTCTTCATTCAGTGGTTGATGAAGGAATAATCAATCGTGCCTTTCATGGTACTTGTGGTCCCCCACGTACTGACGCACATTCTTCATCTACCAATAGGAGTATGGACACGCATATGTAAAACAACCACCAACCTGGATCCTAGGATTCTTCCTAGTCACGTCATTTGTCATTATCTTCAATCCAGGTTGTTATCTTCACTTGATTGTCAGACACAGATTGGGCCATTTGTCAAGGCACCAATCTGCCTAAGTGTTTCCAAGCTGACTGCTAATCCCAAGCTGTCTTCCACTAACATCTTGGTCTTCTATCTTCAATCCTCCTCTTCGACTTGGACTGAATGCTAATACATTGTTGATGCAGCTTGAATAAAACTTGCTTCCATAAGATATTACAATTACAAGTATGAAGCATGATCTGGGTCAGAGACAGATCGTAAGCTGTGTCAGCTTAGTCTGACCCAGATCAGATTACAAGAACCAAAGATTACTAAGTGTTTATAGGTCAGATTTGTCATCATTAAATTTACAATTAACATTGGGACTCAACAATCTCCCCCTATTTGATGATGACAAAACCCAACTACACTTTTGACTAACAGCTTACAAAGAATCAAACGAAAGAATGATTCTCAGGAAATGCCACCCATATGCAATCCATGAATGAGGCTTTTATAGGCACAAGCGCTCATTCATTAGGTGTCCGTTGCAGCTACGTGTTCTTCATTCAGTGGTTGATGAAGGAATAATCAATCGTGCCTTTCATGGTACTTGTGGTCCCCCACGTACTGACGCACATTCTTTCTCTTTCTAGTCTGTCCTCCTTAATCATTTTATATGCCACCTCAACTGTTACCCCAATCTGTGGAGCAGTTTCAGTTGCAAGCTCCCAATCCTTTTCTTGTGAATCTGATGCTTGGAATGGACTTTCCCTTTCTTCTTTTGAGTTGAACCTGTAGGATTGGTTCTGGATGCTTTATATAGTTGATCTTTTCTGTTACTTTTCTTTTCTCCATAGCATCAAACCAATTATGGGCTTTCACACTTTCTTTCACATCCTTAACCTTTGTGATGGTGTAGAGTGAACCACCACCTTCTTCTTTCCTTTTCCTTTGCTCACAACTTTCCTTTTGGAACCAATGGCTGCAAGATCTTCTTCATCTTCCTTATTTAATTGTTCTTGAACAGCCTTGGCAATTTCAGAATCAGACTTAGTTGCAGCAATTCTTTCTCTTTCTAGTCTGTCCTCCTTAATCATTTTATATGCCACCTCAACTGTTACCCCAATCTGTGGAGCAGTTTCAGTTGCAAGCTCCCAATCCTTTTCTTTATCAGTTAAGACCTTCACACCACTTGACCCAACTTCTGTTGTTCTTTTCTTGATCATGAACTGGGACAGAGTGGCTGTGTCTTCACTAGATGAAGATTCATCAATTTGTTCTTTGGGAGCTGGGTCAGCTTGAGTTGGCACAACTTGTACAGGATCAGCTTGGGAGGACTTTCTTTTCTCTTTCTAATCTGTCCTCCTTAATCATTTTATATGCCACCTCAACTGTTACCCCAATCTGTGGAGCAGTTTCAGTTGCAAGCTCCCAATCCTTTTCTTGTGAATCTGATGCTTGGAATGGACTTTCCCTTTCTTCTTTTGAGTTGAACCTGTAGGATTGGTTCTGGATGCTTTATATAGTTGATCTTTTCTGTTACTTTTCTTTTCTCCATAGCATCAAACCAATTATGGGCTTTCACACTTTCTTTCACATCCTTAACCTTTGTGATGGTGTAGAGTGAACCACCACCTTCTTCTTTCCTTTTCCTTTGCTCACAACTTTCCTTTTGGAACCAATGGCTGCAAGATCTTCTTCATCTTCCTTATTTAATTGTTCTTGACAGCCTTGGCAATTTCAGAATCAGACTTAGTTGCAGCAATTCTTTCTCTTTCTAGTCTGTCCTCCTTAATCATTTTATATGCCACCTCAACTGTTACCCCAATCTGTGGAGCAGTTTCAGTTGCAAGCTCCCAATCCTTTTCTTTATCAGTTAAGACCTTCACACCACTTGACCCAACTTCTGTTGTTCTTTTCTTGATCATGAACTGGGACAGAGTGGCTGTGTCTTCACTAGATGAAGATTCATCAATTTGTTCTTTGGGAGCTGGGTCAGCTTGAGTTGGCACAACTTGTACAGGATCAGCTTGGGAGGACTTTCTTTTCTCTTTCTAGTCTGTCCTCCTTAATCATTTTATATGCCACCTCAACTGTTACCCCAATCTGTGGAGCAGTTTCAGTTGCAAGCTCCCAATCCTTTTCTTGTGAATCTGATGCTTGGAATGGACTTTCCCTTTCTTCTTTTGAGTTGAACCTGTAGGATTGGTTCTGGATGCTTTCTATAGTTGATCTTTTCTGTTACTTTTCTTTTCTCTTTCTAATCTGTCCTCCTTAATCATTTTATATGCCACCTCAACTGTTACCCCAATCTGTGGAGCAGTTTCAGTTGCAAGCTCCCAATCCTTTTCTTGTGAATCTGATGCTTGGAATGGACTTTCCCTTTCTTCTTTTGAGTTGAACCTGTAGGATTGGTTCTGGATGCTTTATATAGTTGATCTTTTCTGTTACTTTTCTTTTCTCCATAGCATCAAACCAATTATGGGCTTTCACACTTTCTTTCACATCCTTAACCTTTTGTGATGGTGTAGAGTGAACCACCACCTTCTTCTTTCCTTTTCCTTTGCTCACAACTTTCCTTTTGGAACCAATGGCTGCAAGATCTTCTTCATCTTCCTTATTTAATTATTCTTGAACAGCCTTGGCAATTTCAGAATCAGACTTAGTTGCAGCAATTCTTTCTCTTTCTAGTCTGTCCTCCTTAATCATTTTATATGCCACCTCAACTGTTACCCCAATCTGTGGAGCAGTTTCAGTTGCAAGCTCCCAATCCTTTTCTTTATCAGTTAAGACCTTCACACCACTTGACCCAACTTCTGTTGTTCTTTTCTTGATCATGAACTGGGACAGAGTGGCTGTGTCTTCACTAGATGAAGATTCATCAATTTGTTCTTTGGGAGCTGGGTCAGCTTGAGTTGGCACAACTTGTACAGGATCAGCTTGGGAGGACTTTCTTTTCTTTTCAACTTTCTTATCTTTTTCAACTCCAACATCCTTCCTTATCTCTCTCATTTCAGCATTAACAGTCTCCCCTTTGGTTGTATCACTCTCCTTTTCAGCCTCTTCATTTGTTTTTCCAACATATTCACCACCAGACTCAGATTCTGGTCTTTTTATCTCCTCTGTTTCTTTCTCAGCTTCCACCCTAGAACCATGCACAACCAATCTTCTATCATTTAGTGCCTCCTCAGCTCTGGCCTTATTCAGTCTCTCTTTCAATCTTTCAAGGTATTCTTCAATGTCCTTGTCAACCTGAGCTTTTTGCCTTTCTATTTCAGCTTCACTTATAGCACTTCTCTTTCTCTTAGTAGCATTCTTTCTCTTTCTAGTCTGTCCTCCTTAATCATTTTATATGCCACCTCAACTGTTACCCCAATCTGTGGAGCAGTTTCAGTTGCAAGCTCCCAATCCTTTTCTTGTGAATCTGATGCTTGGAATGGACTTTCCCTTTCTTCTTTTGAGTTGAACCTGTAGGATTGGTTCTGGATGCTTTCTATAGTTGATCTTTTCTGTTACTTTTCTTTTCTCCATAGCATCAAACCAATTATGGGCTTTCACACTTTCTTTCACATCCTTAACCTTTTGTGATGGTGTAGAGTGAACCACCACCTTCTTCTTTCCTTTTCCTTTGCTCACAACTTTCCTTTTGGAACCAATGGCTGCAAGATCTTCTTCATCTTCCTTATTTAATTATTCTTGAACAGCCTTGGCAATTTCAGAATCAGACTTAGTTGCAGCAATTCTTTCTCTTTCTAGTCTGTCCTCCTTAATCATTTTATATGCCACCTCAACTGTTACCCCAATCTGTGGAGCAGTTTCAGTTGCAAGCTCCCAATCCTTTTCTTTATCAGTTAAGACCTTCACACCACTTGACCCAACTTCTGTTGTTCTTTTCTTGATCATGAACTGGGACAGAGTGGCTGTGTCTTCACTAGATGAAGATTCATCAATTTGTTCTTTGGGAGCTGGGTCAGCTTGAGTTGGCACAACTTGTACAGGATCAGCTTGGGAGGACTTTCTTTTCTTTTCAACTTTCTTATCTTTTTCAACTCCAACATCCTTCCTTATCTCTCTCATTTCAGCATTAACAGTCTCCCCTTTGGTTGTATCACTCTCCTTTTCAGCCTCTTCATTTGTTTTTCCAACATATTCACCACCAGACTCAGATTCTGGTCTTTTTATCTCCTCTGTTTCTTTCTCAGCTTCCACCCTAGAACCATGCACAACCAATCTTCTATCATTTAGTGCCTCCTCAGCTCTGGCCTTATTCAGTCTCTCTTTCAATCTTTCAAGGTATTCTTCAATGTCCTTGTCAACCTGAGCTTTTTGCCTTTCTATTTCAGCTTCACTTATAGCACTCCTCTTTCTCTTAGTAGCATTCTTCTCCCCCTTTTTGTCATCACCAGCAGGGAAAGAGCTCACTGGAGTAACAAGGAAATCTTTGAGATCCTGGTTGATCAAGTCAATCTTGACATTGGTGAGACAACAGGCTCTTCTTAGCTCAACATAATCCTCATGGAGGAGTTCAATCTTGGATTTAACACCCTTAGAAGCTTCAATCAGATCATTTTTGAAGTCAGCTTGTGACTTGTTTGCAGATCGAAGTTCTATGGTGACTTCCCTTTTAAACTTGGTTGCAGCATTCTCAATCTGACCCAGAGTACTCTTGTTCCTTTCATTCTCTTCATTTACTGCCTTTGTAAGACTATCAAGAGACTCTGTCAGCTTGCTCTAGTTCTGCTGCATCAAATCAACTGCTTTCTTAACATATTCTTCCAATGCAGTCTGATCTTGACTCAGCTTATCCACCTTCTTATCCGTCAAATCCTGATCCTTTTGGATCTTTTCCAAGCATTCGGTCAGCTTTGAGCTCTCAACCTTAGAGGTTGAGATGAACTCAGTGAGCTGACCCACCACATCTGAAAATGAGATAGTGGCAGCTTGGGAAGAACTTGCAGTTGGCTTAAAAGCCACTGACTCTGGAAAGAGCATCTTGCAATCCTTAATATCAGGGTCATTGGGCATATTTAGAAGGGGGTGGAGGTTTAAGGAGTTTTGGAACATTTGCTCATGAGAGTGAGTCTCATGAGTGGATCTGTCAGAATTGATGATGAGTTGGTCAGCCTGAGAAAGATTAACGTTTAATTCAGGCTGAGGGCCAGTGGGAATGTGTTGATCTTGATTTTGATCAACTTCTCCACTGGCATCTTCCATCAGAGCATCCCTTGAGGATGGATGGGCAAACTCATCATCGAATGAAGAATCACTTCCGGAGATAGTGATCAAATTCTCATTGACATCGAGAGGACCATCAATGGTTCCCTTTGCTGCACAAGGGGTTGACATGACTGCCTTAAAGACAACCAAGTAACCTGCAGAATCCCTCTGTCCGAGGACAGATGTAGATACAGACTCTGCAGGTGTAATGTTTTGTGCATTTGATTGCCCTTCAACAGAGGTGTGTTGTTGCACCAAAGTATCCTTAGGGAGAATTGAGACCTGTACCCCTCCTTGTGACATATAAGGGGCATTGACAGCCTGTGCAGACTCAGAGTGTAAGAGAGAAGGAGTCTGATCAGCTTGGGGAGGAGAAGCAGTGTCACCAATGCGTTCGATACTTCTCTCCTTTGGCTGACCATCCTCAGAAATGATGTGCATTGACTCTGATTCACTTTGGATCTGGGCTAGATCCTCTGTTACCCCTTTAATGATATCATCAACCTTTTAGGAGGCTGATGATGGCGATTTCGGTTTAGACACAGTATGACCTTGGGAGGAGGTCTTTCTTTCAATACCTTCACCCTGTTTAGAGGGTTGGGTAGCAGTAGGTGTTCCCTTTAGCTCGTCTACACTCTTTTGGGAGAGTGCAGATGGGTGTGGCAATTTCGGCTTGTCAGCTTGGGTGACAGGGACAGCTTTGGAATGTTCCTTAGCTTCCCCTGCACCTTGGGGGATCTCAAGAGAAGATGTTGCATTATCAACCCCAGAAGCTGACACAAATTTCTTTTGCGATCTTTTCTTTTTGGCCTTGTGAGGTACTAAGTCCTCAACAAGGGGTCTTTTAGAATCGGATTTTGAACGAGTGGACGAAGGTGTGGCTAGGGTGGCTGATGTTTTGGCCAACCCTTCACCCTCTTTTGTAGGAGTAGAATGTTGAATAGATTCAGAAGAGTTTGAGGGTTCAGAAGCATGTGTACCTGGGTCCCCCTGATTAGCAGATTGAGTGTCAGACTCAGATCGCGTCGAAGAAGGGACAGCTTCCCCAAGTGCTTCTTGTTCCCTTTCTCTTTGCCTGCAAAAATCAAGGTAGATCTGCATTGCTCGGGTCAGACCCTGCACAGATACCTTGGGACTATTGAAGATGTTGTTATTGATGGACTTGCATTCCACAGTCTGACCAGTTGCCAGACTGTAATCATTATCCAGTATTGCTTCAATGATAAGAGCAAGAATCCTACCATAAGGTATGGTAAGACTCTTCTTATGAACGCGATCAACAAGGTCCTTAAGAAGCCAGCAAAATCTATTCTGGTCATAGTGACCATTGCATGAAAAATCTGCAATTCTAGAACATTAGGCTGATCAAAGTTGCCTGCCTTTACTTGTAAGGTTTTAGAAATTGTGCTCAATAAGTAGTTCCAAATACCAGTTAAATGTTTCATTTTAACTACTGAAGCCAATGGACCAGTATATCCAACTTCTTGTAAAACATTTTTGGCTTCAGTATGAGACACAACATTATCATATTCATCATCAGGCATATAAGACAGCTCAAAAGCAGACCTAAGCCTCTCATAAGAAATATATACCTTTTTTCTTACCGTTGAGGATTGAGCCATAAATTGCAGCATCTCCTTTCTTGTTCAGTTTCACAACACAGCTCGCCCAAAATTCACAAAGTAAATCTTGAAATACCCAGTCTGGCTTCTCAATCATCACTTTGCCGAATGGATGATGCCATAAGAAAGCCACAATCTCATCGTATCCTTTTGCCCATGAAGGAGGATGAATATTGGCATAAACCAGACTGCCAATCTTGATTTTACCAGTATCAAGATCAGCCGGAACCACTACTACCTTATTTCCCACCACATAAGGTGAAAGCTTATCGGCGCTTATCGGAGCTGGGAATTGACTTTCAGGCTCAGAAGAACTAGATTGAGAATCATTATTATGAATAGAAACAGATGCTGATGCCATTTTGAAAACAATTTTTAGAAGAAATAAAATTTAATAAAACAGTAATCAGATTAGAGAGAAAAATTGATTTAGAAAAATATGAACAAGTGATTTGGGATTTAGGTTAAATGAAAGTTATATACAACACTCAAAATATCCCGTTTGAAAAAGTTGGAGAGAGAAAGATTTTGATTGGAGGATCAACAAGTAGTGGTGGTACTTTTTCAGTAACCGGTTGTGACCACTACACGTGTCACACTCCAATAGGATCAGCAAGTACACTAAATAAAATAATGAAAGTAATAAAACGCACTGAGATATTTAATAACAAAAATAACCACGAAGCTGGGTCAGACTCAGCTTACCCTCTTTCACTTGAAATGCACCGTGTGAAAGGGTAGTCTGGGTCTGACACAGCTTACCCTCAAAATTTTAGTATAACTCTAAGGGGTCAGATTTGCTATTACTTAGCTCACTACATTTTACAAATTAAGCATACCTAGCTTACTTATGAGGTAGTTGAACCTTGATTCATCCAATGGCTTTGTGAACAAGTCAGCAAGCTGATTGTCTGTTGGAATGAAGTGGAGTTCAACATCTTCTTTCATTACATGATCCCTGATGAAATGATATCTTATATCAATGTGCCTGGTCCTTGAATGAAGCACATGATTGTTTGAAATTGCTATGGCACTGGTACTGTCACAAAAGATTGGAGTTTTTGTTGCAGTGATACCATAGTCTTGAAGCTGATATTGCATCCAAAGAATTTGAGAGCAACAACTTCCTGCAGCAACATATTCAGCTTCTGCAGTGGAGATAGAAACTGAATGCTGCTTCTTGCTGGACCAGCTTACAAGTCTATTGCCAAGGAATTGACAAGCTCCTGAAGTACTTTTTCTGTCAATCTTACAGCCTGCAAAGTCAGAATCTGAATAGCCAATTAGATCAAATCCTGGGTCTTTGGGATACCAAAGACCCAGATTGGGACTACCTTTAAGGTATCTAAAGATTCTTTTCACAGCCTTAAGATGAGATTCCTTAGGACTAGCTTGATATCTTGCACAAAGGCATGTAGCAAACATAATATCTGGTCTACTAGCAGTCAAGTAAAGTAATGATCCTATCATACCCCTATAAGCTGTGATGTCAACAGATTTGCCATTTTTATCTTCATCCAGCTTATCACCAGTTCCCATAGGAGTTTTCATAGGTGAGCAGTCACTAAAACCAAATTTGTTTAAGAGATCTTTAACATATTTTCCTTGGTTTATGAAAATTCCATTTTTAGTCAGTTTAACTTGTAAACCCAGAAAATAGTTTAGTTCTCCCATCATGCTCATTTCATACTTTTTAGACATTAATTCAGAAAACTTTTTGCAAAGTCTTTCACTGCTAGACCCAAATATTATATCATCTACATAAATTTGTACAAGCAGGATATCACCATTATACTTTCTCACAAACAAAGTCTTGTCAACATTACCTCTTTTGAAGTTATTAGCCAATAAGAATTTAGACAAAGTATCATACCATGCCCTTGGAGCTTGCTTCAACCCATAGAGAGCCTTGTCAAGCTTGAACACATGGTCAGGAAACTTTGAGTTTTCAAAACCAGGAGGCTGTTCAACATAGACTTCTTCTTCCAATTTTCCATTAAGAAAAACACTCTTCACATCCATTTGATAGACTTTGAAACCCTTGTGAGCAGAGAAGGCCAAGAACATTCTGATTGCCTCTAATCTTGCCACTGGTGCAAAAGTCTCATCATAATCAATTCCATCCTCTTGTCTGTAACCAAGAGCTACCAATCTTGCTTTGTTTCTGGTCACAACTCCCCTTTCATCCATTTTGTTTCTATAGACCCACTTGGTTCCAATCACAGTCTTGTGATGAGGTCTTGGAACAAGTTCCCAAACCTTGTTTCTTTCAAACTGTGTTAGCTCATCTTGCATTGCATTTACCCAAGAAGGATCTGCCAGTGTTTCATCAACCTCAGTTGGTTCCACCTTGCTTACAAAATTGACAAACATGCAGAAATTGCATGTTGCCTTTCTTCTTGTTTTCACACCAGAGAGTGGATCACCAATGCTGTGGTTAATTGGATGACTCTTTGTCCATCTGGTAACTGGGACAATGGACTGATTCAGATTAGATGGTTCAGCATGATCAGCTTGAGGAAGTGGCTGATCAGCTTGGACAGGAATGGAGGAGTCTGAACCAGTTGGAGAGTCATTTAATAGATTCTGAATAATTTCTTCAGTAGGAGCAGGATCAAAGCAAGTATGAGTGTTTTCCCTAGATCTGGATGATATCACTTTATTACGGATCAAAGCAATCGATATAATCGATATAAACAAGAGAGAACCACAAAATGAATAGAAAGAAAAGTATGAGTGTTTTCCCTAGATCTGGAGAAAACAAGGTATTTATATCCTTGTTTATTTATGTTTCATAAACAACCTTCAGCTTTGCACTGTCTTCCATAATAACCTTGAACTTTACTTGAAATAGCAAATGCAGTCCTTCTGTCTTCAATCTTTATATCTTCAGTCCCTTAACTTTCATTCTTCTATCTTCTAAACCCTGCACAATTCTTACAAGTGTGTAATTGTATAAAAATTTATGAATGTTCCAATTAAACTTGATGAAAAATGTATCATTTTAACACATGTTACTTCCTGTTCTTTTAAATTAAATTTTAAATAGATAGATAAAGAGTTGTTATTTATAACAAATATTTAAAAATGTATATGTCGTCTTTTGCGTCCCTTATGGGCGTGAAGTTTGTTACCTAAATCACATCACAATATTACATTTTTCTAGATAAAAGATTTCAAAAACTAATTAAGACTTTCAGAATAACTTATTCTCTCTCAAATGTAATTCACGATTTTGTAAACCCTAAATCAACTATAACCAATAATGTCGATGGATGTATCATCACTTACTGGTCACCTTTTCGATCAAACACGATTTTTCGGGCTTAAACTATGGATGATAATCGTAATCTGTATCTGTTTAGTCACCGGCATTCTCCTATTCGCGTTTTTATGTTTATGGTCATTTCTACGCCAGAAGAAAAAGCTCAAGTGTAGTAGAAATCCCAGTAGCCTCGTGATGGAAAGAAGGTTGCTGCCACAAAGTGGTTGGGACATTGGAACGACGAGCGTTTGTTCACAGGACGAACGAGTGCTTTACTCGGATCGCCACAATTGGTGGGGAAGTGGAGGCGGTAGTATCCATTTGGTAGATCATCATTATATGCAAAGTAGTAATAGTAGAAGAAGAAGTAGCAGTGGTACTAGTAGTAGTGCATGGCGATGCATGAATTATAATGCCAGGGAAATTGATATAGCAACAAATGGATTTGGTGATGGGAGTGTTATTGCAAGTGGAGAGTATGGAGTGGCTTATCGTGGTATTTTGTTTGATGGTAAAAGAGTTGCTGTTAAGAAATTAATAAACATCAGGTATATAATTAGTACGAGTAATTTGGATATATCACTGCAACAAATTAGTCATTTCTATACAATTTAATTTAGACGGAATGTTTAATTAATTGAGTTTCATTGTGTGTGCTATCAATAATTAGTACTAATGACGAGGAATTTATCGAAGAAGTGGAGGCCATTTGGTGCATTAGACATGTAAATCTGGTGAAATTACTTGGATATTCAATTGAAGGAGACAAAAGGTACGTGGTGCTTATTATTATTGATCATCTCCATTTGATACTACTGTATATCTATTTGTATTCTTAGCAACGAATTTATTCATACTTATAAATCAACTAAAGGACAAATTGCCTAAAAATGGCAACGTACGCTTTGCGATGCAAATAAAGGGATGCCATCACAAACCATCATATAGCAGTGTATTACCCTCTCATATAAATAATGTTTCAAAACGATTAGGGGGAAGGGAGTGGTGGGCGGGTTGGGCGCGGGTTGGCTTAGCCCTCCCAGGCACACCGCCGCCATCTATGCGGGTTGAAGAAGGGCTTGATCTCGGCGGGCTGGATGGATTTAAACGTTGGAGCGTGTGGGGGTGAGGTGGGACCTACTCCTTTTGACCGTTGCACATTAAAAAAAAAAAATTCCCCCTAAATGCCATACTAGCCGTTGCATTGTTTAAAAAAAAAATACCTCCTATTTTTATCTATAAATACACTTTTAATTCTCAAACAACCCATAACAAAAACTATACATTTTCATACATCAAATACATTTTTTAGTTTCACAATCATCCATGGATCCAAGGAGAGGGAAAGTAACAATGCGAAGAAGCAAGCACTATTGGACTTACAACTCGAGCATCAAAGTAACAAGAGCATGAGGAGTGATTTCAGGTTTTTCAACAACCCACACGCACACATCATCAAAAAATGTTAGCGTGGGTGCTTGAGCAAAAACGTTCGATTGCGGCGAAGTATGGATGGGAGTTTGATGAGTGATTTTTATGTTTTCAATCTATCTACTTAGTTATCGTTTATTTTCTTAAGCATGTGTCGAACCTTTTTTTATTTTATTTGTTTAAGTATGTAATGAACCTTGTTTTATTTTAGTAGTTGATGTAATGAATGGTTTATGTTTTATTTATATTGTTTTGTTAAAAAAATGTTTGATTAAATTAAATGAAAAAGAAAAAAAAATAATTTGGGAGGGTTGAGAAAGTGATGAATGCCATGGAAAATGGTTGGGAGGTTGATTGGGAGGGTTGAAAAGGAAAAATGAGTTGGAGAAATTTAATTGGATGGGATTTGGGAGGGTTGGGATTTTAAGCCACGCCACTCCCTTCCCCCTAAGGGATCATTTATTTGTTTTAAATTCATTGGTACGTGACTCCTTTTATCATCGTGAAATTATTAAGTACTAGGCAATTTGCCCATGTATAGTAAGTAACAAAAATTGTTACAGTACTTATAAATGAGTATAGATTGATATCGTGTATTTTATTATTTAGGATGCTTGTGTACGAGTACGTCAACAATGGGAATCTACACCAATGGCTTCATGGATCTGTAGCAAGAGGTAGCTCTTTAACGTGGAACATTCGGATGAACATTATACTCGGAATCACAAAAGGGTACGTACGTAAGAAAATGTTTTAATTCCTAGCTTAATTATATATATATGAACGATTGTATCTGAACGAATCTCATGTTAACCGTTCTACTGTTCCTTAATAATTTGCAGCTTAGTGTATTTACACGAGGATTGTGAACCCATTGTTATACATCAACAGTTGAGGTCTAGTAGTATACTAGTAGATCATCGTTGGAATCCTAGGATATCAAATATTGGTATAACTAGGCTTCTGGATCTTGGACCAACTCCATCCACGTCTTATCCTCTCACTGGAATGTCGGGGTTAGTTTGCCAGCCTTCGTATACTAGTTAATAGTTATCTACCTAGCTAGCTTGTGTCAAAACTCAGATGGAATTAATGACACATATATTACGTACTTATCTATCGTTTTTTGTTCTTTTTTTCAGTTACATTGCTCCTGAATATGTTTACACACGCACTTTAAATGAGAAAACTGATATGTATAGTTTCGGGGTTCTCATAATGGAGATTATTTCAGGAAGAGCCCCCGTCGAATATAAAGAATTCGGCAGAAAGGTTAGGTTCTCCGCCCCGCCTGCAGTTTGTTATTACCCGATCCGTAATAGTATTGTACTACTATTTATTTCATATATAATCTTGAAAAAGAAGTTAATTAATATTGCTAATTGATCGATCTAGGATGATGATGAATCTTGTTAATTACTATATATATATAGGAATACTTGGTAGATTGGATAAAAAGCAAGGTTAGCGATCAAAACTTTGATGATATAGTAGACGCCAGGCTACGTGAACCGCCATCCATAACCGATCTCAAAAGAATGATCTTGATTGCTCTTCGATGCGTGGATTCAGACGTTGAAAATCGACCTAAAATTGGAGATGTTATTCACATGCTCGAACCACGGGACTTGCTTCTTAATGATGTAAGCTTCCGGCCACTTCTTTTTTTCATCTATCGATCCGTTGATAAGTGATACACACGTTTATTTATTTATCCGTTAAGTGACTGAATGGATAAAGTGATTTTATGGATACATAACGTGTGTATTGATTAAGTCAATATAGTTAATTTTTATTTATTAAGTCAATAAACAACATATGTTTGATTAACTTAATAGATAGGTAATTTTTTATTAAGTCCATTAAGTTTTAAACAACAAACAACACCGTACTCTTTTACGCTACAAATCATTTAAAGATTTGTTTTGTACTCATAATATTTACAAGCTAGGTTGGCTCTCATTAATTATTGCAGGTTTCTATCATCAATACATAGACAAGATATCAATGTCGATCATGGATTAATTTCATTACTTCTATTTGAGGTATCGATTCATCTTTAGTAAGTCTTGAATATATGTAAGAAGGTAACCAGATAGAGATTTTCGTTGTTCAAGTTGTCGGGTAAAGACGGGACCTTTCACATATAGGTTTCTAAATGATTACCAGTATATTTATATAAAATGAATGTGTTGGTTGGATCCCATACATTCATCTTGCTTGTGTTGGTATATATATATATATATTTTTCTAAGGTTTTTACCGATTACTCAATTACCCTTTTTTTCATGGGCTCAATGGTATGACGAAGCACAGTCTTAAGAAATCATAAAAGTGTAGCTGGGCCTAGGCCCAAAAGTTTATAGCATTATATCATATAGTTATTGCAAGATGATATTCATAAGCATACGGAAAACTTAAATATAATGAAAATTTTCTATATACTAATAATGGTTTTAAGAAGAAAAATGATGTTAACTAATTGTTTATATTCTTGACTTTATTGAAAAAGTCAAAATGAATGGAAATCAAACATGTTACGAGTAATTTATATGTCTATACCGGCCCGGCAGGCCCGATCCGGCCCACTTACTTAGGCATCAAAAGACGCCATGACGTGTCACATTATCTGATCTTTTACGTGTATACTTCGGGGATGAAACCAAATCTTCAACCTTTCTCTTCGTAAAGAAACAGCTACTTATCTTTTTGTCGATTAACATAATAAATAAATAAAAGTTTAGTTCCTAGCAATCACTATATGTCCTGAAAAGAATATTATTATATGATACTCGTGTTATATTAAAAAAAAACTTTGTACATTAGACATTAGAATAAATTTTGTACAAGTTATATGACAACTAAAAGCTTAATAGGCTGAAAAGTACAATGGTGCTTCATCAGTAACATAGATACATAAGCTAAATGTATCACCGAACCACAAAATTCGTTGTTATACGTTTTGATATATCTCTGTAAGGAAAACTAAAAGAAACTTTTGAAATTTTCTTTTTTAATGATATATCAACTTTTACAAATGTGATCTATAATTGAAAAGACCTCGGACGATTTAATAAGTGAATTGTTACTTATGCATTATATTAACATATGGTATTTTTACAATACTATATGACGATACATATATTCATTAGAATTAATTTGATATCAAAATGTTAAATAGTATAATAAATTAAAATAAGCCTAATGTATAATGAAATGAAGCGAACATAGTGTATATTGAAATGAAGCGAATTTTCAAATAATTTGATTGGCATTCATACAAATTCATTCATCATTTTTATTGTATTAGAAGTAGTATTAGACTATTAGTACATCTAATCTAAACAAACTAATCTTGTCTATATCTTAGAAGAATCAAACCAAAGTGGGGGTTACATTTCAAAGTTGACTTAAACGGATCAAACAATCTAACGGCTTGAAGTCAATCGACCTAACGCTACCGGGCCACCGGCTACCGCTTTAACGATGTGAAGTTAAAGTTTGAAAATAATATAAATGAATATAATTAATGTATTAGTGAAGTGATCAAGTGAGAACTGTGAGAACCACTAAAAAAACATCTCTAAGGGCTACGCCCGTATCGTATCAAATCGCCACCATCTCTTGGATCGCCGCCCATCAAATCCATATCATTCTCATATGCGTCCGGTGACAACCCCTTTAGAACGGATGAGGGCAACGCCCGTACCGTATCTATGCGTTTTCAACACGTAACCCCTATGATTTTTTACAACAAAAAAAAATTTAATTTTTTTTGGAATGGGTTTTTGTTAAAATAAAATAAAAACCAAAAAAAAAATTCAAAAAATAAAAAATTAAAATTAAAAAACCACCTCAAAAAGGAGAAAGAGAGAGGGAAAGTAGTGGTTCTCACGGTTCTTTCCCATGTTTTAGTTCTCATATTAACCCTACCCTAATGTAGTAAACTTATAGACACGTCTATTATTTTAGTGTTTATATATGTAACAGGTTAAGGGTTAAGATTGACCGAGAACGAATAAAACCAATGTGTAACAAATAAAATTTTAGACAAGTTTTCACTTTTCAGACCAATCAAATTTATTTAGAACTTTTAGTTTTACATCTTCAAGTTTAGATAAAATATGCATCATATAAACATGATCTTTTGACAGGTAATGACCGAACATCATAACGGAGACCTTTAATTATGATGTTTTAACTGGATTCATGTTAGCGAGCTCTTTCATCTAATACCCACTTACTTAGTAGGAGGAAAAACTTTAATAGTCCGTCCAAAAATCCGATAATATATTAGGAAAAAACTTGGACCCCCAAAACTTGAACCTGAAACCACAAAAAGACTTCATTACCGGACTATTAACATGTTGGTTTCATATGAACATGACAGATTAGAAAGATATACATTATATGTAATAAATGAATTTGAAAATTAGATTATATTATTTAATGAAATTCACATATTATATAATTAATATATTCAAAATAACCACTTGGCTGGCATGGCAACCTATACACACAAGCAGTGGCGAAGCTAGGTTATATTCAGTGGGGGGTCGGGATCTAAATTTTTTTTTCCCTAACGTTATTTTTCGGGTAAATGGGGGGTCGAAACCGAGTATATCGAAATTTTTCTACACGAAAACAATATACCCCCTACATCGCAAAAAAAATTTCGGGGGGTCGGGCGCCCCCTCCCGCCCCTTACTAGCTACGCCCTTGCTTTGAGTGAATTGGAAGAGGGAAAGTTGGCTTGGAGACATGAGATCGAATCTTGATTACTCATGGTTTCAGGCATTACCTTTTAAGCGTGTGAGCATACGTGTTATCACTCATGTTCTGCAAAAATGTACGGGTTCCAACTTGTAGCATACTACCATCTTGGATGTCACTGCTAGGGTTCAAATCATCTAACATCTAGTACTTTATACACGCATAAAAACTAGTACTTTATACATTAGAAACAACCACTTGAATTTTCACATGGAAAAATACAAATTTAATGCAGCCAAATAATTTATACTGACAGTCTTTAGGGGCCCCTACATTGATTTCATTGCATTCATTCATTATTTGTTTTATTCTTCGGGCTTCTTCCGGTCCGCTTTAAATCATTTCCCTAGGCTGTCATTAATAAAACTCTTTCTAATTTTGTTGTTTTATATGAAAAAAAATCTTTGTTAAAGATAATTAATCGGTATATGTATTTAATAAAATAATGCATATATTTGCTATTATTTTAAATTACCAAACTAGCCTTTTTGTTTGATATGTGTATTCCATTTCATGTGA
The DNA here is from genome assembly GCA_034093135.1 of Erigeron breviscapus. Taxonomy (NCBI): domain Eukaryota; kingdom Viridiplantae; phylum Streptophyta; class Magnoliopsida; order Asterales; family Asteraceae; genus Erigeron; species Erigeron breviscapus. The sequence continues at coordinate 143,684,842 of CM067169.1, forward strand.
TCGTCTTTATATATGTATCATTATCATCCACTTTGCTCTTTCTTTCTTTCTTCCTTTCTTTTCTTTTCTTCTCGCTTTGTTTTCTTCATCAGATCCAACTACCAACAACGAATCCCCAAATTCATTTCACAATTAAAGGTTTGATTTTTTATTTATTCATCTATTTATTTTTATAATTCAATTCAATTATACCTTTTCTTGGTCCTGATTGTTAGATCATATCAATTTTATGTTCAAGTTTAGAGCTTTATTACAATTGTTTATGATTTTGATTAAATTTCAGTTAATTAAGTTAGGGTTTTCCATTTGTAGACCTTTCTGTATTGGTTAGTTATTGATTGATTCCGAGATTGCTTTGATTTCACCGATCTTTGTTTGTAATTACTGTTTATGTTTGTTTGAATTAGAATTAGAATTTGAAATTGAAATCAATTGGTGATCAACCCTAATTACTTTACTTATAGTCGGTTGTTATAAATCTAAGTATTGGGATAATTATAATCAATAGCATGTGTAGTTTTTTTAGCGAATCTATTAATAGGTGTTTGATTTGATTTGATTTATATATTTATTTTCGTAATTTGTTTTGCAGGTGTGTATGCCATGTGAGTTTGGAATACAGTAAGATCTGTAATCCGATTGACTTATTTATTCCATTTGTGGTACATAAAGTTTGCGGTGATTCAAAGAAAGAATGGTGCGGATGGGCGGTTTAATGGGTGCTCAATTTTCTCTTACCCTCTCTCCAGTTTTATCCGTTTGGGAATGTGTTGTACGTAAAATGAGGTATTCGTTCAGACCTGAGTGGGTGTAGGGGTGGCGACAAAGGAGTGAACTTTACATCCGAAATTAGTTTTTGAGTTTATAGTATTACTAGATAGTAAAAGAAAGAAAGAAAGTCAAACACAGTTATATTTCATAGTGATGATTTATACTTTTTAGAAAGAAAGAAAAAATAAAGAAAGTTTAGGTTTGAGTAATTAAGAAAGTGTTTAGTTCTTTTTTTTAATATATAGAAATTAAGATATGGAGTGTGGTAAAGCACCGTGTGGCGTTAGGAAAGTTAAGAAGAAGCAAGTGAAGGACGAATTGGATCGTATCAAACAGGCTGAAAAGAAAAAAAGGCGTTTAGAGAAAGCCCTTGCAGCATCAGCAGCTATTATTTCTGAGCTGGAAAAGAAGAACCAAAAGAAGAAAGAAGAACTACAAAGGTTGGATGATGAGTGTGCTGCTATTGCCGAAGCAGTTGCATTGCAAGTCCTAATTGGTGAAGAATCAGAAAAGTTGATGCAGAAAGAAGATGAATGGTATCCGTGGGGATACTCTGACGGTAACTTCGACCTCTATGTGGGTGATGCTCATGCTAGAACTACAGCTGCTGTCATTCCACATCCTCAACAACTTTCTAGAAGTCCAAACGGAAACATGGGTTGGGTTTCTGATAGTTGTGGAGGATCTGGATGTCAATGGGATGGATACAGGTTCCGTGAAGAAGGGTATTTCTTGAGTGATGTTCAGGCACCGTATGTTGTGGAGAGAGACTGGGAAGCTGCAGAGGCTATTTCTTCGCTCCAGATTGCAGATGATGGTGTCAATGCCTTCGTTTTTAATAGAATGTTAAGAGGGTGAATGCTTACGTTTGATGCAACTATGGTTTCTTATGTGTGGATTTACAGAGGTCTTGATAAATCATTCTCTCTGAAATTTTATTTGAGTGTATGGCGCTTTGTGTTCTTTTGATCTTGTTTCTTCTTGAAATTTATGTTCCCTAGTGAAGTCAAATACTGATGTTATCAATAATATTAAATAATACTCGAAAGTTGTCTGCTGCATATGTTTGTGATACCTTTAACATGTATGCTTTTACATCACTTGTGCGTTTAGCCTGCAGGTAGCTTTACATATCACTATCTGCGAATGAATTACGTTGGTAATTGACATATAAGGCAACCTCACATAACATTTATCGTGTGGAATTTCTTGTAGAATTTGGGTTCGTTTGAAGCGACTTTAATAAAAATAGAACAAACATAGGCACATAGCACAATTGTTACATTGTAAACAACACAAATGCCGATTCGGTTCAAGTATATATGCATTTAATAAACAATGAATTCTAGAGTTGTCAAGGACAGATTGACAAAATATAGTCAGTTTGCTTCAACATGGGGTGGAAAACAGTTACAAATCCATACATAAACCACAAAACAGAGGTCGATAAAGCTAGTTCAAAACAAATACCAAAGAATGTTCTACATCTCATTTGACCTCACAGATGCTGCACCAGACTCTTGTCTTCGCGGTTGTGGTATCTGATGGTGCACTATGTCATCGTGTCCATTATCAAGTGTAGAACTAGTTGATGGTTTTGCTCCGGCGTTCACAAGATTTTTAAACCAAGCAGGTTGCTGGAATCTAGGGTTGTTTCTGTTCGCACTACCAGGAGAATTTGGAGACCCGGGGGTGTTATTATTTGAAGCGATGCCAGCAAGAAATCGATATGCCACTTTGCTAGCTGTCACAATCTCTGTTTTAGCTTGTCTGAACTATATCCATTTCAAAAAAGGAATTTGAGTTACGTCAGAAAGATTGAACTGAGAGCGGATATGGCAAGTTTAACAAATTTATGTCCAAAATAGTAAATTCGGGTTTCATTGATAACGAGTAAAATTGGTAAAGGCCAAAGTGTTAGCTAAAAAAGAGAAGAATTAATGGTTAATTGGTCATCCATTACTTTATTCTAGGAATAGTTTGAATCGCTAATTTTATTTTATTTTTGACAGGATCACTAATTAGTAAAGGTGTTTGATGGGAGTCTAAAGCTATGAATCGGAATTCAATTCCATGAAATTCCTTGGGAAATTGTACAAGTATAATCAATAGAACTGAATTTCGAATATTAGCTTTTGGCACCCAAATTCAATAGTTGGGGACCCTAGAAAGGTTAACCTAACTTGTTTTAACACATGCTTAAAATTTACTGCTATGATCAGTGCTGAATTTAACCCGTTATCCAACCAGCTTGTTTTGCTACATATAGCTGCCATAATATACGACAGAATAGAATAAGACATTCAGAGTACAGAACTGACGCTCACCTTGACAGCCGTGCTTTCAGCTATTTCTACGGCGGTGTCACCGGCATTAGCAAACCTGTTCACCCAACCTGTAAAATAGTGTTTCAAACTCCCAATTTACGATCTTCTTAGTTCCAAATTCTAAACAAACATATATGCCACAAGATATAACTCGAGACAAATACATGATTCATCTATAACTCAAGACTGGTACAAATTCTAATGGATTGTGAGTATAGTCTATGACAAATTGAAAATGACAAACCAGATATTCGTCTATAACTCAAGACCAGTTCCAATCTCAACGTGCCTCCATATAAATGGATCAAACTCACACTTAACAGTTCTCACATCGGAAAAACAATGAATAAGATAACCCAAGATATATACACGCACAGAAAGTTGAACTACCTAGTGCCTAATCATCTTAACAATGCATATGGTAGTCCAAAAGAATAACTGATATAAGCTGAGTTTTCAAGAGTCACAGTTCATAGTAAGATAAAAAAAAATGTCCGAAAGTAAGTGATAAACCAACCTGGAAGTTTGGTGACACCAAGGCTCTCACAAAACTCGTTGCAAAAGTGATTGCAGTTTTTGGAAAGCAAGTCATAAGAGTTTCCAGGCCACTCTCGGCTGAGTTCCCGTAAGATCTGGTTGACCTTAGATTTGGATAAGCTTGTTTTCCCAAGGACAATGCATTCACGATATGTGTACATAGGGTTCTTTTTTGCAGGGCAACAGAAAACTCCAGTCCCTTGTTCACAGAACCCAAACGACCATTCATCCTCTCCATAAACCTTCAATGACAAACATATTAATAAACCTTATAGAGTATTGACTACCTTTGCAATGATCCAACCATAATCGGGCGAAATCTATTTATCCATATTTCAAATGCTGCTATTGTATGCATCCGACAGTACTTAACTTATCGGATGCCAGGCGACAACTCATTTGGGTGTCACCGTCAAACAAAGTAACATGTATACATACGATAGCCAATATTTGAAAGTTGGATACACAATATATAAGCAATTTAAGTTGGGATAGACACAACACACTCTGAAATAAAGTTAAGAAATGGTAATTATTCAACTAGATGATTTACTAGCAGTAAATAACAAAATAAACAAGATGAATTTAAAAGTCACAAATAAAATAAACCAATAAGTAAGTAGGAGATATTGGAAGGGTAGATGGTGTGAATAGAAAAATAAGAATAAGAATAATACCTGAACGGCGCTATGAAAAATGCCGCCAAGACCGATGCCGTCTTTAAAAATACGGTTGATCTGAAGGATGGTGGAGTTGGTTTGATCGGAACCACTATTTGTTACATCATATATATGTACTACTACTTCCGTCATCTTCCTTCTCAAACCCTAACCTAACCCAACCTCTTTCTTTCACTTATTATTATACAAATGAATTGAAATTGGAGTGTAACAAATTCAAAAAAAGTATAAACTAGAGATCATAATATAAAATTGACCAGCAATTTCATCATCATGGCGACAAGTAGTAGCTTAAATCGAGAGTTTGGGGTCTTTTTCCTTTTCTTATTAGCTGTCACGAGCACAAACGTGGTTCAATTATTAAAAAGTCACAAACACAGGGATTTCTCCATCGGTTTTCTATATTTCCATTTTTTAATTTACTATTTTATGGTAATTATTCAACTAGATGATTTACTAGCAGTAAATAACAAAATAAACAAGATGAATTTAAAAGTCACAAATAAAATAAACCAATAAGTAAGTAGGAGATATTGGAAGGGTAGATGGTGTGAATAGAAAAATAAGAATAAGAATAATACCTGAACGGCGCTATGAAAAATGCCGCCAAGACCGATGCCGTCTTTAAAAATACGGTTGATCTGAAGGATGGTGGAGTTGGTTTGATCGGAACCACTATTTGTTACATCATATATATGTACTACTACTTCCGTCATCTTCCTTCTCAAACCCTAACCTAACCCAACCTCTTTCTTTCACTTATTATTATACAAATGAATTGAAATTGGAGTGTAACAAATTCAAAAAAAGTATAAACTAGAGATCATAATATAAAATTGACCAGCAATTTCATCATCATGGCGACAAGTAGTAGCTTAAATCGAGAGTTTGGGGTCTTTTTCCTTTTCTTATTAGCTGTCACGAGCACAAACGTGGTTCAATTATTAAAAAGTCACAAACACAGGGATTTCTCCATCGGTTTTCTATATTTCCATTTTTTAATTTACTATTTTATGTTTTATTCAAATATTTAATTTGATTTTTTTTTAACATCCAAATATTTAATGTAAATATAAATACTTTATGCCTTTATGTATGTTTTTAATTACTTAATTGAAAAGTGTTATGAGGCCCAATAAGGGCACCTCCAATGGAGGTTGAGGAATAACTTTTTTTTAAAAAAAAAGTCTTTTAAGGGTGGGGGAGCGCCTCGCCACCCCTCCCCTCCCCGGTTTTGCTTCTCCTCCCCGACCGCTGCCTAATGCTAGGAATGCCTCATCACCCTCCCCTCCCCTCCCCGGTTTTGCTTCTCCTCCCCGCCCGCTGCCTAATGCTAGGAATGCCTCACCACCCCTCCCCTCCCCTCTCCACCCTTTTCTATTTAATTTACTTTCTATTTATTTTTAATCAAATAATAACTAAAATTTTTATTTAATAAATTAAAACTAATACAATATTAAAATAAAACAAGAAAATAAAACACCAAACTACAATTTTAAACGAAACGACAACCCAATACATAAATAAACTAGCGATCTTCGTGAATATGTGTATATATGATAATATATATGTGTGTGTACACTTTGTTGCTGCTGCTGTTTGAACAAAAAAAAGAACAGAATGAATGAAAGAAAGAAGAACAGAGAAGAAGGAGAATTAGCCGTTGCATGGGTCCCACGATTTTGTTTTTTTGTTTTTTTTTATAATGCTCAACGGTCGAATCAATAGGCACCACAACCGGCACCACTGTCCCCAATTCGCTCCCCACCCTACCGGTACCGGGGGGTCGGCGCGGTGTTCAATCCGGTACCGGATGGGTACCGGTCTCCTCCCCAGGGCGCTCCGTCCAGCCTAAAGGTTGATGTCATTGGGTACAATAGCTTTTTCTAGGAAAAGGTTGATAATGCTCAAGTCTTTGAGTAAAGCTTTTTTAGTGAAAAGTTTCATCTTACCCCTTTATAATTTTCATTTATAACCTTGTTTTTTTATATTTTCATTTTCTACCTTAACTAAAATGTCTTAGGTGGTGTTTGATAAACACTTAATCCAGAAGTCATGACTTAATCTTAATCCAGAAGTTGGAAATTATGTTTGTTTAGGACTTATCTAATAAGTCATCACTTAATTAAAAAGTACAGCTAGTTGATATTTTACATAATTATCCTTAATAACTATCCCACTATCCACTCCCTAATTCCCATCCCACTTCCCACGATCACTAAAATCATCTGGCGGTAAAATTGATCAATATGTATGGCGCCAAATTAAACCTTTTAGAGTAGTTATATGAGTTTAATTATCTCTATATATATCCAGAGTTGTCATTATCTCCCCAACATTCTTCACCATCTAATCAAGTTAACCAATGTACGTTTTTCCTCCTTTTTTTTAAACAATTGGTATTTTTCTAATATGTGTTATTTTGATGTCTTCTTGATTTATTATGTGTTCTTCTCTGAATAGATTAATTGATCGATCAAATTGTAATCAATTTTATTTGTTCTTTAGCTTAATAGAATTACATCATGCTTTATGTTATTGTTGTTGGCTTATGTTGCCATCCATACTCTGTTTTTTTAGTTTCCCTTTCATATACTTATGACATGGTCTATATATATATATAAAACTAACAGCTTTATTTTCAATCTTGCATGTGTATCGGATAAAGACAAAACTAATAGGTAAACACATTATATTACATGTAACATGTGTTTGAAACTTCTAAACTGATGTGTCATATTTTATACCATTTCCCACGCGAATTTAGGACCATTTATTCGTTATTTATATAGTCTTATTTCCAACTTTCGATGCTTTGAGGTATGTTTAGTGTTTTCAGGTTGGAAAATGATTATGCGGATGAATTGGTCGATTTTAATGACTATTGGAGGACTCGGGAGAAAGATTCGGTTGAAACCAAGTGAAAGATGAAGAAAACGTATTCTGGAGGTCCTAACGGCCGTCACAAGGGTGACGGGCGTTAGGGACCTAGGTCAAGTTTGAACGGGCGTCACAAGGGTGACGGCCGTTATGGTTGCAAATTGGCGAGTTACTGTAACGGGTTCCTTACGGCCGTATGCTTTTCAAAGGAGGTGTGACGGGCGTCACAAGGGTGACGGCCGTTATGGGTGTCGATGGATGGTAACGGCCGTTACCATATGTAACGGGCGTTACGCGACTAATTCATATAAATAGCTGGACAAGTTTCTGAACGGGGGGTGACTTTTGGGGAGAATTTTCCTAAGGGTTTCTAAGAACTTCATCCTTTCCAGGAGCTGCTCTATTAGGGTTCTATCAGGTTTCCAAGCAAGATTTCTTAGGCGGATCCACTGAAGATTCACGGGCACCCATCTGGATCGTATCTACTTTTCTTGTCTAGTAATTTATCTTCTTCAAGCAATTGGTACAATATGTTCGTCTCTTTTATTGATTATTATTTTCAATTGAATATGAGTAGCTAAACTATTTATCATCCACCTTGATGAAACAAGACGAATGATGTGATTGCTATGTTCTTAATTCAAAGAGTTTATTAATTACCGTTGTTCTGAGATCTTGATGATTTAATTCTTTCACATAATTATTATAATATTGGTTGTGTATTAATTCTTCGTTAGTGGTACTAGTTGAATTGATATGTGATTTGAAAAGAGTTGTTTGTCTATAAGCAATTGTCACTAGTTCATGGTATGATAGTGAATATTATTTTAATGAAAGAATTATTTTGTCAACGTAATTTATAACGGTTGGTGGTACCACGTTATTTTTACAATGGAATAATTGGTAATTTGATAGTCAAGTAGACTATTTATTAGTGAAGTTGTCTTAAGCATTGGTGGTACCGGCTGGGGTAATTTAGCTAGTAATTTAGGTGAAGAGGTGATTTGTTTACGGTTGGTGGTACCACGTGAGCAAGTTATTCTTTTCACGACTGTCTTTAAACTCGAAAGAATTTGATCTTAATTAAAAGCAATCACATTTGAAGTCGAGGGAAGTCAAGGTGGATGAATTTTAATATTATTGTCTGAAGTTTCATTTCATTTTATGTTTTTAATTTTCTGTTAAAAAGAGATTGAAGTAACACCCTTTTTCCAAACCATTTTATGAAACAACTAGTTCAACCAATCCCTGCGAACGAACACGGTCTTACCTGTTAACTATATTACAAACGATCGGGTCCACTGCCCGTGAGTGCGTAGTAGTGAGTTTTTAGGTGATTCTAGTTTTAAAAATATAAAACACGATTTAGCACATCAAGTTTTTGGCGCCGCTGCCGGGGATTGTGTGCCGTTTTAGTTGTTAATTTAGTGGTTTGATCCTTCCTCACGCGTGAGGAAGTTATTTGCTTTAATAGTTTAGTTTTTCTTTTCTTATCTTATCGCAGGTGCAGTTGACGTGTTTGGTTAGTTGTGTTTTGCAGGTTTACTTTCTAGTTGATGAACTTGAGGTCTTCGGGTTTACCTCTTAATAGTCCGTTGAGAACACCATCTAGACGTAGATCTAACCTCACAACACCTCCACCATTCTCACCCTTTGCTAAGCCCACTCCTGATTCAGACGAGGAGGGGTTTAATTTGGACGAATTTTTTGATCTTGAAGTTAAGGTAGAAGAGACCGAGATGGCGGATGAGGAAAGGGACCCAAATGATATACGGTATGGTGAAAGGGTTCGCACTATTCCTGCAAACCGGGGTAGTCCTATTAGGCCTCCTCAAATTGCTCATGATTTCAACCTAAAGGGTAATCATCTTAAGAGCATTGAGGAACAACAATTCGATGGTAAAAGGAAGTGGGATCCCTATCAACATCTAGAAAGATTTGAGAAGTTGGCTAGGTTATACCAATACGGGCAGAATCAAATGAATGCCGTAAAACTCGAGACATTTCCAATGTCTATTACCGGGGATGCTCTTGATTGGTTCAATGACCTTCCGGAAAATTGCATTACGACTTGGGACCAACTTAAGCAAGCCTTTATTGGTGAGTTCTACTCACTTAGAACCCAAAGAAAGTTGGAGAACTTGATAAGGTCGTTTGCCCAAGACGAAGATGAAGATGTTGTTGATGCGTGGATCCGATTTAAAGAGATGTTGAGAAATTGCCCGGGTCACAATATGACTAGAGAGCAATATGTTGAACTATTCTTTGATGGGCTCGATAAGAAGTCCAAACGTGAGCTAGGTTATGCTTTTGGTGGTGGGTTCAACAAGATCACACCAAATGAGGGCTTTGAAATCTTGGAATCCATGGCCAAGGATAATGCAAACATGGATGATGATCGGTTTTTAAAGAATGAGAGAAGGTTGAAAAGGGGTACTAGCCAAGGCCGGGTAGCAAAGGTTGAGGCTAGTCATGATTCGGGGATGATAGGAGAGATTAGAGCGCTATCGGAGCGAATGGAAAAGGGCTTTGCTATGCAAGAGAGTCGATTTGGGGCCATTGAAAGGGATGTGAAGGTAGTAGCGGATGGATGTGACCATTGTGGTGACATGCATTATTCTGATGAGTGTCCCAATCGGGGACCCGAGGATGTGAGTTACATCCAAAATCAACAACAAGGAAGCTACCAACGCAATACCGGTTACCAAAACCGTCCTTCAGGTAATCCCACTTATAACTCTTCTTTTCCTACTAACAACTCTCGTTTTTCAGGAAATCGATGGCAAAGGGACAATTTCCAAAGTCAACCTCAACAACAACCTCAACAGGGACAAGGATCCGGTTCTTCTTCTTCTAATGCCGATCCAAATGCCGAGTTGAGGGAGATGATGAAGCAATTGGTAAGTAATCAAGCCGAAACCAACAATAGCATAAAAATTATTCGGGATGATACCAAGGCGTTGAATGAGAGGTTAGATAGAATTGATGGCAAGGTTGAGATAAACATGAAGAATCAATGTGTGAACTTCAAGGATCTTGAGAGTAGGATGGCTGCACTTTCTAGGCCACAAGGTACTTTACCTAGCACTACTCAACAGAATCCTAAGCCTCAATTTAGCATGGGACCTAATCAGGGGCAGAATCAGGGGCAGAAGTACACGCCACCTCAAGCTCGCCATGAGGAGGCCAAAGCCATTACAACTCGTACAGGTAAATCTTATGACCCTCCTTCTATGCCTAATGTGGTTGTTTCAGATGTTCAGGATTCAGAAGCTATTGATGAGGAGATTGAGATGGAGGAGAACCCGACCGTGAAGACTCCGGTCACTCCACCAAAACCGGTTGTGGAACCCGAGGTTAAGGCTTACAAACCAAAAGTGCCATTTCCACAACGGTTCAAGAAGGCTAAGCTAAAGGAACAATACAATAAGTTTGTTCAAATGATTTCTAATGTGCATATTAATGTTCCTTTAGTTGATTTGATACAGGGTATGCCTCACTATGCCAAGTTCATCAAGGAACTTGTGACGGATAAAAGGAAGTTGGAGGAAGCAAAAGCTACATTTCTAAATGCGGAGTGTTCTGCTATCTTGCAGAACCGCATTCCTCCTAAGCTTGAAGACCCAGGGAGTTTTCTAATCACTTGCTCTATTAGAACCATAATTTGTAAGGCTTTAGCTGATTTAGGAGCTAGTGTTAATTTGATGCCTTATTCGGTTTGGAGTAAGTTGGCTCTTGGAATCCTTCGCCCGACTCGCATGAGTATTCGGCTTGCCGATCACTCATTTCAGTATCCCATGGGGATTGCTGAAAATATTAGAGTCACTGTCGGTCATATTGTCTTCCTTGTTGATTTTGTTATCTTGGAAATGGAGGAGGATGCCCAGGTACCCCTTATTCTTGGACGACCTTTCCTAAATACCGCGGATGCTATCATCCGTGTGAAGGATAAGGAAATATCTTTGGGTGTGGGTACGGATAGGATTGTTTTCAATGTCGAAAGGTCTATTAAGCATACTTATTCTAATGATGAATCTTGTTTCAGGATTGATGTAATAGATGATGCTTTGGACCAAGAATTTCAGGAGTTGATGGAGACAGATATGGGGGATGAGGAGATTGCTTATCTAGGAGCTGGAGAAATTGATGATGATGATCTATTTGCTGAAGTTATGGCTCTTAGTTTGGATGAGACACCTCTAGTTGATGAGAGCTTTGAGAGAGTGGTTGCGGATGGAAGCTCATTGGTACCTAATTCTGTTGATGTACCACCTACAGATTTGGAGCTTAAGACATTGCCTGCCCATTTGGAATATGCTTACTTGGCAGGTAAATCCTCTCTACCAGTGGTTATCTCGTCCTCCTTATCGAGTGACGAGAAAGGACTTCTTTTGACCGTGCTTCGAGCCCATAAGCGGGCTTTTGCTTGGAAGACTACAGACATTCCAGGTATTAGTCCTAACTTTTGTCAGCACAAAATTGATTTTATCGATGATGTTAAGCCCGTTGTCCAGCGACAAAGGAGGCTAAACCCTAATATGAAAGAAGTGGTCAAGAAAGAAGTTATTAAGTTGTTAGATGCAGGGATTATTTTCCCTATTGCTGATAGTCCTTGGGTCAGCCCTGTTCATTGCGTGCCCAAAAAGGGGGGTATGACGGTTATAGAGAATGAGAATAGGGAACTTTTGGCTACTAGGACTATAACGGGTTGGCGGGTGTGTATTGACTACCGAAAGCTTAATGACGCCACCCGAAAGGATCATTTTCCATTGCCTTTCATTGATCAGATGTTGGAGAGGTTAGCAGGTAAGGAGTATTTTTGTTTCCTTGATGGTTTTTCCGGGTACTTCCAAATACCCATTGATCCAAAGGATCAAGAGAAGACCACTTTTACGTGCCCCTTTGGCACTTTTGCTTATCGGCGAATGCCGTTTGGTCTTTGTAATGCCCCAGGCACCTTTCAAAGGTGTATGATTGCTATATTCCAGGACATGCTTGAAACCTCCATGGAGGTTTTCATGGATGATTTCTCGGTATTTGGGGACTCATTTCGAACCTGTTTGCATAACTTAGATAAAATGTTGGAAAGATGTGAAAGAGCACAACTTGTGCTAAATTGGGAAAGTGTCACTTCATGGTGACCGAGGGAATAGTGTTAGGCCACAAAGTGTCTAAGGCCGGGATAGAGGTTGATAGGGCTAAGATTGATGTGATAGCCAAACTACCCCCGCCTTCCAATGTGAAAGGGGTAAGGAGTTTTCTTGGACATGCTGGATTTTATCGTAGGTTTATTAAAGACTTTTCCAAGATTACTCGTCCTATGACCCACTTGTTGGAGAAGGACACTCCTTTTATATTTGATGATGCTTGTGTAAGTGCTTTTCAGGTGTTGAAAGAGAAATTGACCAATTCACCCATTATGGTTGGGCCAGATTGGGAATTGCCCTTTGAGCTAATGTGTGATGCTAGTGATTTTGCTGTGGGAGCCGTACTTGGGCAAAGGGTTGATAAACATTTCAAGCCTATTTACTTTGCTAGTAAAACATTGAACCCCGCCCAGCAAAATTACACCACTACTGAGAAAGAGCTGCTTGCTGTGGTTTTTGCTTTTGATAAGTTTAGATCTTACTTGGTTCTAAGCAAGACCATTGTTTTTACTGACCATTCAGCCCTGAAGTACTTGTTCTCGAAACAAGATGCTAAACCCAGACTTATCCGATGGATCTTGTTGTTACAAGAATTTGATATTGAGATCAAGGATAAGAAAGGGGTTGAAAACTTGGCCGCCGACCACTTGAGTCGATTGGAAGATCCTCACCGGGAGGAACTTCGTGATGGGGAGATCAATGATCACTTCCCCGATGAGTCTCTAATGTTTATTTCTACTTCTAATGATGCTCCTTGGTTTGCAGATATTGCTAACTATTTGGTTGCAGGTGAGATTCCCAATGACTTCACGCATCAACAGAAGAAGAAGCTCATATCGGATGCCAAGTACTATTTTTGGGACAGCCCATACTTATTTCGAGTTTGTGCAGATGGGATGGTGAGAAGATGTGTTGCTGGAGCTGAGACTAGGGAAATTCTGGATGCTTGTCATTTCGGTCCAACTGGAGGTCACTACGGTCCTTCAGTTACAGGTAAAAAGGTGTTTGATGCAGGTTTCTATTGGCCCACCATTTTCAAGGAGGCTCAAACCTTGGTGGAAACTTGTGACATTTGTCAGAGGCAAGGAAACATCACTAAGCGGGATGAGATGCCCCAACAGAGCATACAGGTATGTGAGGTTTTCGATATTTGGGGAATAGACTTCATGGGACCATTCCCACCGTCTAACAAGTTCCTTTACATTCTTGTTGCCGTTGATTACGTATCTAAGTGGGCCGAAGCCAAGGCTTTACCCACGAATGATGCTAGGGTAGTGATTGATTTCCTTAAGCAATTGTTTTGCCGGTTTGGTTGCCCTAGAGCCCTAATTAGTGACCGAGGAACCCACTTTGCAAATAATCAATTAGCTAAGGTCATGAAAAGATATGGTGTTGTGCATTATTTCTCTACTTCCTATCATCCGCAAACTAGTGGACAAGTAGAAAACACCAATAGGGCGTTAAAAAGGATTTTGGAGAAAACCGTTGGGGATAACCCCAAGATTTGGTCGAAGAAGTTAGATGATGCCTTATGGGCATTTAGGACGGCTTACAAGACACCGATTGGCACCACGCCATACCGGTTGCTCTATGGTAAGACTTGTCATTTACCCATTGAGATAGAGCATAAGGCTTATTGGGCGTTGAGAAATTTGAACCTTGAATC